>JALJCO010002436.1:0-197500 GCA_023101725.1 Atherinomorus stipes
CATGGCCAGATAAATTCCTGAAAGATTGGTGCCCCTGAGTTTCTCCCTTTAAGAAATATGACACTGGAAACTTCACATTTTCAGCACTCAGCATCAAAAGCACAAAGGAATCTTGAGAATTGCGGCCTTTTGACTGGTCCAGCTTGGCTCCCATTGACCCCACAGAGCCCAAATTTGCTACATGCATCCAGGACTATCCCCTGATGCTACCCTGAGAGTTTGGTGGTGCTACATAAAAGTGTTGTGGGTACAGACCATGCCATATTCAAGGATGGCCACAAATTAAGGCTGTTTTGTGTATTTTCCATGTTGTCAAACTTTGACCTTTGAACCCAGGGGTCTCAAAATTTACACAGAGGTGTGGGGTCATGGCCAGATAAATTCCTGAAAGATTGGTGCCCCTGAGTTTCTCCCTTTAAGAAATATGTCACTGGAAACTTCACATTTTCAGCACTCAGCATCAAAAGCACAAAGGAATCTTGAGAATTGCGGCCTTTTGACTGGTCCAGCTTGGCTCCCATTGACCCCACAGAGCCCAAATTTGCTACATGCATCCAGGACTATCCCCTGATGCTACCCTGAGAGTTTGGTGGTGCTACATAAAAGTGTTAGCAATACGTAACTGAACGAAGTACCATGATACCACATATGATACCACATATGATACCACATATGATACCACCTATGATACCAGCTATGATACCACATATGATACCACTTATGACACCAGCTATGATACCACCTATGATACCAGTGATGATATCAGCTATGATACTACTTATGATACCACATATGATGTCAGCTATGATACCACTTATGATACCACTTATGATTCCAGCTATGATACCACTTATGATTCCAGCTATGATACCACTTATGATGCCACATATGATATCAGCTATGATACTACTTATGATACCACCTTTGATACCATATATGATGCCACCTATGATACCACTTATGATACCACCTATGAACCTATGATACCACCTATGATACCACTTATGATACCGCCTATGACACCACATATGATACCACCTATGATACCACCTATGATACCAGCTATGATACCACCTATGATACCAGTGATGATATCAGCTATGATACCACTTATGATACCACCTTTGATACCACTTATGATGGCACCTATGATACCAGCTATGATACCACCTATGATACCAGTGATGATATCAGCTATGATACCACTTATGATACCACCTATGATACCACCTATGATGCCACCTATGATACCAGCTATGATACCACCTATGATACCAGTGATGATATCAGCTATGATACCACTTATGATACCACCTTTGATACCACTTATGATGCCACCTATGATACCAGCTATGATACCAGTGATGATACCACATATGATACCACATATGATACCACCTATGATACCAGCTATGATACCACTTATGATACCAGCTATGATACCACCTATGATACCAGTGATGATATCAGCTATGATACCACTTATGATTCCAGCTATGATACCACTTATGATACCACATATGATGTCAGCTATGATACCACTTATGATACCACTTATGATTCCAGCTATGATACCACTTATGATACCACTTATGATTCCAGCTATGATACCACTTATGATGCCACATATGATATCAGCTATGATACCACTTATGATACCACCTTTGATACCACATATGATGTCAGCTATGATACCACTTATGATACCATTTATGATTCCAGCTTTGATACCACTTATGATACCACTTATGATTCCAGCTATGATACCACTTATGATGCCACATATGATATCAGCTATGATACCACTTATGATACCACCTTTGATACCACATATGATGCCACCTATGATACCAGCTATGATACCACATATGATGCCAGCTATGATACCAGCTATGATACCACCTATGATACCACATATGATACCAGCTATGATACCACCTTTGATACCACATATCATACCAGCTATGATACCACCTTTGATACCACCTATGATACCAGCTATGACACCAGCTATGATACCAGTGATACCAGCTATGATACCAGCTATGATACCACATATGATACCAGCTATGATACCACCTTTGATACCACATATGATACCAGCTATGATACCACCTTTGATACCACATATGATACCAGTGATGATATCAGCTATGATACCACTTATGATTCCAGCTATGATACCACATATGATACCACCTTTGATACCACATATGATACCAGTGATGATATCAGCTATGATACCACATATGATACCAGTGATGATACCAGCTATGATACCACATATGATACCACCTTTGATACCACATATGATACCACATATGATACCAGCTATGATACCAGTGATGATACCACATATGATACCACATATGATACCACCTATGATACCAGCTATGATACCACTTATGATACCAGCTATGATACCACCTATGATACCAGTGATGATATCAGCTATGATACCACTTATGATTCCAGCTATGATACCACTTATGATACCACATATGATGTCAGCTATGATACCACTTATGATACCACTTATGATTCCAGCTATGATACCACTTATGATACCACTTATGATTCCAGCTATGATACCACTTATGATGCCACATATGATATCAGCTATGATACCACTTATGATACCACCTTTGATACCACATATGATGTCAGCTATGATACCACTTATGATACCATTTATGATTCCAGCTTTGATACCACTTATGATACCACTTATGATTCCAGCTATGATACCACTTATGATGCCACATATGATATCAGCTATGATACCACTTATGATACCACCTTTGATACCACATATGATGCCACCTATGATACCAGCTATGATACCACATATGATGCCAGCTATGATACCAGCTATGATACCACCTATGATACCACATATGATACCAGCTATGATACCACCTTTGATACCACATATCATACCAGCTATGATACCACCTTTGATACCACCTATGATACCAGCTATGACACCAGCTATGATACCAGTGATACCAGCTATGATACCAGCTATGATACCACATATGATACCAGCTATGATACCACCTTTGATACCACATATGATACCAGCTATGATACCACCTTTGATACCACATATGATACCAGTGATGATATCAGCTATGATACCACTTATGATTCCAGCTATGATACCACATATGATACCACCTTTGATACCACATATGATACCAGTGATGATATCAGCTATGATACCACATATGATACCAGTGATGATACCAGCTATGATACCACATATGATACCACCTTTGATACCACATATGATACCACATATGATACCAGCTATGATACCAGCTATGACACTTGTGGCTCTTAATTCCACATCTGTGGAGGACTAAGTGTTGATGACCTGGTCTCCGGATGCAGCCCCTCGCTGGGTCATCCGGAGAAAGGACAGAATGGCAGAGCAATCTGGCGGCTGGAGCAGGACCAGACGATGGGGCGCTGTGAGCATGTAATCTCCTAATTTGGAGCATCGCAGCATCAGATCCCTGCCCGCTCGCCGCCTCCTCTCGGCCTCACCTGTGCGGGAAGGCGTGCTCTTATTTCCATAACTTCCTGACAAAACCGTTTTGTCCTGCCTGATTGGGCCGATTTGCATCGGACACCTCTTCTGCATATAGATTGATGGGTTTAATCAGAGAATCAGGGAGAGAGCTCAGACATCAATCAATGTCACGCCACTCTGTCTTGCTTTCAGTTGCAGTAGTGGCCTCCATTTGTTTCCCCCTTTTTCGGTCAGTCTCTGATTCTCTTTCTCTCCTTGAGCCCTCCCGACGTTCCGCTCGCATTCATCAGGGAATGCTGGAGAGACAGGGGGGGGGGGGGGGCAGAATGGAGTCCAGCTCTCATCTGTTAAACTCTAATGTGGACACTGATGCTGCATCGGTGACAGTCGGTAGAGAACGTAGGCTTTCACCTGGCCTCACGTTTGAATCTTAAGAAGAGTACTGTTTAATGCAAACATGCTGCATGTATGTGTCCTCCAACCGCCGGGCCTGGGGAGGGAGGGGGTTTGGGGGGGGGGTCGTCCTTTCAGAATAAAAACTGTACGAAGGTGAAATCTCTGGATTTATCTCCCGTTCCACCTCATCATGATGAGAATCTCCCGTTCTACCTCATCACGATGAGAATCTCCCGTTTCACCTCATCGTGATGAGAATCTCCCATTCCACCTCATCATGATGAGAATCTCCCGTTTCACCTCATCGTGATGAAATCTCCCATTCCACCTCATCACGATGAGAATCTCCCGTTCCACCTCATCATGATGAGAATCTCCCATTCCACCTCATCACGATGAGAATCTCCCGTTCCACCTCATCACGATGAGAATCTCCCGTTCCACCTCATCACGATGAGAATCTCTAGTTCCACCTCATCACGATGAGAATCTCCAGTTCCACCTCATCACGATGAGAATCTCCAGTTCCACCTCATCACGATGAGAATCTCCAGTTTCATCTCATCACGATGAGAATCTCCAGTTCCACCTCATCACGATGAGAATCTCCCGTTCCACCTCATCACGATGAGAATCTCCAGTTCCACCTCATCATGATGAGAATCTCCAGTTCCACCACATCATGATGAGAATCTCCCGTTCCACCTCATCATGATGAGAATCTCCCGTTCCACCTCATCATGATGAGAATCTCCCGTTCCACCTAAACATGATGAGAATCTCCCGTTCCACCTCATCATGATGAGAATCTCCCGTTCCACCTCATCACGATGAGAATCTCCCGTTCTACCTCATCACTATGAGAATCTCCCGTTCCACCTCATCACGATGAGAATCTCCCGTTCCACCTCATCATGATGATAATCTCTCCTTCCACCTCATCATGATGAGAATCTCCCCTTTCACCTAATCAGAATGAGAATCTCCAGTTCTCATTAGAACGAGAATCTCTCATTCCGCCTTATCATGAGAATCTGGTGGAATGAGAATCTCCCGTTCCACCTCATCACGATGAGAATCTCCCGTTTCACCTCATCACAATGAGAATCTCCCGTTCCACCTCATCACGATGAGAATCTCCCGTTCCACCTCATCATGATGAGAATTTCTCATTCCACCTCATCTTTATTGATATATTTTAGAAAAGTTTGAGAAGCTTGCTGATAGTTTTTCACTGGAAAAAGTAAATATTTCCTCATTTAAAAAGTGAAAAGTCTTCTTGGGTTTGTTAATAGTATTGATTTAGTATGTATGTGTGATATTGGTAATCAGTATCGGTTTTTAAAAAAGATTATCATGCATCCCTAATCTCCAGTTCCATCTCCAGCCTGCTGCAAAAGATTCACAGCTCATGACTCACTTTGAATAATTCATTCATTCTCATCATCTTTTTGTCGGAGCAGAGTTTTTTATTGAGTAAAATTTACCAGGAACATCCAGCCGTGTACACGGTTCTTTCTCAGCCCGGTTCCTGCGTAGAAGCAGATAACAGGAGCGACCTCGTCCTTCTCGCTTAGCTCAGCGTCACGTTGAGACGGGATCCGAGCAGAAACACCTCAAACATAAGTTTGAGACAAAAGGCAGCGTTTGAGCCATGAATGATGGAGACTTGCAAATGGAAGCTGTTCTGTCCTCCCACTTAGCCTCCTCACATCCTCAGGACCGCCATGAATTATGGAGGGAAACACTTTTCCTCCCAAAATATGTATCAATCAAACATTCATGGATGCAGAGGTCTCCAGACAATGCTACGGAGAAACCAACTCCTAAATACGCTCTACGTGTGTGTGTGTGCGCGCAGACACACTGGTTTGCCAATTAGAGCAGAAGCTGACCATCCTGTAAATATTTAAATGGGCATCACATTTCATAAACATGAAGCAGCAAAGCAGCCGAGCATGCTGCTGAACTGCAGAGGTCGTGGACTTTGTCCTTAAGCAGCGCTCTCATACCGCACGTCCCCGCGGGGAGACAATGGACAGAAGCAGTGGACTTGCACATCACAATGAGAATGTCCCGTTCCACCTCATCACGATGAGAATCTCCCGTTCCACCTCATCACGATGAGAATCTCCCGTTCCACCTCATCACGATGAGAATCTCCCGTTCCACCTCATCACAATGAGAATCTCCCGTTCCACCTGATAACGATGAGAATCTCCCGTTCCACCTCATCACGATGAGAATCTCCCGTTCCACCTCATCACAATGAGAATCTCCCGTTCCACCTCATCGTGATGAGAATCTTCCGTTCCACCTCATCACAATGAGAATCTCCCGTTCCACCTCATCACGATGAGAATGTCCCGTTCCACCTCATCACGATGAGAATGTCCCGTTCCACCTCATCACGATGAGAATCTCCCGTTCCACCTCATCGTGATGAGAATCTTCCGTTCCACCTCATCACAATGAGAATCTCCCGTTCCACCTCATCGTGATGAGAATCTCCCGTTCCACCTCATCACGATGAGAATCTCCCGTTCCACCTCATCACGATGAGAATGTCCCGTTCCACCTCATCACGATGAGAAGCTCCCGTTCCACCTCATCACGATGAGAATCTCCCGTTCCACCTCATCACAATGAGAATCTCCCGTTCCACCTGATAACGATGAGAATCTCCCGTTCCACCTCATCACGATGAGAATCTCCCGTTCCACCTCATCATAATGAGAATCTCCCGTTCCACCTCATCGTGATGAGAATCTCCCGTTCCACCTCATCATGATGAGAATCTCCCGTTCCACCTCATCATGATGAGAATCTCCCGTTCCACCTCATCACAATGAGAATCTCCCGTTCCACCTCATCGCGATGAGAATCTCCCGTTCTACCTCATCACGATGAGAATCTCCCGTTCCACCTCATCACAATGAGAATCTCCCGTTCCACCTCATCACGATGAGAATCTCCCGTTCCACCTCATCGTGATGAGAATCTCCCGTTCCGCCTCATCACGATGAGAATCTCCCGTTCTACCTCATCACGATGAGAATCTCCCGTTCCACCTCATCACAATGAGAATCTCCCGTTCCACCTCATCGCGATGAGAATCTCCCGTTCTACCTCATCACGATGAGAATCTCCCGTTCCACCTCATCACAATGAGAATCTCCCGTTCCACCTCATCACGATGAGAATCTCTCCCGTTCCACCTCATCGTGATGAGAATCTCCCGTTCCACCTCATCATGATGAGAATCTCCCGTTCCACCTCATCACAATGAGAATCTACCGTTCCACCTCATCGCGATGAGAATCTCCCGTTCTACCTCATCACGATGAGAATCTCCCGTTCCACCTCATCACAATGAGAATCTCCCGTTCCACCTCATCACGATGAGAATCTCCCGTTCCACCTCATCGTGATGAGAATCTCCCGTTCCGCCTCATCACGATGAGAATCTCCCGTTCTACCTCATCACGATGAGAATCTCCCGTTCTACCTCATCGCGATGAGAATCTCCCGTTCCACCTCATCGCGATGAGAATCTCCCGTTCTACCTCATCACGATGACAATCTCCCGTTCCACCTCATCATGATGACAATCTCCCGTTCCACCTCATCGCGATGAGAATCTCCCGTTCTACCTCATCACGATGAGAATCTCCCGTTCCACCTCATCACGATGAGAATCTCCCGTTCCACCTCATCACGATGAGAATCTCCCGTTCCACCTCATCGTGATGAGAATCTCCCGTTCCGCCTCATCACGATGAGAATCTCCCGTTCTACCTCATCACGATGAGAATCTCCCGTTCCACCTCATCGCGATGAGAATCTCCCGTTCCACCTCATCATAATGAGAATCTCCCGTTCCACCTCATCGCGATGAGAATCTCCCGTTCCACCTCATCACGATGAGAATCTCCCGTTCCACCTCATCACGATGAGAATGTCCCATTCCACCTCATCACGATGAGAATCTCCCGTTCTACCTCATCACGATGAGAATCTCCCGTTCCACCTCATCACAATGAGAATGTCCCGTTCCACCTCATCACGATGAGAATCTCCCATTCCACCTCATCACGATGAGAATCTCCCGTTCCACCTCATCGTGATGAGAATCTCCCGTTCCACCTCATCACGATGAGAATCTCCCGTTCCACCTCATCACGATGAGAATCTCCCGTCCCACCTCATCGTGATGAGAATCTCCCGTTCCACCTCATCACAATGAGAATCTCCCGTTCCACCTCATCACGATGAGAATTTCCCATTCCACCTCATCGTGATGAGAATCTCCCGTTCCACCTCATCACAATGAGAATCTCCTGTTCCACCTCATCGTGATGAGAATCTTCCGTTCCACCTTATCGTGATGAGAATCTCTCGTTCCACCTCATCACGATGAGAATCTCTCGTTTCACCTCATCGTGATGAGAATCTCCCGTTCCACCTCATCACGATGAGAATCTCCCGTTCCACCTCATCCTGATGAGAATCTCCCGTTCCACCTCATCATGATGAGAATCTCCCGTTCCACCTCATCACGATGAGAATCTCCCGTTCCACCTCATCGTGATGAGAATCTCCCGTTCCACCTCATCACGATGAGAATCTCTCGTTCCACCTCATCGTGATGAGAATCTCCCGTTCCACCTCATCACGATGAGAATCTCTCGTTCCACCTCATCGTGATGAGAATCTCCCGTTCCACCTCATCACGATGAGAATCTCCCGTTCCACCTCATCGTGATGAGAATCTCCCGTTCCACCTCATCGTGATGAGAATCTCCCGTTCCACCTCATCGTGATGAGAATCTCCCGTTCCACCTCATCATGATGAGAATCTCCCGTTCCACCTCATCCTGATGAGAATCTCCCGTTCCACCTCATCCTGATGAGAATCTCCCGTTCCACCTCATCATGATGAGAATCTCCAGTTCCACCTCATCATGATGAGAATCTCCCGTTCCACCTCATCACGATGAGAATGTCCCGTTCCACCTCATCACGATGAGAATCTCCCGTTCCACCTCATCGTGATGAGAATCTCCCGTTCCACCTCATCACGATGAGAATGTCCCGTTCCACCTCATCATGATGAGAATCTCCTGTTCTACCAAGCTGGACAGAAGCAGTGGACTTTGTCCTTTAGCCAACCTGATCTCACCAAAGTACGTGACATGAGCACGAACAGTCTCACTCATTTACGTGTCCCCAACACGTAACTGCTTCAAAATACGTGCTGCTGACGTGTGAAACTGTGCAATGTAAAATAAACAAGTGCTTTAAAAAATATCACACCTGTATTACTGTACACACTCACAAACAGAGGTAGCAGTTTGTACCTAAAAGGGTCAAAGTTGTTGCTGGGGGGGGGGGGGGGGTTCCTTTCTGAAAGACATTTCTGTACCTTTATGGTCCATTTTTGTACCTTATCAAGCTGTATGAGTTAATAAAGTACAATTAAACCAATTAAAGATGATGAATAAAAGTCAATAAAATAGAGATTATGACAACAATCAAAGATGCTAATAATAAATGAATAATTATTATAGAAATATTAGGCCAAACACATATATAATTATACATATAATTATTACTATGATTATTATGAAAATCATAATATAATAACTATAATTATACTACTGTTTAGAAGTACTGCTATTTATAGTTATTGTACATGTTTCAATGCTGCAGGTACCCTTAGGGTTGGAATGGTACAAATGTGTACTTTATATTACTTTGGAGCCTTTTTCATAGTATTTAGGTACTTCTGGCCTCATAAAGACCAATATTGTACTTTTTAGAGAACATTTGTAGTAAATGTACGTACAGGTACAGAAATGATCCTGTCTCATACCTCTGTTTTTTAGAGTGTAGGTCATTTATGCACAAAATATGGACTGTATTAGATTTTTCCATTTAATTTATATATGCGACCCTTTTTTTGTTTGTTTGTTTGTTTTGTTTTTTCATTTTGACGTAGCCTACGTGTTTTCGGTTTTGCATGTTGTCTGGGGAAACTTGGAATCGATCTCCTGAACTTCTGGATGATGGACAGCTGCTCTGTTTCCAGGGAGGTTCTTTCCTGCAACGATGACATGCATTTCTTCCCCAACGTCACCTGAATGACCTCATGACGGTCATTCAGCTCTGCAGACGTCACGAGCCAGACTTGGACACGGAGCAGAGCCAAGCTGTGGACCGCATATAGAAACTGAGTGGATATTAAACACGTGTTATAGTTCATATTTGCCAACATTGGGTTGTGAAAAATAGGGACATTTTTTTCATTGTTGTATTCAGTGTAATTTAGGGATGCACAATAACCTTTTTTTAAAAAATAAACGATACCTAACCAATAAATTTCAGCTTCTAAAGGCCGATGCTGATAACACACACACATACCTAATCATACTGAATCAGAAATTCCAACTTTATGGGTTAGTGAGTATATAAAATAAGGAGGGAAAGTGGTTTAGAAGCAGCAGCTTTCTTTCCTAAATCGCAATATCTCAGTGAGAAAAGCGTAAAACTGGGATTTTCAACTTCTGCACGTTCAGTCTTAAAACTTACAACCGTATGGGGTCGCTAATGCAAGCTGATGCAAGCTCCACACATGCACACGTGCTCAGCACACGCTCGGCACATGCCCGCACGAACGCCCACATCCACACATACGTCTGCACACGGAGCAAAATCATAAAATAAGACATGAAATTCGCCTTTCAGTCACATCAAGATCACACAGATAGCACGTGTGCGTCTGAGGGACAACTTCGTCCTCGTCTTCTTCTCATGTTCTGCAGGCTGTACGCGTAAGGGTTGCCAGATCCTGTACAAATATCCCCCACATGCTTACTTGTTTCCCTCACTGTGAAATCGGGATATTAGCGGGATAACTTACTGATCGGGAGCACGGCAGGATCGTGAGTCTCCCGCATGAATCGTGAGAGTTGGCAAGTATGATAGTCTGTATTTTTGTGCACGAACGGCCGAACATGGGTGTGATTTTCTGTTGATATTACATTGCACAGTTTTACGTGTCAACAGCAGGCAATTTGAAGCAGTTACGTGTCGAGGACACGTGAATGAGTGAGGCGGTTTATGCTCATTTGCTCACGTAGGACGGGCGGCTGCCAGGCAGCACCGTGCCTGCAGGCCAAATCAAGGACAAGTGGAGGAATTTGTCATCAACTTCTTGCTGACTTCAGAGCAGAGGACAGTTTTAGAGGATGTGAGACAAAGGCCCTCCGCTTTGCCAGGAGCCTCAAACCCAAACAAATGTTCCCCGAAGCTACAGATGCATTTTTAAGAAGGTGCACTGAAAGGAGAACTTTCTTTTTTTTAACCTGCATCTTAATTCTAGGAGTTTATACGTGCATTTACTCACCGGTAAAATTTCTGCATCACTTTGAGTCCTTTGGTAGACGTTACATTGAGTCGCCCTTTGACGTGCATTACGAGAGAGAGAGAGAGAGAGACATTATCTGCAGTAAAACTCCTTGATTTTCATTAATACTTTAAGTAGAATGAACGAACAAATGAGTACTTTTGTCCTGTGAGTTCAAATTCATCTTTGCGTTAGTTATCAGGGTTCTACACACTTTTTGGGGCCGCGGTTTCACGATGCGCGCTTCTGTCGTACAGCTGAGAAGAGCAGCTGCTACCCAGACAACAACTAAATCACAATTTGCGAAACTGACTTCATATAATATTATCCACTGACTTTCATATAATGGATGTTGAGCTGAGCTGCAGGCCACGCCCTCTCTGCCTGGGTGCATCAGGTCTGACCGTGTCTCCCAGCCTGGAAGCAGCAGATTGAATGCACCTGGTGGAGGTAATCAGGGGAGTTTGGAGGCATTCACTCACAGAACGGTGTGAGAGACGATGGTTGGAGGCTGCAGGATTAACACTTGGTTCAAAGACGGAAGAAGGAGCCGGTGAGCTTTCAGCTATTTGAAGTTTGCACTGGGATTGTGGTGGACAATGGACTAATATATGATAAGATTCAAGTTAAAGTGTGCATGGAAAAGTCATGTGGTTAAAATTAAAGTTAAAAGGTCATTTGGTGTGTAAAAATGTACGTTTAAAAATATGTATTTTGAAATAGGTCCAAGTTTGCAATATTCATCATTTAAGATTTAAATTGAGTTATTTTGTGTATTTACAGGAGTTAAAAACTGTTGTAGTTTGTAAGGTTAAAATCATCATTGAACGTTTCTTTAAAATGCATTTGGTGTATTTTGGTGCTTTAAAAAAATGGATGTTTTCACTTATTTTTAGGGTTAATCTTTAGTAGTTCAAAATTTAGTATTTGAATTTGGGTTATGATTTATTTAGGCTTTTGGGGATATTTTCTTGTGTCTGCATTTTAAGGTTTTTCAACTGTTAGTGCTCTGGAAGACTTTCAAAATAAAATAAAAAGAAAGAAAGAAAGAAAGTTCAATCTAAGTCATTGAGGGAATTCCAGTCCAATCTCCCGAAGCAAGTAACCCTTTATAAGTGGGGGTACCTGCAGAGTGAAACCTCACAAAAGTTAGAAACACTTAACAATGGACGTGACTGTTGCTCGAAACAGAAAGGTCCATAAAAGTCCACAAAAACTTGTCAATATTCCTCCATACTGCTCGTCCAATGTAATCCAAGTGTCCTGAGTGGGTAGCGTCCAGAATTTACTGGAAACCATCATTTAGTAGATTTTTATAGACTAAACAGTAGAACATGCAGCTGCCACAAAGCGCGTCCATGTGAGTTCACGACACTACAGAAGCCTCGACAGACGAGATCGCGTGTTTGTTCTTTTTCTTTAAAATCAATATCCAACCCCTCTTGTTTGTCTGTCGCTCTAAGCAAAATGTGAGCAGCTAATTTCTTCTTCTACGCTTGCATTGTTGGCAGAGTAGGCGCTGAACGCCACGGCTTCTGTAGTTTTGTGAACTCGCAGAGGCGTGCTTTGCAGCAGGTGGATGTTCGACTGTTTAGGCTCTAAAAATCGACTAAATGACGTCGTTTCCAGTAAATTCTGGACGCTACCCACTCAGGACACTTGGATTACATTGGACGAGCAGTATGAAGGAATACTGACAAGTTTTTGTGGACTTTTATGGACCCCCCCCCCCATCTCCGGCTGCATTTGAGATATTAAAAAAGTGCTCCCGAGTCTTGTTCAGCATGAGGATGAGGAGAAGATGGACCATCATTCTCTGGGTGTACTATCCCTTTAAAGCACTGATGAAATGAAGGAGTTTTGCTGCAGATTACGTCGTATATAGTGACTGCCACGTCTCCGCCATCATACTGGATGAACACCGAACGGCGACTCAGCGTTATATCTTCCCAAAATGATGCAGAAACTTTACCAGTCAGTGAACGCTCGTGTAAACTCGTGGAAATAAGGTCCAGGTTGGAAAAAAAAGAGCGTTATCCTTTAACCCAGAGCCGTCTCTCTGCAGCCTGCGAGGACTTCCGTCTTCGTTTGACTCATTTTGACACCGTCTTCTTCAGAGAGTCAAACCTCCACCACGTTTGTGGCGATCAGAAATGTTTTTGATCCAGAATGTGGTAACCTGTGGTGGTCTGGTTGCATCTGAAGCTAGCGCGCTCTGCATGCGTGCAGCTCGCCAGGCCTGATAAGCATCAGAGCTGCTGCTGGCTAACGTCCTCTTTGTGGTATCAGCAGGTGAGAAATGGTTTGACTTGCTGTGTGTGCGTCTGTAAATCTATGAGTGAAATGTTAGCTGCTGATTAGGGTTTTCATCGCTGAGTGGGTGGCTACTACAGAGGCCCCGAGGTGTTAAAGCAAATCTGATGAGTGCGGAAAAAGCGACGTTTCCGAAACATCAGTTAAGATGAAAACCAGAGTGAAAGAGTGAGAATTCGGTTAAAGCGATGAGAAAGAAAGGTGTGAGGCTCTGAAGTGGCTCACACCACAGATGTTTGTGTGGTGGGGAAGTAGAGCGGCATTAGTCATGATGTGTTTAAGGTCACGGACTGATAACAGGATGTTTGCACGTTCACATTCATTCTGAGAGGAGCTGAAACTGAACATGTTGATCTGAGTCTGAAACGTTTCACACAAAGTTCTGCTGAACACCTGAAGTCATCACGTCCTGGATCTGGTCTCGGATGGTCCGACAGCAGAGACCGTCAGGCTCAGACCGGTCCCACATCTGGCTTTGACTGACCCGGGTTTGAGTGCCCCAGATCCAGGCGGTATCCGGACCACGTCAGCACGGTCTGCACACGCTCTGCACACGGTCTGCACACGCTCTACTGGTTTGACATTTACATCACATCCGAACCATTTCAGTTCGCCATAATCACCGAAAGTAGCTGAGATCGAGTCCACGTCCATGCAACTTCAGCCCAGACAGGTCTGCAGATTTTACAGCTGCAAAGATCAGCAGCAGCTGTGAAAAACACACACGCGATCAATGAAAGCAGAATATTCCAGCAGCTGCATCGTCGGAGAAAAGTAAAAATAATTAAGAAAAACTACATGAAAAGCTTGTCTGTGGGATCCTCTGATTTGTTTCAGCTTTTTAATGTTTAAAGACATGACTGCGTAGCATCTGTGTATTACCTATGAATACATTTAAAACATAACGACACTGTTTTTATGAAATAAGATGAATGCAATATGATTTATTCATCACAGAAGGATCATTTCAATAGTTAAGTGATACTAAAATGTAATTCCCGATTCCAATACTAAGGATGGTGGTTGGTATTAAATACTATTTTCAATACTATGGAGGAAAAAAATCGCCCAAAGGATGACAATCCAAACAATATTACAGAAATGTATAAATGAATATGAGAAAAGACCTTAAAAATGACAAAAACATTTTAAAGATCTAGTTTGTGCTGAGATCCCGTCTCCAACATCTTCTCCAACTGCTCCCTGTGATTCAGGAGAGACCAACCACTAGTTAAAGGAATAGTTCACCCACAGAATGATGGTCCTTCATCTTCTCCTCATCCTCATGCTGAGCAAGACTCTGGAGCACTTTTTGAATATCTGAAATGCAGCCGGAGATCCGGGGAGGGGGGGGCGTGTTCCCCCAACTCTCAAATCATGGAGTTTAGCGGCGACTGAGCCAAAAAGGCCCGTAAAAGTCCCCAAAAACTTGTCAATATTCCTCCATACTGCTCGTCCAATGTAATCCAAGTGTCCTGAGTGGGTAGCGTCCAGAATTCACTGGAAACCATCATTTAGTAGATTTTTATAGAATAAACAGAACATCGTACTTCCCCGATGCGTCCATGCGAGTTCACGACACTGCGGAAGCCGCGGCAGACGAGATCGCGCCTCGTCTTTTTCTTTCTTTGTTTTGAATCAACATCCAGCTCCTCTTGTGTTTGTCTGCAGCTCGGTTGCTTTTGGCACAATGTAAAAATTTCTTCTTCTACGCTTGCATTGTCAGCAGAGTAATCCCTGAATGCAGCGGCTTCCATAGTGTCGTGAACTCGCATGGTTGCGCATCGGGGAAGTACGATGTTCTACTGTTTAGGCTATAAAAATATACTAAGGGTGCATTCAGAAATCATAGTCCGCGAGTTTCGGTCCGTTTGAGGACTCTGTTTGGCTGGGGGTCCTGGGGGTCCTGGGGGTCCTGGGGGTCCTTTGGACCGAGATGGCGTTCACGTTACACCGTAGCCAAACGGGCCAAACCTTTTGAAAATGTTCCTAATCTCAGGTGGCGCTGCATTCAGATTCACCGTGGGTGAGGACAAGACGTACAACGAACAAGAAGGTTCTTCTCACAACTTCTGTTTCCTCCACAAAAAATGATTTTTGTGCATATTTACATATGGATATGCTGGATATGCTTTCATCAGACCAAATATGGGATTTGCCATATCGTTTACCCACGTCAAGTTTTACCAACAATGCCAATGCAATTTGTGGTCCTCTTCCGTATTTGGTTCACTTAAAACGGACCGAGACCTGCATTCGTAGGTGGAACGAGTCCGCTTGTTTGTTCCGGATCAGAGTCCGTTTGCACATTCACACCTCCCCCAAACGAAGCGGACTTTCTGAGCAAATGGACTCTGATTCCAATCAAAAAAAACTTTATGAATTCACCCTAAATGATGTGGTTTCCAGTAAATTCTGGACGCTACCCACTGAGGACACTTGGATTACATTGGACGAGCAGTATGGAGGAATATTGACAAGTTTTTGTGGACTTTTATGGACCTTTTTGGCTCGGACCCTGGTGAACTCCATTATATGAAAGTTGGTGTACTATTCCTTTAATGTAACCTACTTATTTACGTGTCCTTTGATTCACAATACTGGAGACCAAATCAAGTAAACAATAGAACGGACAAACTAGTTGGGGTGAACTAGTTTTTTAGGTCAGTAAAACATTTTAAAAGATGAATTTTTCAAATGTTTTTGTCTACAATCTGAAAAGCATCAATACGTGACTGAAGGCCGGGATGAGACCATCAGCATCAGTTTAGAACATCTGCTCTGACATGCTACACGAGGCTCGTGTGAGCGCTTCTACCCGGGGGCGTGGCCTGCTTCTGCGTGGGGGGCGGGGCTTCTACGTGTGGGCGTGGCCTGCGCTAGCAGTCGCCTCTCATTGAGAAAGGAAATGATCCGCACTTTCACGTCAGTCTGCACGTGTCTCCAATTACACCAAGAGAAGTCTGGATTCATCACGAGTCACTTTCTGAAACAAAAAAGTTAATGGAGAGGTCTTAGTCGCTAAGTTAACAATGGGTCCTGCAGGGAGATGCTGTGGGGGAGGGGCTGCCCGCAGCAGTGCCTGTTTAAAAGGGCAGAGGCAGCTGATACTTTGAGACTCAGCAGACTCCAAAGAGGCATTTAAATATCGATACTCGTGCTGATTAATTTCTAACTAGATACTAATATATCGAATTGATTAGAATCTGAGAATCGATTGCACTATGATGCATTTTCCCACAATCCAGTGCAGTTTATGGTACTGTACTGTATACATCATAGTATTTAACCGTCTAATACAGTAAATTACTGACCAAATTACAGAAATCTATGACAGTAAATGTTAGAAACATCTTTGCCTCATCTGAAAACATCTCGGTGAGAAATAGCTTACACAGATTGGTAGGGTGTGGGTGGGGGGTGTTGTGAGGAAGGTTATTGGGACTAGAACCTTCTTCAGAAAGCAGGTGATGGAATCAAAGCCACCAGATTATGTCAGCGCGTGACTGTTTGTCCGTCTCCACTCAGAAGCATCACACCTGCTGCGCGTGAGCTTTCTCGCCGCCTTTGTTGCTCGTTCAGAGTGTCAGAATGTTGTGATTGCGCGTCCTCGGCCTTCGGCGTGAATGGCTGTTGGCTCGCAGTCATCCGTTTAATGGCTTTAAAGCTTTTGTTTTTAACGGAGAACTCTGCAGCGCGGCAGCATCCAGCCTCACGGCCACGTTTTGTTTCCCCCCGTAGGTTGATATTACCGAGGATAAAGAAAAGGCAGGCTCTTTCTTCCCTCCCATCCTCTCGGCCAAGGTTCCTGAGATGATGGAGCCGTTACGGGGGAGGGCAGGAACAAAAGCGGAGAGGTGATAAACAAAGCAGCCTTGGGTCGAACGGCTTCAGAAAAGCCTGCGAGGAGCGGCTTTCTCTCCAGAAGCTATTCTTTCACCATGTTTATATCCAAGGCTGCCCCCCCCATCCTCCTGCTTTACTGTTCACACAAGTTGCCGTTAACAAAAAAAGGAGAATTTGACTTTAAGACGGAGACGAGCTGCTCCTGATGGGCTGCTGTATCGACCCTGTGATGAAAGGAAACCACATCAGTGAGGTTTTATGTTCGTACTCGGCCACATGTGGACGCGGCAGGTTTGCATCAGAGCTGCAGAGGAAACGGTCATTAACGTTAAAGAAAACAAAGAAGTTAAAGGGACAGTGCGCCCACAGAATGATGTAACTTTATCTTCTCCTCATCCTCATGGTGAGCAAGACTCTGAAGCACTTTTTAATATCTCAAATGCAGCCGGCGATCAGGAAGGCTTCTCGTTTCCCCCCAACTTTCATATAATGGAGTTCACCGGGGTCCGAGCCAAAAAGGTCCATAAAAGTCCACAAAAACTTGTCAATGTTCCTCCAAACTGCTTGTCCAATGTAATCCAAGTGTCCTGAGTGGGTAGCGTCCAGAATTTACTGGAAACCATCATTTAGATTTGTAGAGCCTAAGCAGTGGTATATCCTTTTTCCTGCAAGCGTGCCGAAGCGCGTTCAAGACACTACGGAAGCCTCGGCGTTCAGAGCCTACTCTGCCGATAATACAAGTGTAGAAGAGGAAATTCTGTTTACATTGTGCTCAGAGCGACAGAGCTGCAGACAAACCAGGACAAACACAAGAGGGTCCAGGAGGGGTTGATATTGATTTAAAACAAAGAAAGAAAAAGAACGCATGATCTCGTCTGCCGCGGCTTCCGTAGTTTCATGAACGTGCATGCAGGAGATGTGATGTAGTACTGATGTTCTACTGTTTAGTCTATAAAAATCTACTAAATGACGTCGTTTCCGGTAAATTGTGGACGCTACCCACTCAGGACACTTGGATTACATTGGACGAGCAGTTTGGAGGAATATTGACACGTTTTTGTGGACTTTTATGGACCTTTTTGGCTCGGACCCCGGTGAACTCCATTATATGAGAGTTGGACTTAGAGGTAAAGATCTGAAGACTGGAGGTCTATGATCCAGGTTCCTGGTTTTGGTGAGAACTGGACCACAGAGTTCCTGGTCCATCAGTCAGATCTAGGGTCTGACCGAGACTTGGACAGTCTGAGATGGAGGTCTGGGGTCTGACTGAGACCTGGAGAGTCTGAGATGGAGGTCTGGGGTCTGACTGAGACCTGGAGAGTCTGAGATGGAGGTCTGGGGTCTGACTGAGACCTGGAGAGTCTGAGATGGAGGTCTGGGGTCTGACTGAGACCTGGAGAGTCTGAGATGGAGGTCTGGGGTCTGACTGAGACCTGGAGAGTCTGAGATGGAGGTCTGGGGTCTGACTGAGACCTGGAGAGTCCAAGATGGAGGTCTGGGGTCTGACTGAGACCTGGAGAGTCTGAGATGGAGGTCTGGGGTCTGACTGAGACCTGGAGAGTCTGAGATGGAGGTCTGGGGTCTGACTAAGGTCTGGAGAGTCCAAGATGGAGGTCTGGGGTCTGACTGAGACCTGGAGAGTCCAAGATGGAGGTCTGGGGTCTGACTAAGGTCTGGAGAGTCCAAGATGGAGGTCTGGGGTCTGACTGAGACCTGGAGAGTCTGAGATGGAGGTCTGGGGTCTGACTGAGACCTGGAGAGTCCAAGATGGAGGTCTGGGGTCTGACTGAGACCTGGAGAGTCTGGGACGGAGGTCTGGGGTCTGACTGAGACCTGGAGAGTCTGAGATGGGCTTTTGTCCTGGACTGAACCTGCCCTTCCTGGAAGACTTGGTTATGTGTGAGACTCATATTAAACCAGGGGAATGTGCCTTTATCTTGTGAAACAACGTGGATGTCGACATTTTCGTCCACAGAGACCATCTCTATGTCCTCGGCAGACTTCCCGGTCCCCAGCGTTCCACCCAGCAGCTGCTGTCAGCTGGGTGTATTTTCTCTTGAAAATTATGCCTGAAAAGTTTTTTACTGCAACACTTTTGTCTTCCAGCTCAAATCTGAGCAGTCAGCAGGAAGCGTTCAGCAGCAGATGCTTTTAATAAAGTCGGCTGCAGAGGAGCAGCCTCCACGTTTCACTGCAGTCGGGCCAGATTTATGACCCCGGACCCCACAAGGAGGGCCACAAGCCACCGGTCAGAGACTGAAACAGGCCTCCTTCACTTCTTTAGCGTTTTAAAGTCTGTCCTTCATCAGTCTAAGCAAAGATTAATTATGAGTTAAAGTTTTCAAGATGCATTGTGGGAAATGCAATGTGAGTGCACTACTTTTTCTTTACAGACAGCCCTGTCCCAGTACCTGCACCTGACCCTACGGCCCTGTCCCAGTACCCGCACCCCGACCCTACGGCCCTGTCCCAGTACCTGCACCTGACCCTACGGCCCTGTCCCAGTACCCGCACCCCGACCCTACGGCCCTGTCCCAGTACCCGCACCCCGACCCTACGGCCCTGTCCCAGTACCTGCACCTGACCCTACGGCCCTGTCCCAGTACCCGCACCCCGACCCTACGGCCCTGTCCCAGTACCCGCACCCCGACCCTACGGCCCGTCCCAGTACCCGCACTCCGACCCTACGACCCTGTCCCAGTACCTGCACCCCGACCCTACGGCCCTGTCCCAGTACCTGCACCAAACCCTACGACCCTATCCCAGTACCCGCACCCCGACCCTACGGCCCTGTCCCAGTACCCGCACCCCGACCCTACGGCCCTGTCCCAGTACCCGCACCCCGACCCTACAGCCCCCTGTCCCAGTACCCGCACCAAACCCTACGTCCCCCTGTCCCAGTACCTGCACCTGACCCTACGGCCCTGTCCCAGTACCTGCACCTGACCCTACGGCCCTGTCCCAGTACCCGCACCAAACCCTACGACCCCCTGTCCCAGTACCCGCACCAAACCCTACGGCCCTGTCCCAGTACCCGCACCCCGACCCTACGGCCCTGTCCCAGTACCTGCACCCGAACCTACGGCCCCCTGTCCCAGTACCTGCACCCGACCCTACGGCCCTGTCCCAGTACCCGCACTCCGACCCTACGACCCTGTCCCAGTACCCGCACCAAACCCTACGACCCCCTGTCCCAGTACCCGCACCAAACCCTACGGCCCTGTCCCAGTACCTGCACCACAAACCCTACGACCCTGTCCCAGTACCTGCACCCCAAACCCTACGACACTGTCCCAGTACCCGCACCAAACCCTACGGCCCTGTCCCAGTACCTGCACCCCAAACCCTACGTCCCCCTGTCCCAGTACCCGCACCAAACCCTACGTCCCGCACCCGCACCAAACCCTACGGCCCTGTCCCAGTACCCGCACCAAACCCTACGGCCCTGTCCCAGTACCCGCACTCCGACCCTACGGTCCTGTCCCAGTACCCGCACTCCGACCCTACGGTCCTGTCCCAGTACCCGCACTCCGACCCTACGGTCCTGTCCCAGTACCCGCACCCCGACCCTACGGCCCTGTCCCAGTACCTGCACCCGAACCTACGGCCCCCTGTCCCAGTACCTGCACCCCGACCCTACGGCCCTGTCCCAGTACCCGCACTCCGACCCTACGACCCTGTCCCAGTACCCGCACCAAACCCTACGACCCCCTGTCCCAGTACCCGCACCAAACCCTACGGCCCTGTCCCAGTACCTGCACCACAAACCCTACGACCCTGTCCCAGTACCTGCACCCCAAACCCTACGACACTGTCCCAGTACCCGCACCAAACCCTACGGCCCTGTCCCAGTACCTGCACCCCAAACCCTACGTCCCCCTGTCCCAGTACCCGCACCAAACCCTACGTCCCGCACCCGCACCAAACCCTACGGCCCTGTCCCAGTACCCGCACCAAACCCTACGGCCCTGTCCCAGTACCCGCACTCCGACCCTACGGTCCTGTCCCAGTACCCGCACTCCGACCCTACGGTCCTGTCCCAGTACCCGCACTCCGACCCTACGGTCCTGTCCCAGTACCCGAACCCTGACCCTACGGTCCTGTCCCAGTACCCGCACCCGACCCTACGGCCCTGTCCCAGTACCCGCACCTGACCCTACGGCCCTGTCCCAGTACCCGCACCTGACCCTACGGCCCTGTCCCAGTACCCGCACCTGACCCTACGGCCCTGTCCCAGTACCCGCACCTGACCCTACGGCCATGTCCCAGTACCCGCACCCCAACCCTACGGCCCTGTCCCAGTACCCGCACCAAACCCTACGGCCCTGTCCCAGTACCTGCACCCCAAACCCTACAGCCCTGTCCCAGTACCCGCACCCCAAACCCTACGTCCCCCTGTCCCAGTACCCGCACCCCGACCCTACGTCCCCCTGTCCCAGTACCCGCACCAAACCCTACGTCCCCCTGTCCCAGTACCTGCACCCCAAACCCTACGGCCCTGTCCCAGTACCAGCACCCCGACCCTACGTCCCCCTGTCCCAGTACCCGCACCAAACCCTACGTCCCCCTGTCCCAGTACCCGCACCAAACCCTACGGCCCTGTCCCAGTACCCGCACCAAACCCTACGGCCCTGTCCCAGTACCCGCACCCGACCCTACGACCCCCTGTCCCAGTACCCGCACCCGACCCTACGACCCCCTGTCCCAGTACCCGCACCAAACCCTACGGCCCTGTCCCAGTACCCGCACCAAACCCTACGGCCCTGTCCCAGTACCCGCACCAAACCCTACGGCCCTGTCCCAGTACCCGCACCCCAAACCCTACGACACTGTCCCAGTACCCGCACCAAACCCTACGGCCCTGTCCCAGTACCTGCACCCCAAACCCTACGTCCCCCTGTCCCAGTACCCGCACCAAACCCTACGTCCCGCACCCGCACCAAACCCTACGGCCCTGTCCCAGTACCTGCACCAAACCCTACGGCCCTGTCCCAGTACCCGCACTCCGACCCTACGGTCCTGTCCCAGTACCCGCACTCCGACCCTACGGTCCTGTCCCAGTACCCGCACTCCGACCCTACTGTCCTGTCCCAGTACCCGCACCCTGACCCTACGGTCCTGTCCCAGTACCCGCACCCGACCCTACGGCCCTGTCCCAGTACCCGCACCTGACCCTACGGCCCTGTCCCAGTACCCGCACCTGACCCTACGGCCATGTCCCAGTACCCGCACCCCAACCCTACGGCCCTGTCCCAGTACCCGCACCCCAACCCTACGGCCCTGTCCCAGTACCCGCACCAAACCCTACGGCCCTGTCCCAGTACCCGCACCCCAAACCCTACAGCCCTGTCCCAGTACCCGCACCCCAAACCCTACAGCCCTGTCCCAGTACCCGCACCCCAAACCCTACGTCCCCCTGTCCCAGTACCCGCACCCCGACCCTACGTCCCCCTGTCCCAGTACCCGCACCAAACCCTACGTCCCCCTGTCCCAGTACCTGCACCCCGACCCTACGTCCCCCTGTCCCAGTACCCGCACCAAACCCTACGTCCCCCTGTCCCAGTACCCGCGCACCAAACCCTACGTCCCCCTGTCCCAGTACCCGCGCACCAAACCCTACGGCCCTGTCCCAGTACCCGCACCAAACCCTACGGCCCTGTCCCAGTACCCGCACCAAACCCTACGGCCCTGTCCCAGTACCCGCACCAAACCCTACGGCCCTGTCCCAGTACCCGCACCAAACCCTACGGCCCTGTCCCAGTACCCGCACCCGACCCTACGACCCCCTGTCCCAGTACCCGCACCCGACCCTACGACCCCCTGTCCCAGTACCCGCACCAAACCCTACGGCCCTGTCCCAGTACCCGCACCAAACCCTACGGCCCTGTCCCAGTACCCGCACCCCAACCCTACGGCCCTGTCCCAGTACCCGCACCAAACCCTACGGCCCTGTCCCAGTACCCGCACCCCAAACCCTACGGCCCTGTCCCAGTACCCGCACCAAACCCTACGGCCCTGTCCCAGTACCCGCACCCGACCCTACGACCCCCTGTCCCAGTACCCGCACCAAACCCTACGGCCCTGTCCCAGTACCCGCACCAAACCCTACGGCCCTGTCCCAGTACCCGCACCCCAACCCTACGGCCCTGTCCCAGTACCCGCACCAAACCCTACGGCCCTGTCCCAGTACCCGCACCCCAAACCCTACAGCCCTGTCCCAGTACCCGCACCCCAAACCCTACGTCCCCCTGTCCCAGTACCCGCACCCCGACCCTACGTCCCCCTGTCCCAGTACCCGCACCAAACCCTACGTCCCCCTGTCCCAGTACCTGCACCCCAAACCCTACGGCCCTGTCCCAGTACCAGCACCCCGACCCTACGTCCCCCTGTCCCAGTACCCGCACCAAACCCTACGTCCCCCTGTCCCAGTACCCGCGCACCAAACCCTACGGCCCTGTCCCAGTACCCGCACCAAACCCTACGGCCCTGTCCCAGTACCCGCACCAAACCCTACGGCCCTGTCCCAGTACCCGCACCAAACCCTACGGCCCTGTCCCAGTACCCGCACCAAACCCTACGGCCCTGTCCCAGTACCCGCACCAAACCCTACGGCCCTGTCCCAGTACCCGCACCAAACCCTACGGCCCTGTCCCAGTACCCGCACCCGACCCTACGACCCCCTGTCCCAGTACCCGCACCCGACCCTACGACCCCCTGTCCCAGTACCCGCACCAAACCCTACGGCCCTGTCCCAGTACCCGCACCAAACCCTACGGCCCTGTCCCAGTACCCGCACCCCAACCCTACGGCCCTGTCCCAGTACCCGCACCAAACCCTACGGCCCTGTCCCAGTACCCGCACCCCAAACCCTACGGCCCTGTCCCAGTACCCGCACCAAACCCTACGGCCCTGTCCCAGTACCCGCACCCGACCCTACGACCCCCCTGTCCCAGTACCCGCACCCGACCCTACGACCCCCTGTCCCAGTACCCGCACCAAACCCTACGGCCCTGTCCCAGTACCCGCACCAAACCCTACGGCCCTGTCCCAGTACCCGCCCCCCAACCCTACGGCCCTGTCCCAGTACCCGCACCAAACCCTACGGCCCTGTCCCAGTACCCGCACCCCAAACCCTACGGCCCTGTCCCAGTACCCGCACCCCAAACCCTACGTCCCCCAGTCCCAGTACCCGCACCCCAAACCCTACGTCCCCCAGTCCCAGTACCCGCACCCCAAACCCTACGTCCCCCAGTCCCAGTACCCGCACCCCCGACCCTACGTCCCCCTGTCCCAGTACCCGCACCCGACCCTACGTCCCCCTGTCCCAGTACCCGCACCCGACCCTACGTCCCCGTCCCAGTACCCGCACCCCGACCCTACAGCCCCGTCCCAGTACCCGCACCCCGTCCCAGTACCCGAACCCGACCCTACTGCCCCGTCCCAGTACCCGCACCCCGACCCTACGGCCCTGTCCCAGTACCCGCACCAAACCCTACGTCCCCCTGTCCCAGTACCCGCACTCCGACCCTACGGCCCTGTCCCAGTACCCGTCAAAGTCAGAGGTATGGCTGGGGGGAGCTTGTTTCAAAAGCCCCCCCCTCCCAAACTGGAGCTATGTTCATCTTTATGCAGGTAATGTTAACAAAACGTTGAACACCAGCTAGTTTTTATTTATGCCTTCATTTGTTTGTACTCACGCTGACCTCTGCACACGCTCTGTCACATTCAGGCGGGAAATTATTCAATCAACGTCAAACTGCAGTGATGCTCATCCTCTGATGAGCTCTGGTTTAAATAAATGAGGGATGAGCAGCCAAACTGAAGCAGCAGTTTAACCTCCTGCAGGCTCCACGCAGCACCGACCCGCTAACATCATCATCCTCACCACCCTCATCCATCAGCAGCTTCATCTGCTGCAGGTACCAGCAGACCTCGCGCCCCTTCATCCTGTTCTGTTTTTATGTCACAAACCAAAGTAAAAGTTCAGAAAATGAAGAATTAAATATTTTCTGATCAGCTGATGCTCAGAAGTTCGTGTGTCTCACAGACACGATGGAAAGTACTCGTGTAGCACCTGTCCTGCAGATGAATGTAATGACACCATGGCGAGTCTCTGGGTTCTTTTCAGTAAAAGTAATGGTAACCTGAGTACGCGTTTTTGTGATACCTGTTTAAACCAAATGAGCCGGTCCCTCCAGTTGAGGTATTACAGCAAATATGAAACGAATGTGGTTACACTTGACCAGTGGTTTACAAACTGGGGTTGAGACCCCTATGTGGGTCAGAGGGGGATTTCAGGGGGTCGCCAGATCATTCAGCGAACGAGAAGACCGGATGTGGAGATGGTAAACAGACCAGATAAAGAGCCAAAGTTTGGACGTAACTCTCACATGGTTGGCATCATTTTGGACCAGTCATGTTTTAATCATGTGGGACGAAGAGATGGAGGAACAGAGGAAAAAAAAAAAGCAAAGCCAAAAATGGTACAACTTGAACACCGTAACGTCAAAGTACCAGCGGTTTACTACACAGTTAGGAGGAAATGCAGCTGGGTTCAGAGAAGTTAAACTGTTTAAAAACACTACAAGTTCTTAAAGGGGCCATGACATCAAATTTCACTTTTCTGGGGTTTTGGGTGTATAATATGATCTGTTGTGCTCTGATGAGGTCATGTGAATGTCAGAGTGAGAATCAAAGTTCCTGTTTATGGTCTGTCAGCTTTGTCTCTCTGCTCAGAAACAGTTGAATCAGACAGCAGCTTATTATTCTACGTAGTTCCATCATTCTACGTAGTTCTATCATTCTACGTAGTTCCATCATTCTACGTAGTTCCATCATTCTACGTAGTTCCATCATTCTACGTAGTTCTATCATTCTACGTAGTTCCATCATTCTACGCAGTTCCATCATTCTACGCAGTTCATTCGCTCCAATAAGAGCACACTATCAAGCAAACAGCCTCCCCCTCCCTCGCTGATTCAGCTGCAGAGTGGAGCTGAGTAACTTATTTTCTAAATCCTGTCTTGTCTGATAAACGTAGCTCACTGTCTGAAATGCACATGATGCTAACAGTTAGCCTTTAGCAAACTCCGACCGCAGCTTGACCTAGATTCTGCAAATAAGGTCATAGCCAAATAAGGTGTAGCCAATCAAAATGAAGTCAACGTGGTCTCCGGGTAAAGCTGCATATCATTACTGCACCCAGCTGTTTTACTGAGGGAGGAGGTGTAGCTGTCAGAACAACCCCCCGCTGTAAAAAGTGACGTGTTTCTTTTTTGTTAGAGTATTTGAATATGCAGTAATGTCACCTACATGAACCAGTTTTTACTGCTATGATGTCATCACTCCTTTAAAGGAAAAGATGGCATCGTTGTGCTTGGACTGGCGTCCCTGTCTGCTCGTAATAGCCCGTCATTACGTCACTTTCAGTCTGTATGCAGATGACTTACAGATCTATCTGCCAATATCCCACAACACCCCAGCCAAGCTTGTCTGCAGGACATAAACAAATGGCCGTCACAAAACTTCCTCTGTCTAAGCTAATCAATTCTGCATTCATTCTTTTCAGCACCTCCAGTTCTAACACAGTCCCAGACCTGTCACCTCTGACCCCTCACCTCCATCCCTCAGTCAGGAATCAGGATGTAACTCTGGACAACAATCTCAAACTGGACAAACAACTAGATTCTATTATCAGGGCAAGTTTCTTTCAGCTTCATGTGCTTTCTGAGATCAAACCGATACTCTGCCGTAAGGACCAGGAAAAAGCAAACCATGACTTCTGTTCTGTGCTCCCTTCACTGGCTCCCAGTTCACTTCAGAATCCACTTTAAAATCCTCCTGTTGGCTTTCTGCTCCATCCGTGGCCCCGCCCACCTCTGTGACCTCCTGACCCCTCACCAGCCCAGCAGAGCTCTGTGCTCCTCTGATCAGCACCTCCTGGTGGTCCGGAGGACCGGCTGCAAGCGGTGGGGTGACCGTGCCTTGACAGTGCTGGGGCTGAGGCTGAAGCTCCGGACCTGTGCACCATCGAACAGCCCCAGACCTGCAGCTGCTCAAGGCCGGACGGAAGCACCATCTCTGTAAGGCGAGACACTCCAGGCAAATGGGGTCAAAAATATAACTGCTATCACCATGAAACCTTCCTGCTTTATTCCTCACATCAGGGCTATCATTTTTTTATTGCAAGTTTTCTGAAATTTTGTCTTAATATGCAAATTAGGTGTTATATAGCCAAAAATGTGCTAATTTGCATACATTTCTAGGAAAAAAATCTAAACACGGGATTAAAACAAGTTTCTTTTAAATTTTGTTCACATATTAAAGTCAAAAGTTTTTACTGAGGGGATTTTGGATATCTCCATAGATCATTTAACAATTTAGAATATGCTGTCAACGACCAGAAAGAACTAATTTTTGGGATGAAATGTTCTATAAATCAGGCTGTGAATGAGATATCAAAAAATCCTTCTGTAAAAACATTAAGAATCCAGTCAGGAGCAGAACCTGAAAGTTTGGTTTCTGTAAGAGCTCCTGAAGTGGAGATTTTTTACCCGGAATAAGAGAAAAACTCATTTTGAGAAAATGGTAACTGCAGCTGCATTTTGATGGGATTTGGGTGATTCAGACAAAGTATCATGAAATAAACCCTTAAAATGTTTATTTTGGATGTTTTTTTTACACTAATCTGAAAGAAAACATGTTGAAGAAGGGGAAAAAAATGAAAATCTCAAAACTGAGCGGGTAAAAAACGGGGGTTTGCCTGTAGTTTCCCCCCTTAAACCAGCTTGTAACAGCTGAGATTGGCGTCACAAATAAGTGACTGCATTCTGTATTTTTATTCCTACTGGTGTTCTTTTGTTTTTTAACCTGCTTTTATCTTCGTGCAGCGCTCTGATCGGCCATGGCTGCTGTAAAGCACTTTTATTGATAAAATTTGATTGAATTAAAAGGACAGCGTGCAACTTTTGGCCACTAGGGGCACTAAACCCGCTAAACTCTCACATGTTGCTAACTGAAACCGTGTGTCTCCGTGTTATTGTGGACTGCTCTACGGCTCCATGACTTCAGAAAGCGCTACAGGTCACGTGATCCAATGAGAGGTGGATACGCTCCTGCAAAGTTACCATGTCTGGTTTTTGAGGAGGGTCGCCCCCTCTGAGCCCCCACATTCATTAATGTTGAATATTGACCCCAGAAATAATCTGTTACTGACATTAGGCTGATGTTTAGGTCCAAAGTTCCACAGTGTCCCTTTAAAACTTTCTTGTTTACTGTCTTTTATGGGGGAGGCATCTGTTTCACATCCAGAATTAACTCTGTGAAGTTTGGTCTGTGATTGGAGAATTTGGATCTATGTATGAGACAGGTGACGGGGTTCTTACAGGTTTCAGCAAGTTAATTTAAGACCTTTATAAATCAAATTTAAGACCAACAGGATGCATTAGAAAAATTCAAATCAGGGAAATTCAAAGAAGAGGTGGGACTTGATCAGAATAATAGAGGGTTTATCAGTCTTAATTGATCACAAAACAATAATTACCCCGAAGGATAATGGATTTTAGTGGATTTTTGGTGAATCAAATAATAAACACAGACATTAATATCGTTAACTCAAGAAAAAAATGCATTTATTCGTTTATCGATTTTAAAGAAATAGAAAAAGAAATTGAAAACATTCCTCACAGATATGAACCTTTCAGAAAGATGGACAATCAACCTCTGATACATTATTCAGCGTATTCTGCTGTACGTGGCAAATGCTCCTCGAATAAAAATGAAAAATTAAGACTTCGTAGATCAAATTTAAGACCTTGGATGAAAAAAAAGAGGGGTTTTAAGGCCCTAAATTTTAGATTCAGAATTTATACATTTTTAGCCTTTTTGAGACCCTGGAGGAACCCCGGGATTTTTATTTTATTTAATTTTTTAATTTTTTAAATTTTTTTCAACAAGAACAAAAGAAATATACATACATAAAACACCACGTCCCACTACTTCTAAGAAAACAAGAAAATACTAATAATTATAATAATCTTCCTACAATGTTGATATAACAAAAAGAATAATATAATATAGAACAATTCATGTCATAATTTCACAAAAGGAATGATCAGTTAAACAAGAAAAAATAAAATAACACAACACAAAAAAAATTTTTTACAATAAAATAATTAATAGTAATAAAATAAAATAATAATAATAAAAAAAATACACAACACGAAAACAAAACAAGTATATAGCCTCAAAACAGAACAAAAAGAAAAAACTAAACAAAACAAAAAAAAAGAACTGGTTAATTATAAAAAAATAAAGTTGTCACAGCACAATAAAATGGGGGTGGATGTGTCCCACACAGGAACGTGAACGTTTCCTCCAGTTTCAGTTCTGATCAGTTCCTCCTGTAAAACTCTGCTGCTGTGGATGCTGGCATCGCCGTGGCGACGCCAGCATCCCTTAGGCAGCTTCAGCTTATTTCCAGCATCTGTTTCATGTCTGCTGTGTCCATGAAGCCTCCAGACACCCCCCCCCCTGCTTTCATATACGCTGACCATGAAAACAGGTCCTCCGTTCCGTCCCCGTCTGCGCCGCGGAGCCACGGCGGAGCCACGGCGGAGGCCTGCGAGCTGCTGGATTTAATTTCTCCACATAAATCTCCACAATAGGAAAAGGAAATTAAAGTTGCCATTACTGTCGGCGGTATTATCGTATCCTCACTTAACCTGCCATTCAGGAGGAATGAAACATTTCTACTCCACCTCCTCCCTGCTCCTCGTATCGTCTGTGATCTGGGTGAGTGTGTGTGTGGGGGGGGAGGGGGGGGGCACACACTGATATCTGAGAAGTTTATATTTCAGCCCAGAGTGTCCACACCTCCTCAGGAACCTCGCTCCTCTCGTTCAGGAAAAGCTGCTCCTGTTTGGCTGCATCACCTTTGTTTTCTCATGCAGCTAATCTCAGTAATCCCTCGCTGGCTAATAACACACACACACATCACACACACACACACACACACACGCATGCACACACACGCATGTATGTACACACACACACACACACGCATGCACATGCACACGGAAAATAAAGAGAAGAAAAAAGAGAAAAATCAATTACGCGGCCCTGACCAGGAGTGTCTCATTATTTCATCGGCAATAACCTGAATGATGGAGTAATAAAGAGCAATTTATCTGGAGAGGAGGAGGAGGAGGAGGAGGAGGAGGAAGATGGATGTGTTCAGATAGACGGATATAATTAGCCTCATCCAGGCTGCAGCTACTGACCAGCAGTCACACCTCCTCCACCTCCTCCTCCTCCTCCACCTCCTCCTCCACCACCTCCTCCTGTCTGCTGTAGGATGGACAGACAACCAGGACGGAGAGAAAACCAGTTCAGCCAATCCAGTTAAACTGGATGTTTGTCAGCATGGAGCTGCACCTCCTTCCTCTGCTCCTGCACCTCCTTCCCCTGCTCCTGCACCTCCTTCCCCTGCTCCTGCACCTCCTTCCCCTGCTCCTGCACCTCCTTCCTCTGCTCCTGCACCTCCTTCCTCTGCTCCTGCACCTCCTTCCTCTGCTCCTGCACCTCCTTCCCCTGCTCCTGCACCTCCTTCCCCTGCTCCTGCACCTCCTTCCCCTGCTCCTGCACCTCCTTCCTCTGCTCCTGCACCTCCTTCCTCTGCTCCTGCACCTCCTTCCCCTGCTCCTGCACCTCCTTCCCCTGCTTCTGCACCTCCTTCCCCTGCTCCTGCACCTCCTTCCCCTGCTCCTGCACCTCCTTCCCCTGCTCCTGCACCTCCTTCACCTGCTCCTGCACCTCATACACCACCTTCTCCTTCACTTCCTACACTTCCTGCACTCCTCACACCTCCTTCACCTCCTCCTCCTGCACTCCTGCACCTCCTTCACCTCCTCCTCCTGCACTCCTCACACCTCCTTCACCTCCTCCTCCTGCACTCCTGCACCTCCTTCACCTCCTCCTCCTGCACTCCTCACACCTCCTTCACCTCCTCCTCCTGCACTCCTGCACCTCCTTCACCACCTCCTCATACACCCCTTGCACTCCTCTCACCTCCTACACTTCCTGCACTCCTCACACCTCCTTCTCCTCCACCTCCTTCACGTCCTACACCCCCTGCACTCCTCACACCTCCTTCACCTCCTACACTTCCTGCACTCCTCACACCTCCTTCACCTGCTCCTCCTGCACTCCTGCACCTCCTTCACCACCTCCTCCTACACCCCCTGCACTCCTCACACCTCCTTCACCTCCTACACTTCCTGCACTCCTCACACCTCCTTCTCCTCCACCTCCTTCACCTCCTACACTTCCTGCACTCCTCACACCCCTCTCCTGCCCTCCTTCACCACCTCCTCCACCCCCTGCCTCCTCACCCACCTCCTCCTCCTGCCTCCTCACACCTACTACCCCCTCCTCTGCCTCCTCCTCCTGCACTTCTGCACCTCCTTCACCACCTCCTCCTACACCCCCTGCACTCCTCACACCTCCTTCACCTCCTACACTTCCTGCACTCCTCACACCTCCTTCTCCTCCACCTCCTTCACCTCCCACACCCCCTGCCTCCTCACACCACCACCTCCCCTGCCTCCTCCACCTCCTCCACCTCCTCCTCCTCCTCCACCTCCTCCTGTTGCTGTAGGTGGAAGCAGGACGGAGAGAAAACAGTTAGCATCCAGTTAACTGGATGTTTGTAGATGGAGCTGCACCTCCTTCCTCTGCTCCTGCCCTCCTTCCCCTGCTCCTGCCCTCCTTCCCTGCTCCTGCACCTCCTTCCCTGCTCCTGCCCTCTTCCCTGCTCTGCACCTCCTTCCTCTGCTCCTGCCCTCCTTCCTCTGCTCCTGCCCTCCTTCCTCTGCTCCTGCCTCCTCCCTGTCTGCCCTCCTCCCTGTTGCCCTCCTCCCTGCTCTGCCCTCCTTCTCTGTCTGCCCTCCTTCCTCTGCTCCTGCCCTCTCCTGCCTCCTCCCTGTCTGCCTCCTGCCCCCCTCCTCCTGTCTGCCCTCCTCCCTGCTCCTGCCTCTCCTGCTCCTGCCCTCTACCCCCTCCTCCTCCCTTCCGCCTCCCCCCCCCCCCCTCCCGCCCGCCTCCTCCCCCCCCGCCCCCCCCCCTCCCCCGCCCGCCCCCTCCCTCCTCGCCTCCTCCCTCCTTCCTCCTCCTCCGCTCCTGCCCTCCTCACCACCTCCTCTACCCCCTCACTCCTCTCCTCCTACACTTCCTGCCTCCTCACCCTCCTTCTCCCTCCACCTCCTTCACGTCCTCCCCCCGCCTCCCACCCCCCCTCCCCTGCACTCCTCACACCTCCTTCACCTCCTACACTTCCTGCACTCCTCACACCTCCTTCACCTCCTCCTCCTGCACTCCTGCACCTCCTTCACCACCTCCTCCTACACCCCCTGCACTCCTCACACCTCCTTCACCTCCTACACTTCCTGCACTCCTCACACCTCCTTCTCCTCCACCTCCTTCACCTCCTACACTTCCTGCCCCTCCCCCTTCTGCCCCCTCCCCTCCCCCCCCGCCCCCCCCCCCCTCGCCCCCCCCCTACCCCCTCCTCTGCCCCTCCCTGCCTTCGCCCTCCTTCACCACCTCCTCCTACACCCCCTGCACTCCTCACACCTCCTTCACCTCCTACACTTCCTGCACTCCTACACCTCCTTCTCCTCCACCTCCTTCCGTCCTACCCCCTGCCCCTCCCCCCCCCCCTGCCTCCTCCCCCTCCCCCCCCTCCCCTCCCCTCCTCGTTGTGTGGGGCGGGAGGAGGCGTGCTATTGGGTGCCTGGGTGCCCTCTGCGCCCCCTCCCTGCTGCCCCCTCCTGCCGCCCCTCTGGCCCTCCGTGCCCTCTGGCCCTTTGCTCTGCCTTCCTTGTCGCCTCTCCTGTCCGCCCTCCGCCCGCCCTCCTTCCCGTGCCCCTTGGCCCTTCCTGCTCCGCCCTCCGGCCTCCCTGTGCTCCGCCTGCCGCTGCCTCCTGTCTGCCCCTCCTGCTGCCTCCCCCTCCTCCCCCTCCTGCCCCCCCCCTCCCCCCTGCCCGCCCCCTCCCTCCCCCCGCCCCTCCCCCTCCCCCCCGCCCGCCCCTTCCCCCCGCCTCCCCCTCCCCCCCTCGCCGCCCCTTCCCCCTCCCTCCCCCTGCTCTCCCCCCTCTGCCCCCCCCCTCCCTCCCCCTCGTCCCCCCCCGCCCTCCCCCCCCTCCCCTGCACTCCTCACACCTCCTTCACCTCCTACACTTCCTGCACTCCTCACACCTCCTTCACCTGCTCCTCCTGCACTCCTGCACCTCCTTCACCACCTCCTCCTCACCCCCCTGCACTCCCTCACACCTCCTTCACCTCCTACACTTCCTGCACTCCTCACACCTCCTTCTCCTCCACCTCCTCCCTCCTCCTCGCCTCCCCCCCCTCTCGCCCCCTCCCCCTCCCCTCCCCCCGCCTCCCCCCCCCCCCTCCGCCCCCCCCTCTCCCCCCCTCGCCCCCCTCCGCCCGCCCTCCTTCACCACCTCCTCCTACACCCCCTGCACTCCTCACACCTCCTTCACCTCCTACACTTCCTGCACTCCCCTCACACCTCCTTCTCCTCCACCTCCTTCCGCCCCCCCGCCCCCCCCCCCCCCCCGCCTCCCCCCCCCCCCTCCCCCCCCCCCCCCGTGTGTGGTGGGCGGAGGAGAGACGGCCGGGTGTTTGTCGTGGGCTGCCCCCTCCTGCCGCCCCCTCCCCTGCCCTGCCCTCCTCCCCTGCTCCTGCCCCCCCCGCTCGCCCTCCTCCTCTGCTCTGCCCCCTCCTTGCCGCCCCCTCCTTGCTCGCCCCCTCCCCTGCTCCGCCCCCTCCCCGCTCGCCCCCTCCCGCTCTGCCCCCTTCCTTGCTCTGCCCCCTCCTCTGCTCCTGCCCCCTCCTTGCCGCCCCCTCCCTGCTCCGCCCCCTCCCCGCTTCTGCCCCCTCCCCGTCGCCCCCTCCCCGCCGCCCCCCCCGCCGCCCCCTCCCGCTCCGCCCTCTCCCCCTCTCCTCCTTCCCCTCCGCCTCCCCCCCCTCCCCCCCCGCCCGCCCCCCCCCCCGCCCCCCCCCCCCCCCGCCCCCCCCCTCCCCCCCCCGCCTCCTCCCCTCCTTCCCTCCTCCTCCTGCCTCCTGCCCCCTCCCCCCCCCCCCCTGCCCCCTCCCCCTCCTTCCTGCCTCCTCACACCTCCTTCTCCTCCACCTCCTTCACGTCCTCACCCCCTCCTCACACCACCACCTCCACCTGCACTCCTCACACCTCCTTCACCTCCTACACTTCCTGCACTCCTCACACCTCCTTCACCTGCTCCTCCTGCACTCCTGCACCTCCTTCACCACCTCCTCCTACACCCCCTGCACTCCTCACACCTCCTTCACCTCCTACACTTCCTGCACTCCTCACACCTCCTTCCTCCACCTCCTTCACCTCCTACACTTCCTGCACTCCTCACACCACCTTCTCCTGCCCTCCTTCCCCCTCCTCCTCACCCCCGCCTCCTCACACCCCTCCTCCTCCTGCCCCTCCACCTCCACCACCTCCTCTGCCTCCTCCTCCTGCACTTCTGCACCTCCTTCACCACCTCCTCCTACACCCCCTGCACTCCTCACACCTCCTTCACCTCCTACACTTCCTGCACTCCTCACACCTCCTTCTCCTCCACCTCCTTCACGTCCTACACCCCCTGCACTTCTCACACCACCACCTCCACCTGCACTCCTCACACCTACTACACCTCCTTCTCCTCCTCCTCCTCCTCCTCCTCCTGCACTCCTCACACCACCTGCTCCTCCTGCACTTCCTGCACTCCTCACACCTCCTCCTCCTCCTGCACTCCTGCACCTCCTCTGACTGTTATCTGTCCTCGTGCTCCTGGTAATCCTATCATCTCTCCTGGGAACCGGCAGAGGAGCAGCTGGATCAGACTGGCCTGACTTCACCTCCGTCCTCGTCTCATCGTTACAGGTAACGACGGTAAATCTGTGTGAGAATCAGAAATCTTCATGATCTCACGTTTGTTCATTTACTTTTTCTCCCAACGTTTGTAAAACTTTCTTCTAAAATCTTTAAAAGGGATATTGTGTAAGTTCTCCTGTGTTTTATTCACAAAAACTGATTATTTGGTTCAAAAGTGTTTTTTCATTAATCAGTAATCACTCCCATCAACAAACTGAAGTGCTCCTCTAAGTTCTAAATTCACCGTTCGTATCATTCATTTACACATCGAGCGGGGCGGCTCGGTGGGGGCTGCCATGTCGTATCGCCATGTTTTTGCGTTCAGGAGAAGCGTGACGGCAGGAAAACACAGAAACTCACCGGACACACCGGAGTTTTCAGCTCAGTTCAGGTAACAAACCAGATGTCATTTTAATCAATGAAGCTGAGCGAAAGACGGTAAAACATGGGTCAGGGAAAACAATACGACATCGCCATGACAACAGATCAGATGTGGACTGATGTCACTGTAACTGACGGACCACGTCTTCACATAGAGGCCGGTGATAACTTTACATGCAGCGGATGTCGTCGGTCTGCCCGGTTTCACGCGAATGCAGCATGAAAAGTACGAGGGAGCTGCTCCCGATTACACAGTGTCCCTTTAAAGATCTAAAGTTTCACCAAAGATGCTCCAAAGGAACATTTTTCTGTTTTCTAGCAGAAGTCGGCTGAATGTGAACCGGTGGGTCGTCCATCAGCTCATCTGACCGATTGCAAACACAAACATTTAATTCAAAGATGATTTGCTGAGTATTTAAATGATGTTCATACTCCGATCATTTCCCTGGAAGCAGATGATGGTACATTTACACCCTGAAACGATTCTTTATTGAACCTCCTCCACTATGTCGTCTCCCTTTCATTTATCAGAAATACTCTGATATGAAGCCGATTTACAGACCAAATAAAAACATGGCTGCATTCCAAACATAAGCTCGCATGAAAACATAGAAAACAAGCACCTTAACAAGTTAAAGTCCCCGCTAATTAAAGAAGAAATAATGACTGTGGCATGAGGAAGGTGAGGCAGGCGCTCACACCTCCACGTTTACGGTGAAGGAGGATTTTAACGAGCATCCGAAGGTGGAGCGCTGAACTTCTGGCTCCTGTAAAACGTGTGAAACAAACACGCTTCATATCGCTGCCTTTAATGTTGCTTCACCGCGACCCCTCTGTTCATTTACACTCCGAGCATGTTTGTGTGTTTACACTGTGCACGTGACCGTGCACAAGCCATTCTGCATGAGGACGCGTGTAATTAATATCACTGATTTATTCACAACAGAGAGGGGAGATAACAGGCGAATTAATCTCAACCTTAAGGGAGAGCGAGGGAGTGAAGACGGGGGAGAAGGAGAAATTGGCCTTTGGACGACTGCCATCTCTGAATTTCCATCTGTTTATCCTCCGTCTCCATGACCTTTCTGTCATTTCTGGGCGGCCGAGGTTCACTGACCTCTCTCTCTTTCCTTTTAATGCCACCGTTCCTCCATTCTTCTCCCTGCTCCACAATTTACTCCTTTTTTATTTCAGGAGGAGCATCGTCATGCACCATGTTGGAATTTTGGCTGATATCCGATATGCCGATATTTTAAACCTCATGTGGCCGATAACCAATATTGATACCGATATTAAAGCTGAAAAAAATAAGCAGTCATTGCAAACAGCAGTGTAGTTATTCTTTTCTGACACTTTGAAAAATAGCGGTGGGGAAAAATATCGATGCACTGGAATATGCGATATTTTCAAATGCCAGTATCAAATTGATATTTAAAAACTATTTTACTTACAAAATCTCACGATACTTCATGAATTCTCACGAGATTTTGTAGCAGAATGATAAAATCTTTCGTTAGTAAAATAGATTGATCCCGCATTTTAAATTAGTATATCATGTGAATATAACAAAATTTTTGAGAATTCTCGCGAGGTTTCATAACGGAATGATAAAATATAGCAAGAATTCATTAGTAAAATAGATCAATACAGCGTTTTTAAATGTCAACATATCAGCATATGAAAATATTTAAAAAATTTCTGTGAATTCTCGCGAGGTTTCATAACAGAACATTGAAATATCATGAGATATCATTGGTAAAATGGATCGATACCGCATTTTTGTATGTCAATATATCATCATATGAAAACATTGCGAAATTTTTGTAAATTCTCTCCAGATTTTCCAACAGAATAAAATATTGCAAGATTTAATTAGTAAAATAGATCGATACCACATTTTTGAATGTCAACATGATATCAGCATATGAAAATATTGGAATTTTTAAAAATTCTTGCGAGGTTTCATAACAGAACGATGAAATTTCCTGAGATTTCGACACTAAAATGGATCAATGCCGCGTTTTTAAATGTATCATTTAAGCATATGAAAATATCACATTTTTGTGAATTCTCGCGAGGTTTCGTAACAGAACAATAACATATGAGATTTTTGCTAGTAAAATAGATGCCGCTTTTTTAAATGTCAATATGATATCAGGACATGAAAATATTGACACTTTTGTGAATTCCTGTAAGGTTTCATAACAGAACAGTGAAATATCGCAAGATTTTGTTGGTTAAATAGATCGATACCACATTTTTAAATGTCAATATGAATAAGCACGTGAAAATATTGCGGCATTTCAGTGTATCTACATTTTTACCAGCACTAGTTTTTTTTTGGGGGGGGGGGGGGGGGGGTTCGTTAGAAACAGCGGGCTAATCAGTTAAATATCGGTTAAATATCGGTGTGGTGGCCAATGTCTGATTCTCAGTTTTACCGATACTGATAGGGGGGCGATTATATCCTGCATCCCTATGCGAAAATGATTTAGAAGCTATTTCTATGGCCAACATCAATCTGTAAATACTGACAACTATGTCGTTAAAAAGAAAGTCAAATATGGGGTCCCCCAGGGCTCAATTCTGGGGCCTTTGCTCTTTATTTATATAAACGACTTTGTAAATTCTTCTCACATATTACATAAGGTCATGTTTGCTAACACTAACCTGTTTCTCTCACATGAAAGCCGACTTGATCTTCAGCATCTTCTTAATACTGAACAACAAAATGTAGATACAGTTGTGTGAAAGTGTTTGCCTCTTTCCTGATTTCTAATTTTTTTGGATGTTTGTCACACTTGTATGTTTCAGATCATCAAACAAATTTAAATATCAAAGATAACACAAGTAAACACAAAATGCAGTTTTTAAAAGACTTTTATTAGTAAGGGGAAAAAAATCCAAACCTCCATGGTCCTGTGTGAAAAAAATACCCAAGACTTTTGGGAAAATACTCTGTGGACTGACGAGACAAAAGTGGAACTTTCTGGAAGGTGGAGGTCCCATTACATCTGGCGTAAAAGTAACACGGCATTTCAGAAAAGGAACATCATAGCAACAGTAAAACATGGTGGTGGTAGTGTGATGGTCTGGGGCTGTTTTGCTGCTTCAGGACCTGGAAGACTTGCTGTGGTAAATGGAACCATGAATTCTGCTTCTACCAAAAAATCCTGAAGGAGAACGTCCGGCCATCTGTTGGTGACCTCAAGCTGAAGCGCACTTGGGTTCTGCAGCAGAACAATGATCCAGAACACACCAGCAAGTCCACCTCTGAATGGCTTAAGAACAACAAAATGAAGACTTTGGAGTGGCCTAGTCAAAGCCCCCACCTGAATCCCATTGAGATGCTGTGGATGACCTTAAAAAGGGGATGATGGGGAAAACCCCAAAGTGGGTGGAATAAAAAAAATCTTGAAAGAAGGGGGGGAAAAAATTCCTCCACAGCGGGGAAGAAGACTCACTGCGGTAATAACAAAGCTGGATGAGTGTTGCTGCTAAGGTGGAAAACAGGATTAGGTTTGGGGGAATAATTTTAACAGGGAAGGGGTGGATTCCACTAATAAAAACCTTCATTTGAAAACTGCATTTTGTGTTTACTTGTGTTATCTTTGTCTGATATTTAGATTTGTTTGATCTGAAACATTTAAGTGTGACTAACACACAAAAACAAAGAAATCAGGAATGAGGAAAGACTTTTCCACACAAATGTATGTTCAGACCTGTTGGTGGAGCCATGTTTGAGGCTGTTCCCGGATGATTGCTGAGTTGTATTTTGTTTCTGGCCTGACTCCGGCCGACAGCTGACTTCTCGTTAACTCTGCAGGATCCTGCTTCATCTTTCAGACTGATGCAGTATCGTTAACTTTAAATATGTTATGATGAATGATCATTAGGTGAACATCAGAATATAGTTCAGGCCCTGAAGGCTTTCGTCCTCTTCCTCTGCTCCTCCATGAAAACCACAGTCAGTCACTTACTGCAGGTTGTGGCACGATGGTTAATTCAGCTCCTTTCAAATGCAAATGCCCACTCTCCCCACCACAACTGGCAACTCCTCTTTTAGTGCTCAACATCCTCATTACAACGGAGGGGAGCGAGTGCACGGCGCTCTCTGGCTTCATGTGCTCGCAGGCGAGTCCACCTGTGTGTGTGATCACTGTCGTCAGCGCCACAAGGGGGAGATGAGGTTCAGCACACTAAAACACATCCAGCAGGAGGACGGAGGTGTGGACGAGGACACAGGAGAAAGTCCCTAAAGGTCCCTAAAGGTTAGGGAGGTTCAGGAGGAGGAGTCCGATGAAGCATGATGAATGAGGAGCAGGAGGGAAAAGAAGAGAAGAAAGAGGTTGAAGGAGGAGAAGACGGACGGTGGGAAAGTTTGTACATGAGGACAAGTCAGGACATGAATCTCCGGTTCCACCTCATCACGATGAGAACCTCCCGTTCCAGCCTCATCGTGATGAGAATCTCCCGTTCCACCTCATCGTGATGAGAATCTCCCGCTTCACCTCATCGTGATGAGAATCTCCCGTTCCACCTCATCGTGATGAGAATCTCTCGTTCCACCTCATCGTAATGAGAATCTCTCCGTTCCACCTCATCATGATGAGAATCTCCCGTTCCACCTCATCACGATGAGAATCTCCCGTTCCACCTCATTATGAGAATCTCTCGTTCCACCTCATCCTGATGAGAATCTCTCCGTTCCACCTCATCGTGATGAGAATCTCTCGTTCCACCTCATCGTGATGAGAATCTCTTGTTCCACCTCATGATGATGAGAATCTCTTGTTCCACCTCATGGTGATGAGAATCTCTTGTTCCACCTCATCATGATGAGAATCTCCCGTTCCACCTCATCATGATGAGAATCTCCCGTTCCACCTCATCATGATGAGAATCTCCCATTCCACCTCATCACGATGAGAATCTCCCGTTCCACCTCATTATGATGAGAATCTCCCGTTCCACCTCATCGTGATGAGAATCTCTCGTTCCACCTCATGGTGATGAGAATCTCTTGTTCCACCTCATGATGATGAGAATCTCCCGTTCCACCTCATCATGATGAGAATCTCTCTGTTCCACCTCATCATGATGAGAATCTCTCTGTTCCACCTCATAGTGATGAGAATCTCTCGTTCCACCTCATGGTGATGAGAATCTCTTGTTCCACCTCATGATGATGAGAATCTCTCGTTCCACCTCATCGTGATGAGAATCTCCCGTTCCACCTCATCGTGATGAGAATCTCCCGTTCCACCTCATCATGATGAGAACCTTCCGTTCCACCTCATCGTGATGAGAATCTCTCGTTCCACCTCATCGTGATGAGAATCTCTTGTTCCACCTCATGGTGATGAGAATCTCCCGTTCTACCTCATCGTGATGAGAATCTCTCTGTTCCACCTCATCGTGATGAGAATCTCTCTGTTCCACCTCATCGTGATGAGAATCTCCCGTTCCACCTCATCGTGATGAGAATCTCTTGTTCCACCTCATCGTGATGAGAATCTCTTGTTCCACCTCATCACGATGAGAATCTCTTGTTCCACCTCATCGTGATGAGAATCTCCCGTTCCACCTCATCGTGATGAGAATCTCCCGTTCCACCTCATCGTGATGAGAATCTCCCGTTCCACCTCATCGTGATGAGAATCTCCCGTTCCACCTCATCGTGATGAGAATCTCCCGTTCCACCTCATCGTGATGAGAATCTCTCGTTCCACCTCATCGTGATGAGAATCTCTTGTTCCACCTCATGGTGATGAGAATCTCCCGTTCTACCTCATCATGATGAGAATCTCTTGTTCCACCTCATCCTGATGAGAATCTCCCGTTCCACCTCATCCTGATGAGAATCTCTTGTTCCACCTCATCACTGATGAGAATCTCCCGTTCCACCTCATGGTGATGAGAATCTCCCGTTCCACCTCATCACGATGAGAATCTCCCGTTCCACCTCATCATGATGAGAATCTCTTGTTCCACCTCATGGTGATGAGAATCTCCCGTTCTACCTCATCGTGATGAGAATCTCTCTGTTCCACCTCATCGTGATGAGAATCTCTCGTTCCACCTCATCGTGATGAGAATCTCTTGTTCCACCTCATGGTGATGAGAATCTCTTGTTCCACCTCATGGTGATGAGAATCTCTCGTTCCACCTCATCACGATGAGAATCTCCCGTTCCACCTCATCGTGATGAGAATCTCCCGTTCCACCTCATCCTGATGAGAATCTCCCGTTCCACCTCATCCTGATGAGAATCTCCCGTTCCACCTCATCGTGATGAGAATCTGCCGTTCCACCTCATCGTGATGAGAATCTGCTCGTTCCACCTCATCGTGATGAGAATCTCTCGTTCCACCTCATGGTGATGAGAATCTCCCGTTCCACCTCATCACTGATGAGAATCTCTCGTTCCACCTCATCGTGATGAGAATCTCCCGCTCCGCCTCATCGTGATGAGAATCTCTTGTTCCACCTCATGGTGATGAGAATCTCCCGTTCCACCTCATCGTGATGAGAATCTCCCGTTCCACCTCATCATGATGAGAATCTCTTGTTCCACCTCATGGTGATGAGAATCTCCCGTTCCACCTCATCATGATGAGAATCTCTTGTTCCACCTCATCGCGATGAGAATCTCCCGTTCCACCTCATGGTGATGAGAATCTCCCGTTCCACCTCATCGCGATGAGAATCTCCCGTTCCACCTCATCGTGATGAGAATCTCCCGTTCCACCTCATCGTGATGAGAATCTCCCGTTCCACCTCATCGTGATGAGAATCTCTTGTTCCACCTCATGGTGATGAGAATCTCCCGTTCCACCTCATCACGATGAGAATCTCCCGTTCCACCTCATCGTAATGAGAATCTCCCGTTCCACCTCATCGTGATGAGAATCTCTTGTTCCACCTCATGGTGATGAGAATCTCCCGTTCCACCTCATAGTGATGAGAATCTCTTGTTCCACCTCATGGTGATGAGAATCTCCCGTTCCACCTCATGGTGATGAGAATCTCTTGTTCCACCTCATAGTGATGAGAATCTCCCGTTCCACCTCATAGTGATGAGAATCTCCCGTTCCACCTCATCGTGATGAGAATCTCCCGTTCCACCTCATCGTGATGAGAATCTCCCGTTCCACCTCATGGTGATGAGAATCTCCCGTTCCACCTCATCGTGATGAGAATCTCTCGTTCCACCTCATGGTGATGAGAATCTCCCGTTCCACCTCATCGTGATGAGAATCTCCCGTTCCACCTCATCGTGATGAGAATCTCCCGTTCCACCTCATGGTGATGAGAATCTCCCGTTCCACCTCATCGCGATGAGAATCTCCCGTTCCACCTCATCGTGATGAGAATCTCCCGTTCCACCTCATTGTGATGAGAATCTCCCGTTCCACCTCATGGTGATGAGAATCTCCATCTTCCTTCATATCATGGGTGAAGTTAATCTGTATCTTACTGAATCCTGGATGCTAACACAGCAGGGAGAGGTCAAAGGTCATCCCGCTTCAGTAATTTCTCCGTGAGAACAGAACTGCAGATCAGCGTGTTATTGGATGAGTTGCTACAGTCCAAACTTCACAGATGAGGCATGTTCATCTCCACATGCCTGTAAATGGATGCATCCCGTGTCACCTGAAGAGCCGCGGTTCGTTAATCACTGCTCACACCTGAAGATCCGGCAGCCGTTCATTCGTTCTTCTGCTGTGTGAAACTGAATCCAGCAGCAGCAGCACCCTGCAGAGAGCGGCAGTCCACAGCTCTGCTGTTAGCATTAACACCGCACCCAGCTCCCACCCCCACCCGATCATCGCCCCCCTCAGGACACTGCTGTTCCACGCCGCTATCACCCCCATCGCAGCGGATTAGGTGCCAACTAACCCTCCTTTAATTAACTCATGATTAGGTATTAATATCTGGCGCGAGTTCCAGGCTGCAGTTGTTGCTTTAATAAGTGGATTAGCGTTAGCCTCTCGCTGCTCGTCTCTCTCCGGCTGAGATTCTTCACCTCCGCTGCACTCCCTCCCTCCCTCCCTCCATCCCTCCTTCCTCCTCCATCCCTCTCAGCTTCCGCTGGCAGGCGTTCAAAAGCAGCATTTTCCTGCTAACAGGTTTGTTCATGTGGTCAGAGAGAGAGAGGGATTACACGGGTGTGGTTCACCTCCCGCCGCTGATGGCTGACGGTAGGCCGCGGTTCAGATCGGAGACGAGGACGGACGGAGGGACAACGGACGGAGGGACAACAGAGGGACGTCCCGGCTACTCTTCCTCCTCTTCATCCATGAGAGCAAAGTAACGCTGCGCTTCACTGTGGACGACGCTGATCCTCACGTTTATGTCATCAGCGGTTATGACTGTGCCCAGAACCAGACCAGTACCACCAGAACCAGACCAGTACCAGAGCCAGACCAGTACCAGAGCCGTACCAGACCAGAACCAGACCCGTACCAGACCAGTTCCAGAGCCAGACCAGTACCAGCTGGTCAGAGCAGGCATGAAGGTAGAATCACAGAGACCAGAGCCAGTCCAGTACCAGAACCCGAACCGGAACCAAGTCAACCATTATCCGGAACCAGAGGCCAGAACCGTGAATCCAGAGTCCAGTACCAGAATCCAGAATCCTCCATCCAGTATCCAGAACCAGAGCCGTACCAGAACCAGACCAGTACCAGAACCAGAGCCTGACCATACCAGAACCGGAATCCTGAGTACCAGAATCCAGAATCCTCCATCCTAGAGTCCTGAGAACCAGAATCCTCCATCCTGAGTCCAGAGTCCATGAACCAGAATCCAGTACCATTACGGAATCCAGAGCCAACCAGAATCCTCCATCCTGGAGTCCTGAATCCAGATTCCTCCATCCTAAATCATCAATCCTGAATCCTCCATCAGGAATCCTCCATCCTGAGTCCTGAATCCAGAATCCTCCATCCTGAGCTCCTGATCCTGAATCCTCCATCCTGAATCCTCCATCCTGAATCCTCCATCCTGAGTCCTGAATCCTGAATCCTCCATCCTGAGTCCTGAGTCCAGAATCCTCCATCCTGAATCCTCCATCCTGAATCCTCCATCCTGAATCCTCCATCCTGAATCCTCCATCCTGAGTCCTGAATCCTGAATCCTGAATCCTGAGTCCTCCATCCTGAATCCTGAATCCAGAGTCCTGAAGTCCTGAATCCTGAGTCCTGAGCTGCAGGAGGAGACGGTGGAGAGAAAAATCTGAACCAGAACCATGAAGTAAAACCAGAATCAGAGCTCGGATTTTTCAGATCCGGCGTAGCGTGGTCACTAATCGCCCACCATGTGCGTGTTCACAGCAACACGTATGTTATCTGCTGGCTAGCGTGTAACCGGGCTGCAACGTCACGCCTCGTCCCAGAAGACGTGTCCTGGTTTCAGCCTTGGACAGCGACGCATGGACGCCACCGTCGGACCACTCTGGAACGCAGAAAGTTACGTAATGCACCTTTAAACGTCTATCCGGGATGTAAAGTGATGAAGAGGAGGGAAATCTGATCCTGCTGGTTCTCCTCATCCTCAGAATCCTGGCTGCAGGACCCGCCGCCGCCCGAGGCCACGTTCAACCGCCGCCGAGCTTCTTCAGCGACGGAAGCCGGCGCGTCGGCGTTCAGCAGGTGTTCATGAGAAACCGCGTTTCCCAGCACACACCTGCATCACTTAGCAGGTCCAGAGAGCAGCTTTCAGGGAGCACTCTGCATTTAATGAGGGTACGTCAGAGCCCCCCACAACAGAGTCGCTGTGTTTGCTCATTTACAGCTGGCCGGCTCCGGCGGAGCGACCTTAACGGTCTGAATTAATGCAACATGGCGGGAATGAAGACGTGATCACAGAAAACCGGATCCACTGCGCTTTAACGCTGCGTTCCAGCTGCTCGCGGTTACTTCACATCCCAGGCTAAAAAAACGAGAGAACGCTTTCAACCCATCAAAGGATGAAGAACGGCGCTCTTTAAAGCAGCTGCAAACTTACAGATGTGATGCAGCGGATGCCTCCAGATGAATGTAGACAATAAGTCAGATACACTCTGAAATGATACTCTATCAATGAGTTACACTGTAAAAAAAGATCCATATATTTTATGGTAACCTGGCAGCTGTGGTTGCCAGAATTTTACCGTAAAATAAATATGGTGACCATGTATAAGACATTACGGTATGGCTTTATTAAACTGTAAATTACAGGGTTAGATGCAGTGTTACATACGGTAAATTACTATTGAAAGAATTATATATCATTAACATTTTACAGTAATGTTCTGTAAAAATAACAGAACATGAACTCTTGCAGGAAAGTACTGTAATAAATATGACCATGCATGAGTTATGACGGTTTGCTTTTATATAAACTGTAAATTTCATGGATAAACTGTTTTGTTTAGGGTAAATTACTATGGAACATAATTCAGGTATATGTATGTATATATGTGTGTATATATATATATATCTCACAATTGTGTGTTTTCCACATAACAGTAAAGATTAAAGTTATCTATCATTTTCTTAACTTTTTTTTTTTTTTTTAGATTTCAAACATTTTTTTTTATCATATTTTAACACATTTCTGTATAAATTAAGGTGTGTTCTTGCTGAATTGCAAACAGCTTTATACCATAAATTTAACTGTACTCATCAGCTAAATCTGTAATTCAAACAGAATAACATCGTGAATTTTAGTGTGATTACATATTTGTAACATTATAGTATTTTCCAGTTTATCGTTCCACACTTTTGTATTTTCTGCAGCTAAATTCTTTTTTTTCCGTATTATTACAGTTAAAGGTGCAGTTCAACACCATTTCTTAATTTCCAGTAATTATGTGTCTTATACATGAGTGTACTGTTTTCAGTTTTACAGTCTTTTACTGTTGGTATTTAACAGGTTTTTACTCTAAATTTTACAAACATTTCTTACAGTGTACTGTGAGGACGAAAGATGAGAATCCACCAGTGAGTCGACGTCGATGCTTTCTGGGAACGAGAAGCTTAAAAAACAGAACTTCAGTGACGATATGAAACTGATGTTGAGCCATGAATCATGGCTGATGGCCCGACGCACAGCTGGAGGGACGCCTGCCGGAGGAGGAGGAGGAAGACGTGGCTGCAGCTTGAAGGACAACGCTGGATCTCCTTCTTGCTGAATTTAGTTTTATTTGCAAACTCAGCACACGTCCATGTCAGCATGCAGCTGTCTTTGTGGGACGGACCCTTCGCCGGTCTCTGGAGGACTACTCCAGCTCCTGGACTTAACCTCTGACTCCAGACCAGTGGTGATCCACGACCCTCAACACCTGGGTGGTGGGATCCATCTAACGGGTCATCCTGTGTCCGTCCTCTTCGTGTGAGGCTGGAAACGTCCGACTCTTCATCTATAAGGAGGATGAGGAGGATTTTGGTGGATTACGTTAACAGCTGTGGATAATTCAGCTTTTCTCACCAAATGGGAGCAAATGCAGATTTTTAAAACAGCTGTAATAACTTTGTTTCTGGACTCGAGGCTGAAAAGTATCAGAAACTTCATAAATAAGGAGGATCAGTGATTTCTGGTGGATTCGCTTCACTGCTGTGACGAGACGCCTACACGCCCAAAATCAGCTTCTCTCACGGAGACGGTGATAAACTGGCATGTTTCACATATTAGTAATAACTCAGTTATTTATGCAATAATTGAGGAATGAATGTTAATTTCACACATTAATCTCTTTGTAATAATGTGCTAATATTGATAACCCCAAATCCCAAATTTCATTGATTTTCAGGCCTGTTTTTTTCTTTTTCTTTTCCAAATGATCTGACGACCCGCTGAAATCATCCTTCGACCCCCCAGTTTGAAAACCTCTGCTGTAGACCATCTCATCTCCAGGCTGGAGTGGGGGGGGGTCTCATTTTGTATCTTATATTCAGCTCTACCTCTGCAGCCTCCTTGAGGGGTACCACAAGGCTCCATTCCTGGACCCCTTTTCTTTTTGTACTTGCTGCCTCTTGCGGCTACTTCCTTTACTCTTCATGCAGACACCCGCCCACTCTGTCTCCTCTGGACCACCTCATCGGCATCAGGAGATGGACGGCACTTTATCTGATCTGTTTTCATTTCCTGAAGTCGTGCTGTTCAGGCCCGATTACTGCAACACAACCAACTTCATCAAAGATTTAGGTGTCAAAATGGATCTTATTCCAAAAATGCAGCATCAGCGTCAACATGGGAAATCTCCTGCTTCCTCCAGATGAAGCAGGTATGAAACATGTCTGTTGTGTCTAAGTGAAAGCTTGGACAGCGATGCAGGCCTGTACAACCTCTCCACTTCATCATGGGGGTGAGATCCTCTCTGGAACAGCCGGGTCTCCTGCTTACCTTCAGCAAAGAAAAGCATTTTTCCCTGATTCCAGCAAAATTGACCTTCTGATTCGCTCACACGTCTAAGTCTTTAGATGTTTCTGTTCCGCGTTACCTGCCTGAATCTGCACCCAGACCAGACCAGACCAGACCAGGCCAGACCAGGCCAGGCCAGGCCAGACCAGACCAGACCAGACCAGACCAGACCAGACCAGACCAGACCAGGCCAGACCAGGCCAGACCAGGCCAGACCAGGCCAGACCAGACCAGACCAGACCAGACCAGGCCAGACCAGACCAGACCAGACCAGACCAGGGATTTCCAGACTCTGCATGTCTGACATGTTGCCTGTGACATATTTGACTGCTGTTCTCGCATATTTCTGCATCTTCAGAAGGAACCGTTGCTCCTTCACGTGTCATCAGTCATCGTCTTTCTGCAGGACAGACTCTTCCTCCTTTCTCTTTTTCTGCACGTCAGTGTTGGATTATTACGGCTCTATCCACAGCTCACCTCTGCATACCTCCCCATTCACATTTTCTCCCCCTCTCTCTCTCTCTCTCTCTCTCTCTCTCTTGCATAAATGCCAGCTCCCCCACCTGAAAGCCTTTTGCACTGATTTACGAGCAGGTTTGCACCATTCACATTATAAATCTCCCACCCCGGTGACACTCCTCTGCTGGTATTCATCCACCATTTTTTATTTTCTCTGTTTGTTACAGAGTGCTTTGGACCGAGGCCAAGGAAATGCACTCTGGGATTATCAAGAGGTTTAACAGGAATGAAGTGTGAATTACAATCCTGCAGCTTTAGCCCTGCACACCTCTGCCTCTTCCCTTTCAGACCTTGTTGATGATTTCTCACCTCATGTTAAAACTGTAGATGGAAAAATAAATGAAAAGCACATCAGAGGAGCAGAAGCAGTCAGAGATGCAAAGGAAGGCAAAGAAATGCGCTTTCCTGCTTTCTAAGTATTAAGGTAATAAAATGTTCTGCTAGGTGGAAGTCCTGCTTTTAATCCATTTAGCCTTTAAATATAAATGTGAGTTCCTGCATGCAGACTCGAGTCCAGTCACTCTTTATGACGGATTTTCTTTTCTTTTAGTTTAGATTTTATGTAAACAGGAAAATGGAAATGAGGCATTCACTGACCACGGACACCTACATCTTCAACAATTCAGCTGAACAAAAAACCTCAAAGGCCCTATTCATACCCTCCAATTAAAGAGGTAAAGAATCTGTTAGTGATATAAGATGAAATTGACAAAAGTAATAAATAAAAATTCAGTAAAATTATGACATTGATTTTGAATTGTGGTTTGAAAGAAATATTAAAAACACACACACAACAAGAAACAAAGTAAACAAGCATGATGGGGCTCCTGAACAAAAATCCCTGCATTCAGCTGTTCTCTGTAACATCAAATCAGACGTCTGCGCCAGTGATTTTTATTTTCAATCACAATTCAAAAGAAATGTTTTCTTTTACTACAATGTCATTTTATAAATTTCTCCATTTTTTTTGTCTGAATTATGATCGTGAATTCATCCTTTTCTTTAATTGGAGGGTATGAATAATTTTGAGGACAACCTTATACAGTATACACACATATATGTGTGTGTGTGTGTGTGTGTGTGATTATATATATATATATATATATATATATATATATATATATATATATATATATATATATATACATACATATACATACATTTATATACATGTGTGTGTATATACACAGTCATGCTCATGATTATTAACACCCTCCAATTTAAAAAAAAAAAAAGGGCTAAATTCACAATAATTCAAATAATTCAAGAAACTTGTATCTAAAAATAGAGAGAAAAAAATTAGTGAAAGAAAATATTGATTTTAAATTGTGGTTGAGAATAATTAAAACAAAAAAAAACTGTCTCAGACACATCAGAGCATCTTTCCCATGAACATGGACCAACATACCTGTGAACAGGTGCAGACGTCTGATTGGACGTTACAGAAACACCTGGTTGCAGTGACATATGTAATATATTATATATTAATATATAGGTAAAGACAAATTTCACTTGTTCGATTGGCAGAGGTTTATTTATTTATTTGCTTGTAAAAGGCAAAATCTAATCTGCAAATGGAACAAGTGAAATGTTCTTGATAGGATTTCTTGAAATCAGATGCGTTTCCTTAAAACAAGTTCCTTTATCTCACTGAAATGTTTCTCTTTGGGTGATTTTGTTTTGAATGTGATGCGATATTTTGACTAGAACTGAGACATTAGACTTTAAGTTTCTGTGCATCTGTGAATAAAAAGTCTGTTTTCCTTCATCTCAGATGAGGAGGGGTTCCTCTGGTTCTGGTCTGACAGGCTGCGAGTCAGAAAACCAGGTCTGGAGGTAAGAACAGAGTCCAGGCTGCAGGAGGCGGCCCCCCCCCCTCCCCATCTGGACAGCTTTATTTCCATGATCCCTACGTGGTGTGTTGAGACTTGGTTTTAATCACTCAGCGAGAGGCTGCCTGCAAAGGTCAGCGCCGCTGATTAAGTGAGGAAGGGAGAGTTGTCATCTTTCATGCAGGATGGTGACGTCTCTGGAAGTCTCTGCAGGAGAGTGGACCGGAGACGTACGTCCTGTCCTCTGGTAAATCACGCTGCAGCGCCGGATAAATCAGCTGATTCATGACACCAGCAACACCTGACGATGAGGTGGAGTCACTTCTCCTTCTGTTCTGCTTTCTGGCTGACGGGAACCGTCACGGATCCGGAGGAGGGGGAACCAGGTTCTAAACGATCACCTGCTGCTCTCAGACCTGTGAAAAAGGCTTTTGTTTCCGCCAGAAATTAAACTGAACTACTTACAAAATGGTTTGATCAGAACAACTTAATTTTGACCAATTTTAATTAATTTTTTAGATTAAAACAATAAAATTCATGATTTTTGGACTCCATGAGAGGAATTCTGGAATAAAATTATGTTTGAATGGAGCTGAATTGGAACAAGTTTATTTAGGTATAATAGCTCACAGTATCTGTTGGAACTCACATATACATTACATGAAAAGTAAATGAGCAAAGACCAATGGTATACTCTATAAAACGAAAACATTACTGAATACAAAGTCTCTGCACATACTGTACTCCTCTCCTATTGCCGTACTTGTCATATGGATCAGAACTTTGGGAAAATGCTTGCAAAACCAACAGTTAAATTGCAAAAAAGAGCAATACGAATAATAAATAAGGCTGGATTTCAGTCTCTTTATTCATTTGCTTATTGTATAATTTATGTGCAGGAATATGAATGATTTTTTTCTTTTTTTAAATGCTGCTCTTTGCATTTGTGTCTGGTTTATTAAACTGAAACTGTGGAAAACAGTAAATTAGCTTCTTTGACCTGTAGTTCCTCCCTTCCAATCAGATTTAAACTCTGCTTCAGCCATGTCTCTATTGTTTGTGTTGTCATGGTGACAGTGATTGACGTTTGATGGCATTAAGCTCGTAACAGGTGGGGTCGAACCGTGTCAGCATGTTGAAGACAGGTTTTTATGAAAAAGTGTGAAACTAAGAAGAAAGTAGAGAAGGTAAGAAAAAGAAAGAAAGAGAAAAGATGCTAAAAAAGAAAAGGGGGAAACTAACTTTTAATTCAGTTTACAAATGTGAATTTACTGAAATCTTTATTAGATCAATTTTAATGAAGAATATTTATTCATTTTTTTAAAAAACACATAAATATTTAAAAAATTTCAGGTGTAATGCCTGGAAGTACGCTCAGGAGAACACGTTCCCCTATTTGAGAACGTGTTCTAGATTAAGATCCCTTAAAACGAGCTCTGTAAATTGTAATTGTTTTTAATTATATGTGTTGTATAACTTGTGTCTCGTAGCTTCAGCTGCAGCTCGGCCGGAAAAGAGGATGTTAAATTCAAAAGGGACTTCCTGGTTAAAAAAAGGTTGAATACATTTTTTAAACTTTTTTATTTTTCTTGGGAGGGTGCTTTTATAGGCACGTTTGGATTCTACGTCTGCCCGCATGCTGTAACTCAGTCTCCATCCAGGGTTGCTGGAGTCTCTCCCGGCTGTTCTCAGGTGAGACACCTGGACAGGTCGCCGGTCTGTCGCATGATTGGTCTGGAACCTCCTGGTGTTTCACCCCCCGGAACCTGTTCCTGCGTACCTGGTGAGACCGGTCCGAACAACAACCGACGCACTGATTCCAGCTGTGCGCGGCGGCGTGGACGCGCATGATGGATGACTGTTTACTCCCGACTCAGAGCTTCATGCATCTTCATGAACGTGTTTATATTCGCTGCTCTCATCTTCCTTTAAAAGGAGGAAAGTTAAATATATGACTCACCTGACAGGAGAAAATGTTGCTTCAACAAACATCTGAGGAATGAACGAGTAAATAATTTAGAGACGAGATAAAAACCCGATGTTTTATTTGTTAATATGAAAAATAATCATCTTCATCATTAGTATATGAGGGATGCTGTTCTTCCTCATTTTAGGAAACGAGTTGGATCCGACTTTTACCTGATTCAAAACCAGGAAGGAAAACCTCCATCAGGACCAGAACCAGGAGGAAAAAACCTCCATCAGAACCAGAACCAGGCCAGAACCAGGAAGGAAAACCTCCATCAGGACCAGAACCAGGAGGAAAAAACCTCCATCAGAACCAGAACCAGGCCAGAACCAGGAAGGAAAACCTCCATCAGGACCAGAACCAGAAGGAAAAACCTCCATCAGGACCAGAACCAGGAGGAAAAACCTCCATCAGGACCAGAACCAGAGAGAAAACCTCAATCAGGACCAGAACCAGGAAGAAAAACCTCCATCAGGACCAGAACCAGGAAGGGAAACTGCCATTATGATGATGATGATGATGAAGTAACTATAAACTGTGTCATGCACCTTTAATGAACTCCATCCCGGTGAGTTCCTACATCCGTGTGCAGGTTCAGGTGAAGAACTCATCTGCTCTTCATCTGTTTACATTCCTCTTCCTCCTCCCTGACCAACCAGAGGAAGGTCAAAGGTCAGGTTTTATTAAGGTCAAAGGTCAGGGTTGCCCTGCGACGTCTCCATGTCCGGTTTGACCTCCGGATCTTGGAGAGGTGAAGGTTCACGGTCGAGGCTTCGCGTCTGCCTGGCGTGCTGAAGGAACACACACGTCCACAAGTGTGTGTCGTCCATCAGCGCCTCGTCTCAGACCTGCAGAGACATCGATTTCTCATTCGTCTCCCGCGGCGACCTGCAGGAGGAGGGACGGAGAGACAGGTGGGACGGGAGGAGAGCGAGGAAACACGGAGGAGACGGCAAAGATGGAAGAAGACATCTGGATCCATGACGGAAACAGGAGAGTCGAACCAGAACCTGAAAAACCCACCACCGAGGTGTTCCTGTCTCACCCCCACTCTTCTTCTGTGCCTTCCTCTCTCTCCTCTTCCTCCATAATGTTTCCTTGAGTTTTTTTGCTGAATCCTCCGTGATGCGTTCAAACACCGGCTGTGTTCATGTCTGCTTCACATCCGTTTGCTGGTATGTGTGAACACACATGCGTCGTAGCTTCGCTTCTGAACACACATGCGTCGTAGCTTCGCTTCTGAACACACATGCGTCGTAGCTTCGCTTCTCAACACGCATGCGTCATAGCTTCGCCTCTAAACACGCATGCGTCGTAGCTTCGCCTCTTAACACGCATGCGTCGTAGCTTCGCCTCTAAACACGCATGCGTCGTAGCTTCGCCTCTTAACACGCATGCGTCATAGCTTCACCTCTAAACACGCATGCGTCGTAGCTTCGCCTCTTAACACGCATGCGTCATAGCTTCGCCTCTTAACACGCATGCGTCGTAGCTTCACCTCTAAACACGCATGCGTCGAAGCTTCGCCTCTAAACACGCATGCGTCATAGCTTCGCCTCTTAACACGCATGCGTCGTAGCTTCACCTCTTAACACGCATGCGTCGTAGCTTCACCTCTAAACACGCATGCGTCGAAGCTTCGCCTCTAAACACGCATGCGTCATAGCTTCGCTTCTGAACACGCATGCGTCGTAGCTTCGCCTCTAAACACGCATGCGTCGTAGCTTCGCCTCTAAACACGCATGCGTCGAAGCTTCGCTTCTCAACACGCATGCGTTGTAGCTTCGCCTCTTAACACGCATGCGTCGTAGCTTCGCCTCTAAACGCATGCGTCGAAGCTTCGCCTCTAAACACGCATGCGTCGTAGCTTCGCCTCTAAACATGCATGCGTCGTAGCTTCGCCTCTAAACATGCATGCGTCGTAGCTTCGCCTCTTAACATGCATGCGTCGTAGCTTCGCCTCTTAACACGCATGCGTCGTAGCTTCGCTTCTCAACACGCATGCATCGTAGCTTCGCCTCTACACGCATGCGTCGAAGCTTCGCCTCTTAACACGCATGAATCGTAGCTTCGCTTCTCAACACGCATGCATCGTAGCTTCGCTTCTCAACACGCATGCATCGTAGCTTCGCCTCTACACGCATGCATCGTAGCTTCGCCTCTTAACACGCATGCGTCGAAGCTTCGCCTCTTAACACGCATGCATCGTAGCTTCCTCTTAACACGCATGCGTCGAAGCTTCGCCTCTAAACACACATGCGTCGTAGCTTCGCCTCTAAACACGCATGCATCGTAGCTTCGCCTCTTAACACGCATGCGTCGTAGCTTCGCTTCTCAACACGCATGCATCGTAGCTTCGCCTCTACACGCATGCATCGTAGCTTCGCTTCTCAACACGCATGCGTCGAAGCTTCGCCTCTTAACACGCATGCATCGTAGCTTCGCCTCTACACGCATGCATCGTAGCTTCGCCTCTTAACACGCATGCATCGTAGCTTCGCCTCTTAACACGCATGCATCGTAGCTTCGCCTCTACACGCATGCATCGTAGCTTCGCCTCTACACGCATGCATCGTAGCTTCGCCTCTTAACACGCATGCGTCATAGCTTCTCCTCTAAACACGCATGCGTCGAAGCTTCGCCTCTTAACACGCATGCATCGTAGCTTCGCCTCTACACGCATGCGTCGTAGCTTCGCCTCTAAACACGCATGTGTCGTAGCTTCGACGCATGGGCCCCCTGGCAGCCCCCAATTTGAAAACCACAGGTTTAGTCTCTAAAAATGTACTAAATGACGTAGTTTCCAGTAAATTCTGGACGCTACCCACTCAGGACACTTGGATTACATTGGACGAGCAGTATGGAGGAATATTGACAAGTTTTTGGGGGACGTTTATGGACCTTTTTGGTTCAGTTGTCGCTGAACTCTATTATATGAAAGTTGGGGTAAAACGAAATCCCCCCCCCCCCTCGGATCTCCGGCTGCATTTGAGATATTTAAAAAGTGTTTCAGTCTTACTCAGCATGAGGATGAGGAGAAGATGAAGAACCATCATTCTGTGGGTGTACTGTCCCTTTAACACCAGCTTTCTTCTTCGGGTGTTCTGGTATTTTCCTCCAGCCGTGTGGAAGCGGTGCTTTCATTTTTCTATTTGCAGCCTGGTTTGTGTCTCCGGGAGCACGTCGGAGTCCGGCCGTGCTCTCGCTGCAGCAGCAGGCGGGGAGGGGGGCGGCCCGGAGGTGTGGGGGCATTTATCAGCCCTCTAAGTGGCTGTAGGAAAAGCAATGCTCACTGGGAGTCGAGCTGACAGCAGTTTTCCTCGGATCGATCCGCAGCACTGCTCCAGTTTATGACAAAAGAGTTCACGACACGGCAGTCACAAAGTCAATACGGTGATAAATACTCCCCTCCACTCGCTGCTGTCCACCACTTTACCCGCCATTTGGCCTGACAGTTATTACTCCCGCGGTAAATCCACTGACCAGAGGGGAGAAAAGGCCCTCTGCTCCAGGTCTCTGCGCCGGATTTATGGACCCAGGTGGACCAAGTTTACTTAATTTAAAGAAAAGATATAACCTTTGATAGTGCTCTTCTTGCGGAGGAGGCGGCGCTGCAGTTTTCCTCTCGGGTAGATGATGGAGAGCCTGTTTAATGCGATATGTTCCCCCAGTTCTGAGCTCACCCTGCACGCATGCCAACACACAAACCACCAGCTTCCTCCAAACACGTACAGATGTGTGGAAAAGTGTTTCCTTCTTCCTGATTTCTGACTTTTTTGCATGTTTGTCACTTAAATGTTTCAGATCATCAAACAAATTTAAATATCAGACAAAGATAACACAAGTAAACACAAAATGCAGTTTTTATATGAAGGTTTTTATCAGTAAGGGGGGAAAATCCAACCCTCCATGTCCCTGTGTGAGAAAGTGATCTTCCCCTAAACCTAATAACTGCTTGTTCCACCTTAGCAGCAACAACTGCATCAAGCGTGTGTGATAACTGGCAGTGAGTCTTCTACAGCGCTGTGGAGGAATTTTGTTCCACTCATCTTTGCAGAATTGTTGTAATTCAGCCACATTGGAGGCTTTTCCAGCATGAACCGCCTTTTTAAGCTCATGCCACAGCATCTCAATGGGATTCAGGTGGGGGCTTTGACTAGGCCACTCCAAAGTCTTCATGTTGTTGTTCTTAAGCCATTCAGAGGTGGACTTGCTGGTGTGTTCTGGATCATTGTTCTGCTGCAGAACCCAAGTGCGCTTCAGCTTGAGGTCACCAACAGATGGCCGGACGTTCTCCTTCAGGATTTTTGGTAGAAGCAGAATTCATGGTTCCATTTACCACAGCAAGTCTTCCAGGTCCTGAAGCAGCAAAACAGCCCCAGACCATCACACTACCACCACCATATTTTACTGTTGCTATGATGTTCCTTTTCTGAAATGCCGTGTTACTTTTACGCCAGATGTAATGGGACCTCCACCTTCCAGAAAGTTCCACTTTTGTCTCGTCAGTCCACAGAGTATTTTCCCAAAAGTCTTGGGGATCATCAAGATGCTTTCTGGCTAAACTGAGACGAGCCTTTATGTTCTTTTTGCTCAGCAGTGGTTTTGGTCTTGGAACTCTGCCATGCAGCCATTTTTGCCCCCCAGTCTCTTTCTGATGGGGGAGTCATGAACACTGACCTTCATTGAGGCAAGTGAGGCCTGCAGTTCTTGGATGTTGTTCTGGGGTCTTTTGTGACCTCTTGGATGAGTCGTCGCTGTGCTCTTGGGGTCATTTTGGTCGGCCGGCCCCTCCTGGGAAGGTTCACCACTGTTCCATGTTTTCACCATTTGTGGATAATGGTTATCACTGTGGTTCTCTGGAGTCCCAAAGCTTTAGAAATGGCTTTGGAACCTTTTCCAGACTGATAGATCTCAATGACTTTGTTTCTCATTTGTTCCTGAATTTCTTTGGATGGCAGCATGATGTCTAGCTTTGGAGGATCTTTTGGTCTACTTCACTTTGTCAGGCAGGTCCTATTTAAGGGATTTCTGATGGAGAACAGGTGTGGCAGTAATCAGGCCTGGATGTGGATAGAGAAACTGAACTCTGCTTTCCAAAGATGATAAACCACGTTAATTTATGTTTTAACACTTTTTCACACAGGGACATGGACGTACGCACCCCCCCCCCCCCCCCTTACTAATAAAAACCTTCATTTAAAAACTGCATTTTGTGTTTACTTGTGTTATCTTTGTCTCACGTTTAAATTTGTTTGATCTGAAACATATAATTGTGACAAACATGCAAAAAATAAGAAATAAGGACACTTTTTCATACAACTGTACTATTAATACACCCAAATGCAGAAGCATCCCCTCTGCTCCTCTCTGTAAACTCATTTGAAAAGCGATTAGCAAATTAAAATCAGGGATTAAATCAAGTGTCGTCACACACACACACACACACACACACACACACACACACACACACACACATGCTTGTTTGTTGTTGTTTTGACCGACTAACACCCCGAAACTTTCCACCCCGTCCTCGGATTTGTCAGAAAGATCCCTGCACTTGAATTGACTGCAGATGAAGAAATATTAGGAGATGTGTTGTAATTTGCTGTAGATGCTTCGCTCTAATCCAGCCGCGTAAATCCCGTTACGGTTAAAAGTATCCGCGCGCGGCTGGATCACAGCAATCAACACGCGCGATTATGCAGATGGAAATTTACCCGCCACATATGAATATTTTCAATTATTTCCCCGCTAATAATGCGAGTCTGGGCTGAGATTAATATTATTTTCAATAATGAGTCCAAACAGGACGTGCTGAGTGGCAAGTCATCGCGTTACGCGTGACTCCTAATCCGGTTACAGTCTCAGAAACACATGAAAAGATCTCATTAAGATTGAAGTTGTTTCGGGATCATCAATAACGCGTTGGCGCGGACACCCATCATCATAGCAGCAGCTAATCTGCACACGATGCTGAGCCCAGATATGAACATTTTCATGACTTTTGAAAGTTTCTGACGTCCTGCTGGATCTGAATCTGACAGTTTTCTCTGAACAGGAGCCCCCCAGCTGTGAACACACCGCCTCCATTTACCAGCATCCCGGTACGAGCGGCAGTTTAGCTCCAGGTTTAACCTCCGTCCACTTATCTGCAGCATCCCCCCCCCCCCCCGGACAAAATAACCCTGTTACCTGCGGAGCGCTCATCCCAGCAGTGGAGCACTCAGGTTCAGGCAGGATGCTCCCATCTCAGGCAGGTTCCAGACGCAACGGCCATTTCAGGAGGGGGGGGGGGCTGAGTTTGTCCTCAGAAGTTCAGAGTCTTTTGTTGTTGTGATGCACGATATTATCGGCCCAATATCGGTATCAACTCAACTTTATTTATGGTAAGTTTTACAGAAGCATCCATTTTTCTGTCCCGAGCCGTTAGAGAAATATTACTCTAAAAAAATGGTTTTATTCAAATTTTTCAAGTTTTTTTTACTTTAAAAAACTTATTTGAACTCTCACACCATTTGCAGCCACCAGCTTGGTAATATTTACTTTTTACTCAGTTATTTAGAACCCAGACCATCACAGACGTGCTCATCCCCACATTTATGCAGAGAAAATGCCGTCTGTTGAGTTTAAAAATGGGTTTTTCTACCATTCAGAAAGCAAAAATGTCTAAAATATATGATGTAAATGATTTATTGAAAAAAAAATTTCAAGTAAATGTGAAAAGTATTTCAGAAGTAGTGGTCCCCAACTGTCATGTCACTGGTGTGACTGAGCTTTTCCTGATATTCATTCATAAATTAGCTCATATTTCACATAATAATAATTTTACAAACATAAATTCAGCTTCACTCATGAGTTCAGATTTTCAGGACGGCATCCTTCAATGTTTACACCAGATTTTCAGTGATTGTCATTGTTGTAGCAGAAACATTCTGCACAGATGAATGAAAGTCTCTAAGAAACACTTTTAACTTTAATAAAATTATGAAACTGCTCCTGACGGCGTTGCATGATTAGAATTATCTGACTCTGACTGCATGTAATATTTAATAAAAGCCGTCATTTATGCAAAAAAGTGAGGAAACACCAAAAACCTGCCTATTTTTTAAATATTTCATTTATGTGGAGTCACAAAGTCAAAAACTTCATGTGACAATGTCCAAGTTTCAGTGTGAAAAAGAAGAACATGAATGACCCTTATGGAGCTTTTATAACAGCTACAGTTGGAGAGAAGTTCTGCCCACAGCAGGCAGATACGTACAAGTGGGGATGTACCGATACCGGCACCAGTACCGATACCGGCGCCAGTACCGATACCGGCGCCAGTACCGATACCGGCGCCAGTACCGATACCAGCGCCAGTATTGGTACTCGCTCCGATACCGGCGCCAGTATCGGTACCGGCGCCAGTATCGGTACTCGCTCCGATACCGGCTCCAGGTTCGATACGGCTCTGTTACTTGTCCTCGGTCCTGATTCTTGCGTCTGGTTCTGGTCCCGGTTGTAGCTTTGGTTCAGGTCCTGGTCCAGGTTCTACTCGGTACTGTTCTCCGAAACCATCATGAAGCCAGTATCTTTGGTCCTGGCTCCGGTTCCGGCGCTAGTATCTGGTACCTGGCGCTGGTTCTAGCTATGGATACAGGCTCTAGTATCTGGTACTGTTCTCCGCTACCGTGCCACTGATCTGATTCTTGGTCTGGTTCTGGTCCTGGTTCTAACTCTGTTACTTGTCCTAGTATCGATACAGGCGCCAGTATCGGTACTTTCTCTGATACCTGGTTCTGGTATCGGTACTCGCTCCGATTCCATCATGATGCCAGTATCGGTTTTGCGATGCCAGTGGATCAGGTTTACCGATGGTTTGCTCCGGTATCGGTACTCGCTCTGATACCAGCGCCAGTATCGGTACTTTCTCTGATACCGATGCCAGTATTGGTACCGGCGCCGGTATCGGTACTCGCTCCGATACCGATGCCAGTATCGGTACTCGCTTGATACCAACGCCAGTATCGGTACTCGCTCCGATACCAACGCCAGTATTGATACTCGCTCCGATACCGATGCCAGTATCGGTACTTTCTCCGATACTGATCCTGGTTCTGGTATTTGTTGATTTCTTCTTTATTTTTTCCGCCTCTGGTCGTGGTTCTACATCTGGTTCTGGTCCTGGTTCTAGCTCTGGTTCTGGTCCTGGTCCTGGTTGTAGCTCTGGTTCTGGTCCTGGTTCTACCTCTGGTTCTGGTCCTGGTTCTAGCTCTGGTTCTGGTCCTGGTTCTAGCTCTGGTTCTGGTCCTGGTCCTGGTTCTTGGTCTGGTTCTGGTCCTGGTTGTAGCTTTGGTTCTGGTCCTGGTCCTGGTTCTAGCTCTGGTTCTGATCCCTGTCCTGGTCCTGAGTTTATCTCTGGTTCTGGTCCTGGTTCTAGGGCTCTGCTTCCTGGTTTTATCTCTGGTTCTGGTCCTGGTTCTAGCTCTGGTTCTGATCCCTGTCCTGAGTTTATCTCTGGTTCTGGTCCTGGTTCTGGGCTCTGCCCTTCCTGGTTTAATCTCTGGTTCTGGTCCTGGTTCTAGCTCTGGTTCTGATCCCTGTCCTGGTCCTGATTTTATCTCTGGTTCTGGTCCTGGTTCTGGCTCTGGTCCTGGTTTTATCTCTGGTTCTGGTCCTGGTTGGAGCTCTAGCTCTGGTACTGGTCCTGGTCCTGGTTTTATCTCTGGTTCTGGTCCCTGTCCTGGTCCTGGTTCTAGCTCCGGTTCTGGTCCTGGTTCTAGCTCTGGTTCTGGTCCTGGTTCTGGCTCTGGTCCTGGTTTTATCTCTGGTTCTGGTCCCTGTCCTGGTCCTGGTTTTATCTCTGGTTCTGGTCCTGGTTCTAGCTCTGGTCCTGGTCCTGGTTTTAGCTCTGGTTCTGGTCCCTGTCCTGGTCCTGGTTTTATCTCTGGTTCTGGTCCTGGTTCTAGCTCTGGTCCTGGTCCTGGTTCTAGCTCTGGTTCTGGTCCTGGTTCTGGCTCTGGTCCTGGTTTTATCTCTGGTTCTGGTCCCTGTCCTGGTCCTGGTTTTATCTCTGGTTCTGGTCCTGGTTCTAGCTCTGGTACTGGTCCTGGTTTTATCTCTGGTTCTGGTCCCTGTCCTGGTCCTGGTTCTACCTCGGGTTCTGGTCCTGGTTCTAGCTCTGGTTCTGGGCCTGGTTCTAGCTCTGGTTCTGGTCCCTGTCCTGGTCCTGGTTCTAGCTCTGGTCCTGGTCCTGGTTCTAGCTCCGGTTCTGCTAGAATCTGGCGTTCTTTCATTTTGAAGGCGTTCTCTGAAGGCGTTCTCTGAAGGCGTTCTCTGAAGGCGTTCTCTGAAGGCGTTCTTTGAAGGTGTTCTCTGAAGGCGTTCTCTGAAGGCGTTCTTTGAAGGCGTTCTTTCATTTTGAAGGCGTTCTCTGAAGGCGTTCTCTGAAGGCGTTCTCTGAAGGCGTTCTTTCATTTTGAAGGCGTTCTTTGAAAGCGTTCTCTGAAGGCGTTCTCTGAAGGCGTTCTCTGAAGGCGTTCTCTGAAGGCTTTCTCTGAAGGCGTTCTTTGAAGGCGTTCTCTGAAGGCGTTCTCTGAAGGCGTTCTTTCATTTTGAAGGCGTTCTCTGAAGGCGTTCTCTGAAGGCGTTCTCTCAAGGCGTTCTTTCATTTTGAAGGCGTTCTCTAAAGGGGTTCTCTGAAGGCGTTCTTTGAAGGCGTTCTTTGAAGCCGTTCTCTGAAGGTGTTCTCTAAAGGCGTTCTCTGAAGGCGTTCTCTGAAGGCGTTCTTTGAAGGCGTTCTCTGAAGGCGTGAAGGCGTTCTCTGAAGGCGTTCTCTGAAGGCGTTCTTTCATTTTGAAGGCGTTCTCTGAAGGCGTTCTTTGAAGGTGTTCTCTGAAGGCGTTCTCTGAAGGCGTGAAGGCGTTCTCTGAAGGCGTTCTTTCATTTTGAAGGCGTTCTCTGAAGGCGTTCTCTGAAGGCGTTCTCTGAAGGCGTTCTTTGAAGGGGTTCTCTGAAGGCGTTCTCTGAAGGCGTTCTTTCATTTTGAAGGCGTTCTCTGAAGGCGTTCTCTGAAGGCGTTCTCTGAAGGCGTTCTTTCATTTTGAAGGCGTTCTCTGAAGGCGTTCTTTCATTTTGAAGGCGTTCTCTGAAGGCGTTCTTTCATTTTGAAGGCGTTCTCTGAAGGCGTTCTCTGAAGGCGTTCTCTGAAGGCGTTCTTTCATTTTGAAGGCGTTCTTTGAAGGCGTTCTCTGAAGGCGTTCTCTGAAGGCGTTCTCTGAAGGCGTTCTTTGAAGGCGTTCTCTGAAGGCGTTCTCTGAAGGCGTTCTCTGAAGGCGTTCTCTGAAGGCGTTCTTTCAAGGTTTTTGAAGGCGTTCTTTGAAGGCGTTCTTTGAAGGCGTTCTTTGAAGGCGTTCTCTGAAGGCGTTCTTTGAAGGCGTTCTCTGAAGGCGTTCTCTGAAGGCGTTCTCTGAAGGCGTTCTTTGAAGGCGTTCTTTCATTTTGAAGGCGTTCTTTGAAGGCGTTCTCTGAAGGCGTTCTCTGAAGGCGTTCTCTGAAGGCGTTCTTTCATTTTGAAGGCGTTCTTTGAAGGCGTTCTTTGAAGGCGTTCTTTGAAGGCGTTCTCTGAAGGCGTTCTCTGAAGGCGTTCTTTGAAGGCGTTCTCTGAAGGCGTTCTTTCATTTTGAAGGCGTTCTTTGAAGGCGTTCTCTGAAGGCGTTCTCTGAAGGCGTTCTTTGAAGGCGTTCTCTGAAGGCGTTCTCTGAAGGCGTTCTCTGAAGGCGTTTCTCTGAAGGTGTTCTCTGAAGGCGTTCTTTGAAGGCGTTCTTTCATTTTGAAGGCGTTCTCTGAAGGCGTTCTTTCATTTTGAAGGCGTTCTTTGAAGGCGTTCTTTCATTTTGAAGGCGTTCTTTGAAGGCGTTCTCTGAAGGCGTTCTCTGAAGGCGTTCTTTGAAGGCGTTCTCTGAAGGCGTTCTCTGAAGGCGTTCTCTGAAGGCGTTCTTTGAAGGCGTTCTTCTTTGAAGGCGTTCTCTGAAGGTGTTCTTTCATTTTGAAGGCGTTCTTTGAAGGCGTTCTCTGAAGGTGTTCTTTCATTTTGAAGGCGTTCTTTGAAGGCGTTCTCTGAAGGCGTTCTCTGAAGGCGTTCTTTGAAGGCGTTCTCTGAAGGCGTTCTCTGAAGGCGTTCTCTGAAGGTGTTCTCTGAAGGCGTTCTTTGAAGGCGTTCTTTCATTTTGAAGGCGTTCTCTGAAGGCGTTCTTTCATTTTGAAGGGGTTCTTTGAAGGCGTTCTTTCATTTTGAAGGCGTTCTTTGAAGGCGTTCTCTGAAGGCGTTCTTTCATTTTGAAGGCGTTCTTTGAAGGCGTTCTCTGAAGGCGTTCTCTGAAGGCGTTCTTTGAAGGCGTTCTCTGAAGGCGTTCTCTGAAGGCGTTCTCTGAAGGCGTTCTTTGAAGGCGTTCTTTGAAGGCGTTCTCTGAAGGTGGTTCTGGTCCCTGTCCTGGTCCTGGTTTTATCTCTGGTTCTGGTCCTGGTTCTAGCTCTGGTACTGGTCCTGGTTTTATCTCTGGTTCTGGTCCCTGTCCTGGTCCTGGTTCTACCTCGGGTTCTGGTCCTGGTTCTAGCTCTGGTTCTGGGCCTGGTTCTAGCTCTGGTTCTGGTCCCTGTCCTGGTCCTGGTTCTAGCTCTGGTCCTGGTCCTGGTTCTAGCTCCGGTTCTGCTAGAATCTGGCTGCTTTCATCATTTCTTTGGCTCAAACTCAGAAGTAGACATAAATTGCATGTTTCGTAAACTTTACAGTGGTATCGCAATTCTCAAAAAAGTATCGGTTCCGATATTTTGTCTGGCTGATATCAAAGTATCGACTCTAAGGTATCGACATGCCCATCGCTAGTGGAAACGTTCTGGTTGGTTATTCGCGCTTCGTCACCCGTCAGCATTAAAAACTGGACATGCTTGTTTATTCTTTCACGTTCCTCTTTAAATATTGAATCATAAAAAACGATACGAAGTAAAACTTTTCTAAATGCGAGAATTTTTCTCTCTTCGTTTTGAAGGCGTTCTCTGAAGGCGTTCTCTGAAGGCGTTCTTTCATTTTGAAGGCGTTCTCTGAAGGCGTTCTCTGAAGGCGTTCTTTCATTTTGAAGTCATTCTGAAGGCGTTCTCTGAAGGCGTTCTCTGAAGGCGTTCTTTGAAGGCGTTCTTTGAAGGCGTTCTTTGAAGGCGTTCTTTGAAGGCGTTCTTTCTGAAGGCGTTCTCTGAAGGCGTTCTTTGAAGGCGTTCTCTGAAGGCGTTCTCTGAAGGCGTTCTTTGAAGGTGTTCTCTGAAGGCGTTCTCTGAAGGCGTTCTTTGAAGGCGTTCTTTCATTTTGAAGGCGTTCTCTGAAGGCGTTCTCTGAAGGCGTTCTCTGAAGGCGTTCTCTGAAGGCGTTTCTTTCATTTTGAAGGCGTTCTTTGAAGGCGTTCTCTGAAGTCGTTCTCTGAAGGCGTTCTCTGAAGGCGTTCTCTGAAGGCGTTCTCTGAAGGCGTTCTTTGAAGGCGTTCTCTGAAGGCGTTCTCTGAAGGCGTTCTTTCATTTTGAAGGCGTTCTCTGAAGGCGTTCTCTGAAGGCGTTCTCTCAAGGCGTTCTTTCATTTTGAAGGCGTTCTCTGAAGGCGTTCTCTGAAGGCGTTCTTTGAAGGCGTTCTTTGAAGGCGTTCTCTGAAGGCGTTCTCTGAAGGCGTTCTCTGAAGGCGTTCTTTGAAGGCGTTCTTTGAAGGCGTTCTCTGAAGGCGTTCTCTGAAGGCGTTCTCTGAAGGCGTTCTCTGAAGGCGTTCTTTCATTTTGAAGGCGTTCTCTGAAGGCGTTCTTTGAAGGCGTTCTCTGAAGGCGTTCTCTGAAGGCGTTCTCTGAAGGCGTTCTCTGAAGGCGTTCTTTGAAGGCGTTCTCTGAAGGCGTTCTCTGAAGGCGTTCTCTGAAGGCGTTCTCTGAAGGCGTTCTTTGAAGGCGTTCTCTGAAGGCGTTCTCTGAAGGCGTTCTCTTTCATTTTGAAGGCGTTCTCTGAAGGCGTTCTCTGAAGGCGTTTTCTCTGAAGGCGTTCTTTCATTTTGAAGGCGTTCTCTGAAGGCGTTCTTTCATTTTGAAGGCGTTCTCTGAAGGCGTTCTCTGAAGGCGTTCTCTGAAGGCGTTCTTTCATTTTGAAGGCGTTCTCTGAAGGCGTTCTCTGAAGGCGTTCTCTGAAGGCGTTCTCTGAAGGCGTTCTCTGAAGTCATTCTCTGAAGGCGTTCTCTGAAGGCGTTCTCTGAAGGCGTTCTCTGAAGGCGTTCTCTGAAGGCGTTCTCTGAAGGCGTTCTTTCATTTTGAAGGCGTTCTCTGAAGGCGTTCTCTGAAGGCGTTCTCTGAAGTCATTCTCTGAAGGCGTTCTCTGAAGGCGTTCTCTGAAGGCGTTCTCTGAAGGCGTTCTCTGAAGGCGTTCTCTGAAGGCGTTCTCTGAAGGCGTTCTTTGAAGGCGTTCTTTGAAGGCGTTCTCTGAAGGCGTTCTCTGAAGGCGTTCTCTGAAGGCGTTCTTTCATTTTGAAGGCGTTCTTTGAAGGCGTTCTTTGAAGGCGTTCTTTGAAGGCGTTCTTTGAAGGCGTTCTCTGAAGGCGTTCTCTGAAGGCGTTCTCTGAAGGCGTTCTCTGAAGGCGTTCTTTCATTTTGAAGGCGTTCTTTGAAGGCGTTCTCTGAAGGCGTTCTCTGAAGGCGTTCTTTGAAGGCGTTCTCTGAAGGCGTTCTCTGAAGGCGTTCTCTGAAGGCGTTCTCTGAAGGTGTTCTCTGAAGGCGTTCTTTGAAGGCGTTCTTTCATTCTCTGAAGGCGTTCTCTGAAGGCGTTCTTTCATTTGAAGGCGTTCTTTGAAGGCGTTCTTTCATTTTGAAGGCGTTCTCTGAAGGCGTTCTCTGAAGGCGTTCTCTGAAGGCGTTCTTTGAAGGCGTTCTCTGAAGGCGTTCTCTGAAGGCGTTCTCTGAAGGCGTTCTCTGAAGGCGTTCTCTGAAGGCGTTCTCTGAAGGCGTTCTTTCATTTTGAAGGCGTTCTTTGAAGGCGTTCTCTGAAGGCGTTCTTTGAAGGCGTTCTTTGAAGGCGTTCTCTGAAGGCGTTCTCTGAAGGCGTTCTTTGAAGGCGTTCTCTGAAGGCGTTCTCTGAAGGCGTTCTCTGAAGGCGTTCTCTGAAGGTGTTCTCTGAAGGCGTTCTTTGAAGGCGTTCTTTCATTTTGAAGGCGTTCTCTGAAGGCGTTCTTTCATTTTGAAGGCGTTCTTTGAAGGCGTTCTTTCATTTTGAAGGCGTTCTTTGAAGGCGTTCTCTGAAGGCGTTCTTTCATTTTGAAGGCGTTCTTTGAAGGCGTTCTCTGAAGGCGTTCTCTGAAGGCGTTCTTTGAAGGCGTTCTCTGAAGGCGTTCTCTGAAGGCGTTCTCTGAAGGCGTTCTTTGAAGGCGTTCTTTGAAGGCGTTCTCTGAAGGTGTTCTTTCATTTTGAAGGCGTTCTCTGAAGGCGTTCTCTGAAGTCATTCTCTGAAGGCGTTCTCTGAAGGCGTTCTTTCATTTTGAAGGCGTTCTCTGAAGGCGTTCTCTGAAGGCGTAGAAGTTCCTGAGGGTTCCTCACTGATAGAACCATCACCCCTGATCCAGTTTCCACTGCAGGGCGCTTTGTTTTCCAGATGTCTCTGTGATGTCACCTGTGAAGCTGTGAGGTCCAGCAGGTGACCCCCTCCCGTCCCCCCCGTCCTCCCCGTCCCCCCCGTCCTCCCCGTCCTCGTCCAGCTCGTCGCCCTGGATCCCGGTCTGGCGTCGCAGCCCCGCCTGCAGTTGCTGCATTGATGGGCTCATTCATCAAACCTCCTCCTGACAATGGCAGATGGCTAATTGGGACGTTTTACAACCTCCCAGTTTATGCAGGATTTCGTATAAACGAGGAGCACGGGCAGTTTATGCAGGATTTCGTATAAACGAGGAGCACGGGCAGCGCCGCCTTCACCGAGCTTCCTGGGATGGAGCTGCAGCTGATGAATACCTGCTTTTATTGGCACAAAGACCTCCGAGGCCTCGCTGAGACGGAATATTGTTTTTAAAACGTACCTGTCTGCGGTAATTAATTACAGCTTGCTGTATCGCCTGCAGTCAAAGTCAAGAGAAAAACCTGCCTTCGTGTGTCTCCTCTGCTTCTTTCCTCCTTCCTCCCTCCATCTGTCTGCCTGCCTCGGCCCCTCCCACCGGCCATTTTGGAGGTTTATTGGACAAAAACAAAAGTAAAGCCCTGGGAATGTGCAAACATGCATGCTCACGAGTGTCGCAGAGTTTGCAGCTCACGCTCCGTTTGTTTTAGCTCTTCTTTATTTTTAAGGCAGATTTGAGTTGCAAAGGTTTTCATTTGGATTTGGGTCCAAATGCTGCCGAGAAAAAATCCTCCTTTCACAAACGGTTCGTCTTAAACGCGAATAACTGCAGGGATGGAAATTTAGCACATGAAAGAAACACATGAATAACAAAGTAATGAACAGGGATTATTTACAGGGAAGAGGATGAAATATAACGCATAAATGTTTTAAGTGGCATTTTTATGCAAGTGATTAATTAATTAATTAATGATTATTAATTTTTGTGACTATTTTTCACTTTTAAAAGTTTCTGTTTGTAATCTGAGTGAATAAATATATTAAAAGTAACGACCGAACAACACATATATTTGCATTTGTTCCTGTATCAACATCGGCCGATATGTTGGGTGTGTTGGCCGACTGTTTATATATATATAACATATATATTGGAATTTTGGTCGATATCTGATATGCCGATATTTTAAAACTCATGTGGCCGATATCAATACCGATATTAAAGCTGAAAATACACAAGCAGTCATTGCAAAAAGCAGTGTTGGTATTCGTTTCCGACACTTTGAAAAATAGGGGTGGGAAAAAATATCAATACACTGGAATATCGTGATATTTTCATATGCCAAATTCAACTCGGTATCGATCGATTTTACTTACAAAATCTCACAAGATTTTGTTGTTTTGTTCCAAGATCTCACGGTATTTCTTGAATTCTTGCAGGCTTTCGTAACAGAACGATAAAATATCGCAAGATTTAGTTAGTAAATAGATCCATACCACATTTTTAGATGTCAACATGATATCAGCATATGAAAATATTGCGATATTTTGGTGTATCTTTATTTTTTCCCACCCACAGTCTTAAAACGTTTTAAAGTCTGTAAAAAAGAAGTTTGGGGGTTTTTTTAGACTTAAGAAACAGCGGCCTGATCGGTTAAATATCGGTTAAATATCAGTGGGGTGGTCAATCTCCAATACTCAGTTTTTAGGCTGATATAGGGCGATATATATGAATATATATATATAATATATATATATATATATATATATTACAAGTTTGATGTTTTATCTAATATTTGTCTATTATCTTTTATTATACAAATTTGGGAGTTAAAAGCAGTATCGGCCCCAAATATGACAGGTTGTATCGGCTGAGGTTGAAGTGAAAATATTCATTTTGGTATCGGCCCTAGAAAATCTGTATCAGCTTAACCTTTGTGCGTTTCAGTCTTCAGATCAGTTATAAAAGCATTTTTGTCCCGATATGGTCTCTGGATTTCTTCATATTCATTCAACGACACCAGTTTTACCTCATTTTCGAAATCTCATCATTTATGTAAATGTAAATCCTCCGGAGACGTGAAAGTGGGAAAGAGAAAACATGAATTCATCAGTTAGAAAAAGGTGGAAGAGAAGAGGAATTCCAAAGGGGAGGATGAGGAAGAGGAAGAGAGAAGAAGACTTAAGTGGAAGATGAGGAAGAGAAGACGTTGGCAAATGGAAGAATTGGTTTCCACTCCTGAGTTTGGTTCCACTTTCTCCAGTTACCAGGAAAGGAGAGAAGAAGAAGCTGGAGGCAGCCGGTGAGTCAGCAGAGGAAACAAAGAGCCAGGAAAACACCGTCAGTGACCCACACAAACGTGCACTCGTCTGCAAACATCACACACACACTGCAGCGTCCGCGTGGTCCCAGGTTAATATAGCAGCACCCCCCCCCCATCATCACACAGATGGCCACGGGAGAACTTAATTCTTCTTCTATTGACTGAGTTTGCGTGGCTGGTCCCTGCTGTAATGACTGATCCATCAGCAAACCCACGACTGGCTCAGGGCGAGCGAGGTTCGCTCAGACAGAGGGAGAGAGGACGCACATCTAAAATAAAATCTGGCACCTGCAGCGGCTCTGCTCCTCAGACTGCTTCATCGCCACCACGGCTTCCTAGCAGGAAGAGTAGAAATCTCTGGAAACATTTCAGCACATTTCAGATTTATTATGATTTTATTGGAGAAAACTTTATCTGAAATAACTGAAAATGAGTCGTGGTGACGACGGAAACATTCACGGCGGAAACGAGGAAAAGTTCAATGGATTTGTGCCAAAAACAAAACTCCACGTCATCATTTCATCTTTTAATAAAACCACAGAGCAGCTCCAGGAAGTCCATCCATCCGTCCGTGCATCCATCCATCAATCCATGTTAGCATGCTAAGATGTTAGCATCCCTGGCAGCTGATTGTGTTAGCACGTAAGCTGTTAGCATCCCTGGCAGCTGATGGTGTTAGTATGCTAAGCCGTTAGCATCCCTGGCAGCTGATTGTGTTAGCATGCTAAGCCGTTAGCATCCCTGGCAGCATATCGTGTTAGCATGCTAAGCCGTTTGCATCCCTGGCAGCTGATTGTGTAAGCATGCTAAGCCGTTAGCATCCTAACTGGAAGCTGATTGTGTTAGCATGCTAAGCTGTTAGCATCCCTGGCAGCTGATTGTGTTTGCATGCTAAGCCGTTAGCATCCCTGGCAGCTGATTGTGTTAGCATGCTAAGCTGTTAGCATCCCTGGAAGCTGATTGTGATAGCATGCTTAGCCGTTAGCATCCCTGGCAGCTGATTGTGTTAGTATGCTAAGCCGTTAGCATCCCTGGCAGCTGATTGTGTTAGCATGCTAAGCTGTTAGCATCCCTGGCAGCTGATTGTGTCAGCATGCTAAGCCGTTAGCATCCCTGGAAGCTGATTGTGTTAGCATGCTTAGCTGTTAGCATCCCTGGCAGCTGATTGTGTCAGCATGCTAAGCCGTTAGCATCCCTGGAAGCTGATTGTGTTAGCATGCTTAGCTGTTAGCACCAGAGCAGATCTTGCAGCTCTGAGCAAGATCTGGGAACAAACTGCTGTTCTGCCGCAGCGACCCCCCCATCCCCCCCCCCTCCCCCCCCTCCCCTCCCCTTGACATCAGGCAGATTAAGTGCACAGGTTTTTACAGGTTTTCTTCAGATCCATGCAAACAACCTCCGGACGTTTCCTGTGCTGAAAGCACAAATATTAGACAAGGATGTGCACATAATTAGATTAGTCCCATTTGGGAAAAATCAGAATGGATGGTTTAGTTTTTAATGGCCAAATCTTTCATAAATAATAAATAAATAAATCATCAATAAATAATTTCAATAATAAAATAATCAATTAAATAATTTAAATGAAATAAATTTCTTAATTTGTTATTCTTTATTATTTTATCATGAAAATTAAATTGATTTAGTTTTTAAAAGTAATCTTTTATAATAAATAAATAATGAATAATTTAAATAAAAAAATAATAAAAAAATTTAAATTAAATAAATTTAAATAAATAAAATAAATGTATTCATTTATTTATTATTACTTTATTAAATTTATTATTTTATCCTAAAAAATTATCAATAATTTTTTTGTTAATTTAAATTTTTTTGTAATAAAGATGATTGTAGTAAAAAATGATTGTATTACATTTATCATTTCATTATTAAAGTTAATAATTATTAACCTTTTATCAATTTTTTTTCTTATAAAAATCTTAATTATTGACTATCATCAAATTAATAAGTCTAAATAATTTATTAAATAATGTTAAATGACAACAAAACTTCGGGGGAGTGCATAGTGCAGCGGTAAAGTCATGGGCTTTGGTGTGGCAGACCCGGGTTCAAGTCCCTGACACGACACCCAGGTGAACCACTGTGGACCCCTGAGCAAGGTCCCCAACCCCCACCAACTGCTCCCAGGGCTTTAAATAGCAGCCCACTGCTCTCTGGTTCAACCTGAGATGGTTTAAGTGCAGAGAATGGATTTTCTGATTGGGATTAATAAAGTTTCTTTTTTTTTTTTCATCTGCAATTAAAATCTCGGCGGATTATTTCTGCATAACTGAAAAACAGAGGAAGGAGTCGGAGGTTAACCAGCTGCCCCACAGGCCTCTTAAACTCGCTTAACTCTGACAAGTCCAGACTCCTCCAGCCAAAAATGACGGATGGCGTCTGACTGTTGGCCGTTTCCACCCCTCCCTCGCCTCCTTCCTTTCACCTCCTCTTGAAGATGCCTGCAGATGAAAGGCCGCGGCCCTCGTCTTATCGCCGTCTTTGGAGCTCGGCAAAACTTGGCGGCACCTCTGCTTTTTAGAGCGAGAGAGAGACAGAAAGAAGAGAAATAGCGTTGGGGATTATAGTTCTGAGGACAAACCTGACTATTCACACTTGGCATTAGCGAGACAGCCCGGGTACAAGAAGGATATTTTTTATTCCCTTCAATTTAACTTTAATTACTCAAATCTCGGCGAGGGCACACAAGAAAAGCCCAGGCATTTGTGTCTGGGAGATTAGCAGACTGCCCTGCCAAGTCCTCGCCGGCGCTGCATCGTTAGATAGAATTCAAATTCAAATCCGGGCTAAAGACAGTGCAGCTGTCGCCCCCCTGGCCTGAAAACCCCCTGGATCAGGAACGAGCTGTCCTCCCTCCTCCCTGCTTTCCCCAGGAGAAACCTAATCCTGCCTCCCTCGCTTCCTCTCCTTCCACCGCTCCGTCTGAAGACTGTGACAGCTCAAATAAAGCCATTAAAGCCTCTCTGAAATAATTAGTAATTAAAAATAAAAGTGGCTTGTTTGGTTGCTCCGGCACCGCTGCTCCGGCTGGAGGAGGCGAGCTCCGGCATCGCTGCTCCGGCTGGAGGAGGCGAGCTCCGGCTGGAGGAGGCGAGCGCCGGCTGGAGGAGCCGAGCTCCGGCATCGCTGGTCCGGCTGGAGGAGGGGAGCTGGAGGTGGAGGTGGCGAGCTCCGGCTGGAGGAGGCGAACTCCGGCATCGCTGCTCCTGCTGGAGGAGGCGAGCACCGGCTGGAGGAGCCAAGCTCCGGCATTGCTGGTCCGGCTGGAGGAGGGGAGCTGGAGGTGGAGGTGGCGAGCGCCGGCTGGAGGAGCCAAGCTCCGGCATCGCTGGTCCGGCTGGAGGAGGCGAGCGCCGGCTGGAGGACGCGAGCTCCGGCTGGAGGACACGAGCGCCGGCTGGAGGAGGCGAGTTCCGGCATCGCTGGTCCGGCTGGAGGAGGGGAGCTGGAGGTGGAGGTGGCGAGCTCCGGCTGGAGGAGGCGAGCTCCGGCATCGCTGCTCCTGCTGGAGGAGGCGAGCACCGGCTGGAGGAGCCAAGCTCCGGCATCGCTGGTCCGGCTGGAGGAGGGGAGCTGGAGGTGGAGGTGGCGAGCGCCGGCTGGAGGAGGCGAACTCCGGCATCCCTGCTCCTGCTGGAGGAGGCGAGCGCCGGCTGGAGGACACGAGCGCCGGCTGGAGGAGGCGAGTTCCGGCATCGCTGCTCCGGCTGGAGGAGGCGAGCATCGGCTGGAGGAGGCGAGCGCCGGCTGGAGGAGGCGAGCTCCAACATCGCTGCTCCGGCTTGGGGAGGCGAGCATCGGCTGGAGGAGGCGAGCATCGGCTGGAGGAGGCGAGCGCGGGCTGGAGGAGGCGAGCTCCGGCATCGCTGCTCTGGCTGGAGGACGCAAGTACCGGCTGGAGGAGGCGAGCGCCGGCTGGAGGAGGCGAGCTCCGGCATCGCTGCTCTGGCTGGAGGAGGCGAGCGCCGGCATCGCTGCTCCGGCTGGAGGAGGCGAGTGCCGGCTGGAGGAGGCGAGCTCCGGCATCGCTGCTCTGGCTGGAGGACGCAAGTACCGGCTGGAGGAGGCGAGCGCCGGCTGGAGGAGGCGAGCACCGGCTGGAGGAGGTGAGCTCCGGCTGGAGGAGGTGAGCGCCGGCTGGAGGAGACGAGCACCGGCTGGAGGAGGCGAGCGCCGGCTGGAGGAGGCGAGCTCCGGCATCGCTGCTCTGGCTGGAGGAGGCGAGCGCCGGCATCGCTGCTCCGGCTGGAGGAGGCGAGTGCCGGCTGGAGGAGGCGAGCTCCGGCATCGCTGCTCTGGCTGGAGGACGCAAGTACCGGCTGGAGGAGGCGAGCGCCGGCTGGAGGAGGTGAGCACCGGCTGGAGGAGGTGAGCTCCGGCTGGAGGAGGTGAGCGCCGGCTGGAGGAGACGAGCACCGGCTGGAGGAGGCGAGCGCCGGCTGGAGTTGGCGAGCTCCGGCTGGAGGAGGCGAGCGCTGGCTGGAGGAGGCGAGCGCCGGCTGGAGGTGGCGAGCGCCGGCTGGAGGTGGCGAGCGCCGGCTGGAGGAGCCGAGCGCTGGCTGGAGGAGCCGAGCTCCGGCATCGCTGCTCCGGCTGGAGGAGGCGAGCGCCGGCTGGAGGAGGCGAGCGCCGGCTGGAGGAGGCGAGCGCCGGCTGGAGGTGGCGAGCGCCGGCTGGAGGGGGCGAGCGCCGGCTGGAGGGGGCGAGTGCCGGCTGGAGGGGGCGAGTGAAGCGTTGTCGCTCCTCCTCAGATCTTCGCTCGTCTGTTCGTCTTCAAGGACGTCAGGTTAAACCCTGAACACCGAATGTTTGCATTAAACTGGTTTTATCAGGGAGGCACGACATAATCGGCCCCCTATCGGTATCGGTTCATCGCCCTAAAACTAAGTATCGGCCATCCCACCGATATTCCACCAATATTTAACTGATCAGGCCGCTGTTCCTAAAGTCTAAAACACAAAAGCTTCTTTTCTACAGACTTTAAAACCTCTAAAGACCTAGGGGTGGGAAAAATATCGATACACTGAAATATTGTAATATTTTCACATTGACATTTTAAAACGTGTTATCAATCTATTTTACTAACAAAATCTTGCAATATTTTATCGTTCTGTCAAGAAATCTCAAGAGAAATCACAAAAATTTTGCAGTTTTTTCATATGCTATCATTTGAAAACATATCTATCTATTTTACTAACAATCTAGCAATATTTTATCCTGTTGTTCTAAAATCTGGTGAGATTGCAAAAATTTTGCGATATTTTCATATGGTAATATTAAATTGACATTTAAAAATACGGTATTAATCTATTTTACGAACGAAATCTTGTGACATGTTATCATTCTATTACAAAATTCACAAATTTTGCGATGTTTTCATATGCTTTTATGATACTGACGTTTAAAAATGCGGTATCGATCTATTTTACTTGCGAAATCTCGCAATATTTCATAGTTCTGTTAGATCGAAACCGCGTTTTTGAATGCCGATATGATATCAGCATATGAAAATATCACAACATTTTTGTGATTCTCGAGAGATTTCGAAACAGAATAAAATATTGCGAGATTTTGTTAGTAAAATAGATCGATAAAGATTTTTAAATGTCAATATGATATCAGCATATGAAAATGTCGCAATATTTCAGCGTATTTAATATTTTTTTTCAACTTTAGTTTTCAGAAGTTTTAAAGTCTCTAAAAAATAAGTTTGTGAAGAAGAACAATAAGTTATTTTGTTTTTTCAGACTTTGGAAAGAGTGGCCCGATCGGTTGAGTATCGGCGGGGTGCCCGATGTCCGATACTCAGTTTTAAGGCCGATATAAGCCGATACCGATAGGAAGCCGATGATATCGTGCATCTCTATCTATTTTATGTTCTGTGGTAAAATGAACTCAACTTAATAATTTCACATCTGCTTGAGAGCAAAAACTGAAAGAGTTTATGTTTTAATACATTTGCATATAAATTCAGGCGTTAAAGGGTTAACGCTCCCCCTGCACACCTCCAGGGAGGGGGGCGACTTGTCGGGCCTTCCTCTCCTCAGGAAGTTTGATGACAAGCCGAAATTCTGATTTCTGTGACGTGTAATGCTGCAAGTCCCCGCTGAGGCTTTTAATCTTGTCAGCGAAGGCCCCCCCTCCCCCCCCCCCCCTTCTCCTCCTCTTCCTCGCTCCCTCCTGTATCTGAAGCTGCTTTCAGGAAGACGCTCCTCACACGACGCTGAAATCCCCACCAGTTGTTCGCCTTTCACCCGCAATTGACTTTGTGAACACCTGCAATGTCTTCGATAAGTAGCTCGTCTTATCTTCTTTGGGAGAGCAGACCCCATTATCAGGGGTTGGGGGGCAGATACCCCCACCGTGCCGCAGGCCGCCCACGATAATCCAGCTGCCACACTGCTGAAATCCTGCTAAAGTGATCCTAAATTGACAAAACCCTTGGATCTTGTGGAATAGGTTAAGCCTCGTCTATTAGTGCGGCAGCAGCGTGGGATAAGGTTCCGTCAGCCTCGTGCCACCGTGGAGAACATCATCAGCAACGCTGTCCTCTCGCTTATCTCCCCCCGTTAATCCCCGCAGACGCAGCAGTGCAGGCGGGCCGAGAGTTCACCCCCCCACCCCCCCCATCAAAGTCTGCAGGTGATTCCTGGATGAAGTTGGAAAGCTGGGCCAGAGAAGAGCGGAGAACTGGAGCAGAGAACCGGAGAGAAGAACCGGAGTGGAGAACCGGAGCAGAGAACTGGAGAGAAGAACCGGAGCAGAGAACTGGAGAGAGGAACCGGAGAGAAGAACTGGAAAGAGGAACCAGAGAGAAGAACCTGAGAGAAGAACCGGAGTGGAGAACCGGAGCAGAGAACCAGAGAAAAGAACCAGAGAGAAGAACCGGAGCAGAGAACTGGAGTGGAGAACCGGAGAGAAGAACCGGAGCATAGAACAGGAGCAAGGAACCGGAGCAGAGAACTGGAAAGAGGAACCAGAGAGAAGAACCTGAGAGAAGAACCGGAGTGGAGAACCGGAGAGAGGAACCGGAGAGAAGAACTGGAAAAGAGGAACCAGAGAGAAGAACCTGAGAAAGAAGAACCGGAGTGGAGAACCGGAGCAGAGAACCAGAGAAAAGAACCAGAGAGAAGAACCGGAGCAGAGAACTGGAGCAAGGAACCGGAGCAGAGAACTGGAAAGAGGAACCAGAGAGAAGAACCTGAGAGAAGAACCGGAGTGGAGAACCGGAGCAGAGAACCAGAGAAAAGAACCGGAGTGGAGAACCGGAGCAGAGAACTGGAGTGGAGAACCGGAGAGAAGAACCGGAGCATAGAACAGGAGCAAGGAACCAGAGCAGAGAACTGGAGAGAGGAACAGGAGAGAAGAACCGAAGACAGGAACCTGAGAGAAGAACCGGGGCGGAGAACTGGAGAGAGGAACCGGAGAGAAGAACCGGAGCGAGGAGCCAGAGAGAAGAATCGGAGCGAGGAACTAGAGAGAAGAACCGGAGCAGAGAACCGGAGCGGAGAATCGGAGTGAGGAACCCGAGAGAAGAAACGGAGTGGATAACCAAGCAGAGAACCGGAGAGAAAAACCGGAGTAAAGAACTGGAGAGAAGAACCGGAGAGAAGAACCAGAGTGGAGAACTGGAGAGAAGAACCGGAGTGGAGAACCGGAGAGAAGAACCGGAGTGCAGAACCGGAGAAAAGAACCAGAGAGAAGAACTTGAGCAGAAAACCAGAGAGAAGAAACCAGAGTGCAGAACCGGAGAAAAGAACCAGAGAGAAGAACCGGAGTGAAGAACCAGAGCAAAGAACTGGAACAGGAGAGAAGAACAGGAGCGTGACATGGAGCGAGAAACTTAAGAGAAGAGAAGAACCGGAGAGAAGAACCAGGAGTGGAGAACTGGGAGAGAAGAAACCGGGAGTGGAGAACCGGAGAGAAGGAACCGGAGTGCAGAACCGGAGAAAAGAACCAGAGAGAAGAACTTGAGCAGAAAACCAGAGAGAAAGAACCAGAGTGCAGAACCGGAGAAAAGAACCAGGAGAGAAGAACCGGAGTGAAGAACCAGAGCAAAAGAACTGGAACAGGAGAGAAGAACAGGAGCGTGACATGGAGCGAGAAACTTAAGAGAAGAACCGGAGAGAAGAACCAGAGTGGAGAACTGGAGAGAAGAAGGCCGGAGTGGAGAACCGGAGAGAAGAAGCGGAGTGCAGAACCGGAGAAAAGGAACCAGAGAGAAGAACTTGAGCAGAAAACCAGAGAGAAGAACCAGAGTGCAGAACCGGAGAAAAGAACCAGAGCAGAGAACTGGAGTGAAGAACCAGAGAAAAGAACGGAACAGGAGAGAAGAACAGGAGCAGTGAACATGGAGCGAGAAACTTAAGAGAAGAACCGGAGTGGAGAACCAGAGTGATAAACCGGAGCAAAGAACCGGAACTAAGCCGTGTGGGGGGGGGGGAGACACCTGGACTTTGTTAAAGGACCGTATTTCCTGGGAAGTTCCTTTCGTTCACACGGCAACGGTGTTGTTCTGGGTTGAAGACGTAAAAATGTGAAGCGTCGTGATGATGGTGGACCTGCTCACGCCGCATCATGATGATGTCACACACGAACAGGAAAACAGCGACGTACGTAAACCAGCGGATCTACGGTAGATGCTGCGCGTGCGCGGACATGATGGACTTCTACAGCTCCACTAACGGTTCCAGTTCCAGACTCGTCCTCGTAAGAACACAGACGTCTTCATGACGACGTTCGTGTCAACACGGATGAAGACGAGACGCCACTTTTGCGTCTTCTCTTCTGAGCGTTGCCGTGGGAACGGAGCCTAAAATGGAAACACGTCTCCCAAATGAAGGCCTGGAAGGTCTGGAAGGTCTGGAAGGTCTGGAAGGCCTGGAAGGTCTGGAAGGCCTGGAAGGTCTGAAAGGTCTGGAAGGTCTGGAAGGTCTGGAAGGTCTGGAAGGCCTGGAAGGTCTGGAAGGTCTGGAAGGCCTGGAAGGCCTGGAAGGCCTGGAAGGTCTGGAAGGTCTGGAAGGCCTGGAAGGCCTGGAAGGTCTGGAAGGTCTGGAAGGCCTGGAAGGCCTGGAAGGTCTGGAAGGTCTGGAAGGCCTGAAAGGTCTGAAAGGTCTGGAAGGCCTGGAAGGCCTGGAAGGCCTGGAAGGTCTGGAAGGTCTGGAAGGTCTGGAAGGTCTGGAAGGCCTGAAAGGTCTGGAAGGCCTGGAAGGTCTGGAAGGTCTGGAAGGTCTGGAAGGCCTGGAAGGTCTGGAAGGTCTGGAAGGTCTGGAAGGTCTGGAAAGGTCTGGAAGGTCTGGAAGGTCTGGAAGGGTTGGGAAAGGGCTGTAAGGCCTGGAAGGTCTGGAAGGTCTGGAAGGCCTGGAAGGTCTGGAAGGTCTGGGAGGTCTGGAAGGCCTGGAAGGTCTGGAAGGCCTGGAAAGGTCTGGAAGGCCTGGAAGGTCTGGAAGGTCTGGAAGGTCTGGAAGGTCTGGAAGGCCTGGAAGGTCTGGAAGGCCTGAAAGGTCTGGAAGGCCTGAAAGGTCTGGAAGGTCTGGAAGGTCTGGAAGGCCTGGAAGGTCTGGAAGGTCTGGAAGGTCTGGAAGGTCTGGAAGGCCTGGAAGGTCTGGGAGGTCTGGAAGGTCTGGAAGGTCTGGAAGGTCTGGGAGGTCTGGAAGGCCTGGAAGGTCTCGAAGGCCTGGAAAGGTCTGGAAGGCCTGGAAAGGTCTGGAAGGCCTGGAAGGTCTGGAAGGTCTGGAAAGGGCTGGAAGGCCTGGAAGGTCTGGAAGGTCTGGAAGGCCTGGAAGGTCTGGAAAGTCTGGAAGGTCTGAAAGGTCTGGAAAGGTCTGGAAGGTCTGGAAGGCCTGGAAGGTCTGGAAGGTCTGGAAGGTCTGAAAGGTCTGGAAAGGTCTGGAAGGTCTGGAAGGCCTGGAAGGTCTGGAAGGCCCCACAGGCGTCCACCTGGATGCCAGTAAGAAGCAGCTCTGGAAGAAGTCACAGGTCCGTTGGTGGGGGAGGGGGTGCCTCTGCCAGCCAATCCGACGCCATCTGGGAGGACGAAGGTGGGCGGGGTTCTGGTTCTGGTTCTGGTTCTGGTTCTGGACACGGTACTCATGTCCGGAGCAGATACAGATGCCAGTATGACATCAGAGGGAGGAACAGGCAAAAAAACACCCCCCCCCCCATCTTTACATCCCTCTCCCCCTCCACCCCCGTCTCCATCTCAGGCCTGGGGGGGACCAGTGATGAATATCTTCCTAACTTGTTACCTAATTCATTATGGAATAGCAGTTAATTTGATTTGATATTATTTTAATAAATTCTGTAATATATGAGATTGTTTCAGGCTATCAGAATCATTTTCCAATTATTACAGTTACTCAACCAAGTCCAGCCCCCCCCCCCCAGTCAAACGGCAGTTGGTCTGTGTGTGAATACATCAGCAGCGACGACTCCATCCCACCAAACACCTGCATGCATGATTCCACCCAACGTTCTTAATGTTATTGATCTGCAGCAGAGGTGTGTGTGTGTGTGTGTGTGTGTGTGTGTGTGTGTGTGTGTGTGTGTGTGTGTGTGTGTGTGTGTGTGTGTGTGTGTGACTGGTTTGGTGAGGTGTGTGTGTGTGTGACTGGTTTGGTGAGGTGTGTGTGTGTGACTGGTTTGGTGGGTGTGTGTGTGTGTGTGTGTGTGTGTGTGTGACTGGTTTGGGTGTGTGTGTGTGTGTGTGTGTGTGTTGTGTGGTGTGTGTGTGTGTGTGTGTGGTTTGGTGAGGTGTGTGTGTGTGTGTGTGTGTGTGTGTGTGTGACTGGTTTGGTGAGGTGTGTGTGTGTGTGTGTGTGTGTGTGTGTGTGACTGGTTTTGGTGTGTGTGTGTGTGTGACTGGTTTGGTGAGTGTGTGTGTGTGTGTGTGTGTGAGGTGTGTGTGTGTGACTGGTTTGGTGAGTGTGTGTGTGGTTTGTGTGTGTGTGTGTGTGTGTGACTGGTTTGGTGAGGTGTGTGTGTGTGTGTGTGTGTGACTGGTTTGGTGAGGTGTGTGTGTGTGTGTGTGTGTGTGTGTGTGACTGGTTTGGTGAGGTGTGTGTGTGTGAGGGGGGTGTGTGTGTGTGTGTGTGACTGGTTTGGTGAGGTGTGTGTGTGTGTGTGTGACTGGTTTGTGAGGTGTGTGGCTCAGTGAGTTGTGTGTGTGTGACTGGTTTGGTGAGGTGTGTGTGTGTGTGTGACTGTGGTGTGTGTGTGTGTGTGTGTGGTTTGGTGAGGTGTGTGTGTGTGTGTGTGTGTGTGTGTGTGACTGGTTTGGTGAGGTGTGTGTGTGTGACTGGTTTGGTGAGGTGTGTGGCTCAGTGAGGTGTGTGTGTGTGACTGGTTTGGTGAGGTGTGTGTGACTGGTTTGGTGAGGTGTGTGTGTGTGTGTGACTGGTTTGGTGAGGTCTGTGTGTGTGACTGGTTTAGTGAGGTGTGTGTGACTGGTTTGTGAGGTGTGTGTGTGTGTGTGTGTGTGACTGGTTTGGTGAGGTGTGTGTGTGTGACGTGTGTGTGTGTGAGCTCTGGTATCTAACTGCACTGAATCGGCGGTGTGTGTCCTGCAGCTCCGTGTTATTTAGTAACAGTGCAGTGAGGTGTGTGTTTCTGCTGTTGTCTGAGAGTGTGTATGAAGTGCGTTTTGTGGTCTGTGGCTCAATGAAAAGTGTGTGTGTGTGATAGTGGTGGTGTGTCCGCACGACATGTGTAGGTGTCTATATGTGTATGTGACTTAATACTTTACCCCCACAGCAGTTTTGGTGTAAAGACTTTTACAGATGCGGGCATGAAAAAGATCCTACCTACACTGCACTAATAGTGCAGTGATTGTGCAGATATAGTGCAGTGATTGTGCAGTAATAGTGCAGTGATTGTGCAGTGATTGTGCAGTAATAGTGCAGTGATTGTGCAGTGATAGTGCAGTGATACTGCAGTAATAGTACAGTGATAGTGCAGTGATTGTGCAGATATAGTGCAGTGATTGTGCAGTAATAGTACAGTGATACTGCAGTAATACTGCAGGGATTGTGCAGTAATAGTGCAGTGATTGTGCAGAAATAGTGCAGTGATTGTGCAGTGATAGTGCAGTGATACTGCAGTGATTGTGCAGAAATAGTGCAGTGATTGTGCAGTGATTGTGCAGTGATAGTGCAGTGATGTGTAGTATCTGCAGTAATAGTACAGTGATAGTGCAGTGATTGTGCAGTGATAGTTCAGTGATTGTGCAGTTATAGTGCAGTGATTGTGCAGTAATAGTGCAGTGATTGTGCAGTAATAGTGCAGTGATAGTGCAGTGATTGTGCAGTAATAGTGCAGTGATACTGCAGTAATAGTACAGTGATAGTGCAGTGATTGTGCAGATATAGTGCAGTGATTGTGCAGTAATAGTGCAGTGATACTGCAGTGATACTGCAGTGATTGTGCAGTAATAGTGCAGTGATTGTGCAGAAATAGTGCAGTGATTGTGCAGTGATAGTGCAGTGATTGTGCAGTTATAGTGCAGTGATTGTGCAGTAATAGTGCAGTGATTGTGCAGTAATAGTGCAGTGATACTGCAGTAATAGTACAGTGATAGTGCAGTGATTGTGCAGATATAGTGCAGTGATTGTGCAGTAATAGTGCAGTGATTACTGCAGTGATACTGCAGTGATTGTGCAGAAATAGTGCAGTGATTGTGCAGAAATAGTGCAGTGATTGTGCAGTGATAGTGCAGTGATTGTGCAGAAATAGTGCAGTGATTGTGCAGTGATTGTGCAGTGATAGTGCAGTGATAGTGCAGTGATTGTGCAGTAATAGTGCAGTGATAGTGCAGTGATTGTGCAGTGATAGTGCAGTGATTGTGCAGTTATAGTGCAGTGATTGTGCAGTAATAGTGATAGTGCAGTGATTGTGCAGTAATAGTGCAGTGATAGTGCAGTAATTGTGCAGTAATAGTGCAGTGATTGTGCAGAAAAGTGCCGTGATTGTGCAGTAATAGTGCAGTGATTGTGCAGTAATAGTGCAGTGATAGTGCAGTAATAGTGCAGTGATAGTTCAGTAATAGTGCAGTGATTGTGCAGTGATAGTGCAGTAATAGTGCAGTAATAGTGCAGTGATTGCGCAGTGATAGTGCAGTGATTGTGCAGTAAAAGTGCAGTGATTGTGCAGTAATAGTGTAGTGATTGTGCAGTGATAGTGCAGTGATTGTGCAGTAATAGTGCAGTGATAGTGCAGTGATTGTGCAGTAATAGTGCAGTGATTGTGCAGTAATAGTGCAGTGATAGTGCAGTGATTGTGCAGTGATAGTTCAGTAATAGTGCAGTGATAGTGCAGTGATTGTGCAGTAATTGTGCAGTGATAGTGCAGTGATTGTGCAGTGATAGTTCAGTAATAGTGCAGTGATTGTGCCTTGATTGTGCAGTAATAGTGCAGTGATTGTGCAGAAATAGTGCAGTAATAGTGCAGTGATAGTTCAGTAATAGTGCAGTGATTGTGCAGTAATAGTGCAGTGATTGTGCAGTGATTGTGCAGTAATAGTGCAGTGATTGTGCAGTGATAGTGCAGTGATACTGCAGTGATTGTGCAGTAATAGTACAGTGATAGTGCAGTAATAGTGCAGTGATTGTGCAGTGATAGTGCAGTAATAGTGCAGTAATAGTGCAGTGATTGTGCAGTGATTGTGCAGTGATTGTGCAGTAATAGTGCAGTGATAGTGCAGTAATAGTGCAGTGATTGTCCAGTAATAGTGCAGTGATTGTGCAGTAATAGTGCAGTGATAGTGTAGTGATTGTGCAGTGATAGTGCAGTGATTGTGCAGTAATAGTGCAGTGATAGTGCAGTGATTGTGCAGTAATAGTGCAGTGATTGTGCAGTAATAGTGCAGTGATAGTGCAGTGATTGTGCAGTAATAGTGCAGTAATAGTGCAGTGATAGTGCAGTGATAGTGCAGTGATACTGCACTCAATGTTTTCATCTTTTCATCCATCTTTCAGATATTTATCTATGTACAGATTAATCCAATGAGCGTTTTGTGTGTTGCGCCATGTTGCAGCGCCACCGTTGCCTAGGGAACGAGTCCCAGGTACCTGGTATCTGCTTACATGGAAAGCAGCTGAATATCTGCATTGACAACGTTGGATAGTCGTTTAAAGCTGCCATGACGTCACATTTAACTTTCTGGGGTTTTGGGTCTAATCTGATCTGTTGTGCACTGATGAGTCCACGTGTGTCAGACTGAGAATCAAAGTTCCTGTTTATGGTCTGTTAGTTTTGTTTCTTTGTAAAGTTAAGGAATGCAGAGATGATGGGTGGATGTTTTTTCAGCCCAGTTATTTTCACAGCCGATGTATAATGATATTTTTATATTTAAAGCTTTTTATTAATAAAAGCATATGGGGTAGTGAACCCAAATTTTACCCAATTTTGCAAAAACTGTTGACATAAACATCTATGATGCCTTTAACTAGCAGCAACCGCTCTCAGGTTAAAATGCAGAGAATGAACTCCTGTAAAAGCAGTGAAGATCACTGGCCTCCATCATCATCATCATCATGCAGTGAGAGGGAGCTGTCTGTCTGTCTGTCTGTGTGTGTGTGTGAAAGGGAAGCCAGGGAAATGTTTGATGCTGTGCATTAATGCAGCTGCATGTTCGGTCCAGGAATCCGATCTGAGAGAATCCCAACAACCTGCCGGTAAACAGATGCGGCTCGTTTCTGCTTCAGAACCAAACAAAAGCTGTGAAATCTTCATATTTACAGAAGCTGCTCCTCACTTTTCTTCCTTCAGCAGTTTGCGGAGGAAATAAAAACAAAAGTTGATGAAAACAAAGTGAAGAAAGATTCCGGTTTCAGGGATATAAGTGAGATGCTGAAGCTCCGTCTAGACGTGTCTCAATGTTGGAGCAGCAATAACGATCATTTCTAAAAGTTTAGGACAGGAGACGGTCCTGTTCACCGACGTTCCCTCACTGATGCTCACCAGCCGGTCCGGACCCGATAAAAGAAATCATGGTGTTTGGACTCTGCTGCTGCTCCACATCCAGAGGAACCAGACAAGGACCTGGACCGTGGACCAGGAATCTGATCAGGATCGGGGTTCCCACTCTTTTCTTTAAGTTATTTTCCAGGACTTTATCAGCTGCTACAGTACAAGTCAAGTTATCACAACATAGGCTAATGACTTCCACCATAGGCTTTCACATATGGGAGAGAAATAGAAAAAACTGATTTGTTTGCTTCATGCACTGTGATCATATCAGGCTTATACGATTGACTCTTGGAAGTGGCTACTTTTGCATTTCTTTCGTATGTTCTCATATGGGCCTTTTCCATCGCAGCGGTACAGCACGGTACAGCACGGTACAGCACGGTACAGCACGATTCAGCACGATACAGCACGGTACAGCACGATTCAGCACGATACAGCACGGTACAGCACGATACAGCACGGTACAGCACGATACAGCACGGTACAGCACGATTCAGCACGATACAGCACGGTACAGCACGATTCAGCACGATACAGCACGGTACAGCACGATACAGCACGGTACAGCACGATACAGCACGGTACAGCACGATACAGAACGGTACAGCACGGTACAGCACGGTACAGCACGGTACAGCACGGTACAGCACGGTACAGCACGGTACAGCACGATTCAGCAGGGTACAGCACGGTACAGCACGGTACAGCACGGTACAGCACGATTCAGCAGGGTACAGCACGGTACGCACGGTACAGCACGGTACAGCACGATACAGCACGGTACAGCACGGTACAGCACGGTACAGCACGGTACAACAAGGTACAGCACGATACAGCACGATTCAGCACGATACAGCACGGTACAGCACGGTACAACAAGGTACAGCACGATACAGCACGATACAGCACGTTACAGCAGGATACAGCACGGTACAGCACGGTACAGCACGGCACAGCACGGTACAGCACGATTCAGCAGGGTACAGCACGGTACAGCACGGTACAGCACGGTACAGCACGATTCAGCAGGGTACAGCACGGTACAGCACGGTACAGCACGGTACAGCACGATACAGCACGGTACAGCACGGTACAGCACGGTACAGCACGGTACAACAAGGTACAGCACGATACAGCACGATTCAGCACGATACAGCACGGTACAGCCACGGTACAACAAGGTACAGCACGATACAGCACGATACAGCACGTTACAGCAGGATACAGCACGGTGCAGCACGGTACAGCACGGCACAGCACGGTACAGCACGGTACAGCACGGTACAGCACGGTACAGCACGATACAGCACGGTACAGCACGGTACAGCACGATTCAGCACGGTACAGCACGGTACAGCACGGTACAGCACGGTACAGCACGGCACAGCACGGTACAGCACGGCAAAGCACGGTACAGCACGGTACAGCACGATACAGCACGGTACAGCACGATACAGCACGGTACAGCACGGCACAGCACGGTACAGCACGGCAAAGCACGGTACAGCACGGTACAGCACGGTACAGCACGGCACAGCACGGTACAGCACGGCACAGCACGGTACAGCACGGCAAAGCACGGGTACAGCACGGTACAGCACGATTCAGCACGAGTACAGCACGGTCAGCACGATGCAGCACGGTACAGCACGGTGCAGCACGGTACAGCACGGACAGCACGGTACAGCACGGCACAGTACAGCAGGCAAGCACGGTACAGCACGGTCACAGCACGATACAGCACGGTACAGCACGATGCAACACGGTACAGCACGATACAGCACGGTACAGCACGGCACAGCACGGTACAGCACGGCAAAGCCACGGTACAGCACGGTACAACACGGTACAGCACGGTACAGCACGAGTACAGCACGATACAGCACGGCACAGCACGGTACAGCACGGTACAGCACGATGCAGCACTGTGCAGGTACAGCACGGTACAGGACGGTACAGGACGGTACAGCACGGTACAGGGCGGCACAGCACGGTACAGCACGGTACGGCACGGTACAGCACGGTACAGCACGGTACAGCACGGTACAGCACGGTACAGCACGATACAGCACGGTACAACACGATACAGCACGGTACAGCACGGTACAGCACGGTACAGCACGGTACAGGACGGTACAGCACGGTACAGCACGATACAGCACGGTCCACAGCACGATACAGCACGGTACAGCACGGTACAGGACGGTACAGCACGGTACAGCACGGTACAGCACGATACAGCACGGTACAGCACGGTACAGGACGGTACAGCACGGTACAGTACGATACAGCACGGTACAGCACGGTACAGCACGATACAGCACGGTACAGTACGATACAGCACGGTACAACACGATACAGCACGGTACAGCACGATACAGCACGATACAGCACGGTACAGCACGATACAGCACGGTACAGCACGGTACAGCACGGTTACAGCACGATACAGCACGGTACAGCACGATACAGCACGGTACAGCACGATACAGCACGGTACAGCACGGTACAGCACGGTACAGCACGGTTACAGCACGATACAGCACGGTACAGCACGATACAGCACGGTACAGCACGATACAGCACGGTACAGCACGATACAGCACGGTACAGCACGATACAGCACGATACAGCACGGTACAGCACGATACAGCACGGTACAGCACGGTACAGCACGGTACAGCACGGTACAGCACGATACAGCACGGTACAGCACGATACAGCACGGTACAGCACGGTACAGCACGATACAGCACGGTACAGCACGGTACAACACGGTACAGCACGATACAGCACGGTACAGCACGGTACAGCACGGTACAGCACGGTACAACAAGGTACAGCACGATACAGCACGGTACAACACGGTACAGCACGATACAGCACGATACAGCACGATACAGCACGGTACAGCACGGTACAGCACGATACAGCACGATACAGCACGGTACAACAAGGTACAGCACGATACAGCACGGTACAGCACGATACAGCACGATACAGCACGGTACAGCACGGTACAGCACGATACAGCACGATACAGCACGGTACAACAAGGTACAGCACGATACAGCACGGTACAGCACGATACAGCACGATACAGCACGGTACAGCACGGTACAGCACGGTACAGCACGATACAGCACGATACAGCACGGTACAGCACGGTACAGCACGATACAGCACGGTACAGCACGGTACAGCACGGTACAGCACGGTACAGCACGATACAGCACGGTACAGCACGATACAGCACGGTACAGCACGGTACAGCACGGTACAGCACGATACAGCACGGTACAGCACGGTACAACAAGGTACAGCACGGTACAGCACGATACAGCACGATACAGCACGGTACAGCACGGTACAGCACGGTACAGCACGATACAGCACGGTACAGCACGGTACAGCACGGTACAGCACGGTACAGCACGGTACAGCACGATACAGCACGGTACAGCACGGTACAGCACGGTACAGCACGATACAGCACGATACAGCACCAGGACGGTTCTTGTTTCCACACAGGAGAAGCAGTAGTCTGCTACCTGGAACTGGGTGGAGTCGGTGCGGTCCAGACTGCCGTGGCACGCGGGGGTCAGTAAAGTAAAAACATCAATGGAGGCATTGATGATGGAGGTGTTACTGCTGCCGTTTTCTCTGTGACTGAAGTCACCGAAAACAGAGCCAGATATTTTTAGAAGAGGCGAAACACGTATGAAGAACTCTTCCTTTGACCAATGAGTGGAGAGCCGTCGGGTACGTCATGTTTTGTGTAGGTTCAGCACGGTTACAGCTCGCTCTGAAACAGCTCGTAGCAGGTTTTTCAGAAGAAACACCAATAAATAGTACCGTGTAGAAGGGTTACGAAAATGTGCAGTGGAAAAGGCCCAATATGTGGTTCTCAGAAGTACCCAAATCACACAGGTTTGCTTTTATACTATTTTCCTATAGATCTTTACAAGATTTAAAACTTTACAAGATTTATCTTTATGTTTTCCATATTTGGAGGAAAGTCTTACAGTTGTAGCCACGATGAAGCAGAGATGAAGCAGCAAAAAAGCAGAGATGAAGCCGAGACGAAGAAGAGATGAGTTGAAATGAAAAAATACTTTATTTATCCCAGAAGGGAAATCCAGCATTGTAAAAGCTCACTCTTTTTTTAAAAAAAAAAACAATATAACATTATATGAAATTATAATCAGTCAGTCTTGTTCTTCAGGGTGATGCTGCTGCAGGAATGAATTTCTGTATCTCTCCGTCCTACAGTGAACCTGACGCAGCCTCCCACTGAACACACTCTGTTGATTCTTCACCATGTTGTGGAGAGGATGAAGAATCCTCCATCATCTTCATCAGCTTGTGCAGCATTCTTTTCTGAACGATCATCTCCAGCGGCTCCAGAGTTCTCCCCAGCACAGAACCAGCTTTCTTGATCAGCTTGTTTAGTTTCTTCAAGTCTCTGGTTCTGGTTCTGGTTCTGATGCTGCTGCCCCAGCAGATGCTGCAGAGCTGATTGTACTTTTCTACAACAGACTTATAGAAGATCTGCAACATCTTGGTGCAGACGTTGAATGATCTCAGCTTCCTTAAGAGGTAGAGTCTGCTCTGACCTTTCTTGTAGATGTAGTCACTGTTGCATTTCCTGGTTCTGGTTCTGGTTCTGGTTCTGGTCTGTAGAGTCTGCTCTGACCTTTCTTGTAGATGTAGTCACTGTTGCATTTCCTGGTTCTGGTTCTGGTTCTGGTCCTGGTTCTGGTCTGTGGAGTCTGCTCTGACCTTTCTTGTAGATGTAGTCAGTGTTGCATTTCCAGTCGAGTCTGTTGTCCAGCTGACCTGCAGGTATTTGTAGTTCTCCACCACCTCCACCTCCTCTTCCAGGATGTAGACAGGACTATGCTGCTTATTCTTGCTCCTCCTGAAGTCAACAATCATCTCTTTAGTCTTGCTGGTATCTAAGATGAGCTGATTGTTACCATTTCACAAACTGACTGACCAGTTCCCTGTACTCGGCTTCTTGTCCATCAGTGGCCACGTTTACATGGAGACTTTTTTCCCTTTCGGATTGAAATCGTTCTGATTGAGGATTTTAGGGCAGCTGTTTCCATGGGAACTAATACATTCGGATCTGGAGTGTACATGCGCCAATATTTATTCAGAATAATCCTGCCTGACATGCGCAGAATGATGTAAATCACGTTATTTATTAAAGACGGAGATCTACAAACAGCTGATCATCACAGTCGTTGTGGTTTCTGCAGGACGTTAATGAAGCAGCAGCTGATCCTCATGCGCTCCTACTGGAAACAACCAAGAGGAAAAGCTGTAGAGACGGAGTTTGAGTTACAAACAAACTTTCTCGCTGTCCAGGGAATGACGTTGTTCACAGCCATCTGTCAAAGTGAGGAAACGTCACTTGTTTCACGTTGACGTCTCGTTGAAGCATGCGCTGTAAGAGCGCGACCTCACATCTTTCCGATTCAGCGTTTACATGATCCCCCGTTCGGTTTGGGGAAAGGAATATTCTACCCCCGTGAAACCAAAAGAAAATTCATTCGGTTCGGCGCTTTTCATTCAGAAAGAGGCGTTTACATGGATCATTTTCATTCCGAAAGAGCTTTTAAACCGAAAGCAATCGGAATATTTGGGTCCATGTAAACGCAGCTACTGATACACCCCACAACTGCAGAGTCATCAGAGTATTTCTGCAGATGACAGGATCAGAGTTGTACTGGAAGTCTGAGGTGTTCAGTGTAAAGAGGAATGGTGAGAGTACAGTTCCTTGTGGTGCTCCAGTGCTGCTGATCACCATCTCAGACACACAACAAGAAAGACGAAATAGTGACGAAGCAGAGGGAGGAAAAATAATTTTCCAGGGCAACTCAAGCTTTTTGCAGGATATTTTACTCCTCCTCTCATTTTCCATGTGCTTTCCATGACTGGAAAAATGCTCAATCATTTTCCAGGTTTTCCAGGATCCATGGGAACCAGACACAGAATAAACCGTTACACCAGCAACAGCTCCAGTTAGAGTAGTTTCATTTTTCTGCCCCACAAAGTTTCTGCTGGATTCCTGAAGTTACCAACCAGATTATTTCCCCGGAAAAACTGATCCAGAGTTTCAGAACGAAATGTTTTTAATCAGGAACTTTTATTCTTTCATTTTAATCGTTTCCATGAAAATACCAAACAAAATCCTTCTTCTTTCTCCCTGTCTTGGTTGTGAAGGACTGAGCTGGTTAAAGCAGGAGGACACAGGTAGTTTAAAAAAAGAAAAAGGTTTTATTCACTCACAAAAATATATTAACAAAATCTGGGTCCTTAAAAGAGGTCGAATCAACAAAACCAGCTTTAAGCGCACAGGGGAAAGACAAACAAACAAACAACGGAAGAAACATAACCTGCACTGCAAAAACTCAAATCTTACCAAGTAGATTTTTATCATTTCTAGTCAAAATATCTCATCACACTCTAAATAAGACAAAATCACTTAAAAAGGAACATTTCAGAGAGATGTGGGAACTTGTTTTAAGGCAATGCGTCATACTTCGAGAAACCTTAGCAAGAAAATTTTACTTGTTCTATTGGCAGATTTTTTTCTCATTAAAAGCAAAAAAATCTTGTCCACTTTTAAAAATATGTAAAATTCTTGCATTGATTTTTTTATATATATATATAAGATTGCAGGTGTCAGATGCATAAAGTCATAAAGTAGTTTTGGGGATTTATTGAACATATAAAAATGTTTTGTGGAGAAAGTAGAAAAGATAAAGATGCATGGACGACTGTCGGGATGGAAGGACGTGTCAGAAAAAGTGTTTCTAAACAGGATGACCAGCTTTAAATGTACAAAATACACGGTAGGCTTCGACTGTACAGAATGGCGCTTCTCCGCAGTTTGGAGGTGGAATTTCTGAGTGCACGTCGTGATAACGTGACTTTTCCTGCTGAAAGCGTCAGAGTGGGAACTCTGCTGTTATTCCACCATTCCATCTGTTGCTGAACTGAGAGGCCGTGAAGGGAACAGAGGGATGTGTTTCAGTCTGAACGTGGTCGTCAGGAACAGAAACCGCTTTGATTTTGGTTTTGCCTTTTAATATTTCAAGATTATGACCCGTTCCCAATCAGGCTTTTCTGGGCTCGGTTTACTTTCCGCCGCATGCAGGATGTTTAATCAAGGTTGAGCGAAGTTTTATTTCAGCGTTTGAGCCGTGAGGACATGATTAACATTGACACCAGCAGCCTTGCTTCATTCAGACTGAACGCCATCATAAATGAAGTTTCAGCCCCTGAAGGGAAAAAGGTTCAGTTACATCAGTGCAGGGAAGACTTCTTTTTATCCTCCTTTCATTATGTCAGAAAATTATGCAAAGCTGACAATACAAAGTGCAATTTATGTCTACAACTAATCCTTGTACAGTCAGCGATGGAAAATTTCCAAAGCTGTCCACGTGGTGCAGAAAAGCCCTCATGTCTGTGATTACGGGCCAAACGCTCAGTTCCAGCCAGCTGCAGGAGCAGAGCCGGTCCGCCGCCACCTCGTCCAGCTGCACTGCAAAACCAGTATCTGAGCTGCAGCTGCAGACCTGCCAACATGTACGCGGTCTGACATCGACGCTGCTTTCCTTTCAAAACTACGCAAAAGCTGCTGATTATGAGAACTCTGTAGGAAACAAGCGCATGTCGGATTCACAACTACTAGTAGGAACCAATCATGATAGAGAGCTGGAGGAAGCAGTCTCTGACGAACCAATGGTGTTTCATCTTTGCCGCCCCTCGCCTCCCCGTACTCACAGCGGTCCCCTGAAGCGCCGCACGGCGCGTTAGCCAGCCTGCCGACTGCTGGCGATGGAAAGGGAAGCAAGAATGTCACGTTCACTCCAAAACATTTCAAGACAAAGTAAAGCGTAAAGAAAAAAACGATGTTGCCCGGTATCCGACCTCCGCGGCGAGTCGACGCGCGACAGGTGTGGAGCCCCCGCGAGAAGTCCGAGTGGCCCCGTCCAGGAGAAAACAAGTGACTTAGCCGCTTAAGGCCCATTCACGCTCTCTCCCGAACGTAAACGGTGACGTCCGTTTCATGCGCTGCCCTGCGTCGCCGTTTTCGTACGTCCCTGCATTTTCTGCGTTTCGATGGTTCATATATCAGTTTGTCCACCAGGCGGCAGCACTGAGCTCAGAGTTCATTTCCCCGTTTAGATGTGACACTACACTGCTTGGTGTCAGCATCGTAGATGTGAGTGTATTTTCGGGGACACTCACCGAGCCTCTCCTGAAGCTCCGCCTTCTCCGTTTGCTTGGCGTCCTCTTTCTCAGGGCTGTTTACCGTCGGCGGTTTTTGTGTTGTTTCTGTCCGGTTCCTGTTCTTCTTCTCTGGTTTGTTCCTGCATATCAGCTCCACACTGACCCGCGGTTTCCGTGGTATCGCTGCATCTTCTACGTTGAGCGTAAACGGGCCTTTAGCTGAGCTAGCCGTGCACACGGGCCCGTTGAGAATCTCCAGCTGAAGCTACTAAATGCTGCGAACTTTTCAGTAGCAACGCAGTCAGCAGCAGCGTGATGTAACTGTTAGCAGCATGAGTGGGGCAACGCAATGATGATGATGATGATGATGATGATGGTGAACTGGTGGAAGTCTCGCAGCTGCAGGGCTGGTATGGAACATGTGGAGGGGGGGCAGAGGTTTACGGTGAATGTTCAGGCTGCTGCATCATCTGCAGCTGCTCGGTTCATGTTGTTTGGATATGAAATAAAATGATTAAAGCTTTAAATACCACAAACAGCAGGAACATAACAGAGAAAGAAAACTGACGGGAACTTTGTGATTTTACATTTGAAAGTTTTGGTAACGTTGCAGTTTAGTGAAGGTTACACCTGTAACGTAATTTCATTAAAGGTGGAGTCCGAAGTTTCCCCCCCTGAAAAAAAAACGTTAGACTTGTGCAGGTGAAATCGTCTCAAACCTTTGGGCGATTACTCGCGTGTCGTAGTGCGTTTGAATGCAACTCCCCCTCCTCCTGTCTGTCATTCCCTCTTTCGCTTTGTTCTGTTCTGGTCGGGACGTTTCTGGGTGGATTTCTGTTTATATCAGCAGCCAATCACAGAGCTAAGAGCATGACGCTGTGTGGGAATAAGCTCGTGATTGGAGCAGACGCCAGTCACTCGGAACTCTCCAAGGAAAAACAACAGTTTCAATACTGTTGTTTACAAACAGAAATGGGGGGGGCGCTTCGGACTCTACCTTTAAAATCTGGGATTATTTGTGTGGTTAGATGAATTGACTTACTGCATGAATACAGAATTTTAAGTCATGAAGCCATTTCATTTGAATAGATAATCATTTGTTCCGTGTATGTTAAAATGATGTATTCTGATCTGGTATTTCCGTGTGACTCTACATGTAATCAGAACCGCCGTCTTTTACATGTGTGACGTGCAGATCTGCATGTGTGTGATTGATCATGGCGGTGAAGCCATGTCTGATCGTGTTCTGCTCCTGCAAACGTTCCACCACAGAGCGATCTGTGATCTGCTTAGAAACCACGTTACTGCTCATCACAAGATAGTTTTTCTCTTCCCAAACAGAACTTCACTGATGAACGGTAAAGTTCGGTGGTTATCTGTAGACACGTCGTCGTAGCTGACCATGCAGTTGGTTGGAACAGCTGCAGATTCACCATTGATCCAAAGTTCTGGATACGTCATGAGGACGATTGCAGCCAAAACAAATCTGAGAACCAAATCCGGGTCATCAGGCGCTTTCTGACTGTAGGAACCTTCTCCGCTCCTGCTCCGAGGCAGGGTCTTTTCAGGGTTCCATAGGAACTGAAATACGTCATTGTTTGGTGATTGGTAGAACTGGTAAGCCCCGCCCCTTACATGATCTCTGCTTCTTCCGTCCCTGCCCCGCCTAAAAAGTCCCACAGCTGTTACAGCTGTTTACCGAGATCGTAATAACAAGAACTATTCCAATATGAGTATATACAAGACACATTGAGGAACTGAAATTCTGCGACTCTCGATCTCCCAGCAGCACAAGTAAAAACTATATAATTAACAAAGCAAGTTCTAATGTTGGACAATAATAAGAATGTTAAAATAATTTTAAAATGTACCATAATGTGCAAAAGGGTTAACAATAAACTATAAATATCAAAAATATAAATACAACACAAATGCCTGAGACAGTGGTTATTATATCGATCATAATGGAACACGTCCCGAATCCAGAACTGTTCTGAAACGTCCAAAAGCGATTATTTTATACTGATTTAATGACCCAAATACAGCTGCAAAGTGTGGCAGTAGAACCTGCGGCTGCCGCCCGGACACTTTAGTGGACGGTCCGTCCACTAAAGTGTCCGGGCGTACTTCAATGAAAGGTAAACAAGGGAAAGCTGGTAAGCAGCTTTATATAACAGACATGAGAAACCTCAGTTTGTATCAGATGATCTGGGGCATAAATGTGTCAAACATGGTTCCTATCAAGGTTCTCCCTCATGTTCCAACTCAGACTGATGGGGAACGTAGTTCTGATAACTGAACTCCAGACGGGGAGTTCTAGGTACTGATCTAGAACCCTCCACCCCCTGACTGGCGGCTGGCACCGTCCCAAACACGCACCCATCTCCTGCTTCAGGAGTCCCTTTTTCCTGCCATGACAATGGAGCTCACTTTTTTAACGCCCCACTTTTTATCTCTTATTGCATTGGCATGGCCGCCCCCTCCCTCCCTCCCTCCCTCCTCCTCCCTGCAGTCACCGTATTATCATGATTTATAGAAGAGTCCATTTTGTTTTCAGTTCCAAGACGCTCAAATCAAAGTAGCATTGCAGTGCTTTATCTTGCTTTATTGGAAGCCGCTGCATACTCTCCTCTTGGTCAGTTAAATGTATTTAAGTGTATATTTAGATAAAAAATAGTCTCTGAGCTGCAGATTTCATTGTTTTCTGTGTCAGTGATGAATCTCTCTTTTTTGATAGTTACTCAGGGAGAGGAGAAATGCAGGCTTGAGTGTGCTGCAATTTCCTCTGGAGGAAAAAAAGGAGATAGAAATGAGGCTGCGGGTAGTAAGAGAGAGATACCAGCTCCCAGTAATCTGATTACACAGACTTACACTGGGAGTATACCTTCAGCGGCGCAGACACCATTGTGTTTGGACGCTTTTCAACGTGTCAGAGAATATCCTGCTCATCACTCTGACTTTCCTCTCCGGGTATTTGCTGGAGAAGCCTGCGATGTTTCTGCGTGCACGCCTGGAGCACCATTACAGGTGTTTATATGCAAAGCGAGGAGACGGCGAGGCAGGCTAATTTTGTCTGAGACAGCATCTCAGAATAATGCAGAAATTCCGCTTTCTCTCTGACTCCCTCAACTGGTGGAGCTTCGGGGTTCTCCTGCAGCCGGAGAAATAAAAAAATCCACATACTACACAGAAAACATGAAAACCCACCTTTGTCTAAATCAGGTAACAATACCACGCTGTCTGTCACGCCAACACAAAAGCCTTAAAGATACACCCTGCTGCGTCCACCGTTCTCCCAGAAAGCATCTGGATGGTGGATGTCGTTTCGTGATTTATGCCGTGAGGACGCGGTATGAGAGAACAATGGCCCGAGTCCTTCCGTGGAACAAAGAGGACTGCAGGAGAGTCCTAGAATGGCAAGATGCCGTCATTTATTGCCGGTAATATGAATGGAAAGGGGCCAAATTGATTTCCTGGGTACAATACCTGCATGAGGTGTTCGTCGGTCATCACTCAGAAGTCAACAAAGCCGTGATTAGAGGCTGCAAACACCTGAAAAGCACGCAGAGGCTAAACGGAGAGTAGTTTCCATGGACATGAAACCCAGATCCAAGTTCACTTCTTTCTACGAAAGTTGCAAACAGAAAGCAGGAGGTGTTCACGGGAAACATTATTTCCCCACTCAGGACTTCGGCAAGTTCATGAAACTCATTAAATACTGAACTCAGGGTTCCCACTCGTTTCTTCAAGTTGTTTTTTAGGACTTTTCCAGCTGCTGGAGTACAAGTGAAGTCATCACAACATAGACTGATAACTTCCACCCCGAGCTTTTGGAGAAGAGTTTTATGATCGTAGTTTATACTTTTACAGCGATGAAATAGCAATGAAGCGGCGACAAAACAGCGACGAAGGAGAGAAGAAGAAGAGACGAAGCGGAGACGAAAAAGAGACGAAGCAGAGACGAAGAAAAGACGAAGAAAAGACGAAGAAAAGACGGAGCAGAGACGAAGAAAAGACGAAGCAGAGACGAAGAAAAGACGAAGAAAAGACGGAGCAGAGACGAAGAAGAGACGAAGAAAAGACGAAGAAAAGACGAAGCGGAGACGAAAAAGAGACGAAGCAGAGACGAAGAAAAGCCGAAGCAGAGACGAAGAAAAGACGAAGAAAAGACGGAGCAGAGACGAAGAAGAGACGAAGAAAAGACGAAGAAAAGACGAAGAAAAGACGAAGCGGAGACGAAAAAGAGACGAAGCAGAGACGAAGAAAAGCCGAAGAAAAGACGGAGCAGAGACGAAGAAGAGACGAAGAAAAGACGAAGAAAAGACGAAGCGGAGACGAAAAAAGAGACGAAGCAGAGACGAAGAAGAGACGAAGAAAAGACGAAGAAAAGACGAAGAAAAGACGAAGCGGAGACGAAAAGAGACGAAGCAGAGGCGAAGAAAAGTCGAATAAAAGACGAAGCAGAGACGAAGAAGAGACGAAGAAAAGACTAAGAAAAGACGGAGCAGAGACGAAGAAAAGACGAAGAATAGACGAGGCAGAGACGAAAAAGAGCCGAAGAAGAGACAAAGAAAAGACGAAGCAGAGTCGAATAAAAGACGAAGCAGAGACGAAGGAGAGATGAAGAAGAGACGAAGAAAAGACGGAGCAGAGACGAAGAAAAGACGAAGAATAGACGAGGCAGAGACAAAAAAGAGACGAAGCAGAGACGAAGAAAAGACGAAGAAAAGACGAAGAAAAGACGGAGCAGAGTCGAATAAAAGACGAAGCAGAGACGAAGAAGAGACGAAGAAAAGACGAAGAAAAGACGGAGCAGAGACGAAGAAAAGACGAAGAATAGACGAGGCAGAGACGAAAAAGAGCCGAAGAAGAGACGAAGAAAAGACGAAGCAGAGTCGAATAAAAGACGAAGCAGAGACGAAGGAGAGATGAAGAAGAGACGAAGAAAAGACGGAGCAGAGACGAAGAAAAGACGAAGAATAGACGAGGCAGAGACGAAAAAGAGCCGAAGAAGAGACGAAGAAAAGACAAAGAAAAGACGAAGCAGAGACGAATAAAAGACGAAGCAGAGACGAAGCAGAGTCGAAGAAGAGACGAAGCAGAGACGAAGCAGAGACGAAAAGAGACTAAGCAGAGACGAAGAAAAGACGAAGAAAAGACGAAGCAGAAACGAATAAAAGACGAAGCAGAGTCGAAGAAGAGACGAAGAAAAGACGAAGAAAAGACGAATAAAAGACGAAGCAGAGTCGAAGAAAAGACGAAGCAGAGACGAAGCAGAGACGAATAAAAGACGAATCAGAGTCGAAGAAGAGACGAAGAAGAGACGAAGCAGAGACGAAGAAAAGACGAAGAATAGACGAAGCAGAAGAGGAAAAATCATTTTCCAGGACATTTTACTCATTTAAAGGACGACACGTCTGATCGTTGTTACGTTTCTACACATTCAACTTCACTTTGGTTTCAGTCAAAATTTAGTCATGATTTCATTTGTTGTTTAAATTCAGGCCATAAAAACTAGAACTTAAATTCCAAAACACACAAGAACACCGTAAACTGTAAATAAAGACGAAATGGAATGATTTCAGAATCTCACGAACAGGTTTTATTCCCATGTTTGTTTGCTTCACTGGTCTGCCTGCAGTCCAGAGTCCAGATGCTGGTTTATCTGCAGTCCAGAGTCCGGATGCTGAACTGGTTTATCTGCAGTCCAGAGTCCGGATGCTGAACTGGTTTATCTGCAGTCCAGAGTCCGGATGCTGAACTAGTTTATCTGCAGTCCAGAGTCCGGATGCTGAACTAGTTTATCTGCAGTCCAGAGTCCGGATGCTGAACTAGTTTATCTGCAGTCCAGAGTCCGGATGCTGAACTAGTTTATCTGCAGTCCAGAGTCCGGATGCTGAACTAGTTTATCTGCAGTCCAGAGTCCGGATGCTGAACTGGTTTATCTGCAGTCCAGAGTCCGGATGCTGAACTGGTCTACCTGCAGTCCAGAGTCCGGATGCTGAACTGGTTTACCTGCAGTCCAGAGTCCGGATGCTGAACTGGTTTATCTGCAGTCCAGAGTCCGGATGCTGAACTGGTTTATCTGCAGTCCAGAGTCCGGATGCTGGACTGGTTTATCTGCAGTCCAGAGTCCAGCTGCTGAACTGGTTTATCTTCAGTCCAGAGTCCGGATGCTGAACTGGTTTATCTGCAGTCTAGAGTCCGGATGCTGAACTGGTCTGCCTGCAGTCCAGAGTCCGGATGCTGAACTGGTTTATCTTCAGTCCAGAGTCCGGATGCTGAACTAGTTTATCTGCAGTCCAGAGTCCGGATGCTGAACTGGTTTATCTGCAGTCCAGAGTCCGGATGCTGAACTGGTTTATCTGCAGTCCAGAGTCCGGATGCTGAACTGGTTTATCTGCAGTCCAGAGTCCGGATGCTGAACTGGTCTGCCTGCAGTCCAGAGTCCGGATGCTGAACTGGTTTATCTGCAGTCCAGAGTCCGGATGCTGAACTGGTTTATCTGCAGTCCAGAGTCCGGATGCTGGACTGGTTTATCTGCAGTCCAGAGTCCGGATGCTGAACTGGTCTGCCTGCAGTCCAGAGTCCGGATGCTGAACTGGTTTATCTGCAGTCCAGAGTCCGGATGCTGAACTGGTTTATCTGCAGTCCAGAGTCCGGATGCTGGACTGGTTTATCTGCAGTCCAGAGTCCAGCTGCTGAACTGGTTTATCTTCAGTCCAGAGTCCGGATGCTGAACTGGTTTATCTGCAGTCCAGAGTCCGGATGCTGAACTGGTCTGCCTGCAGTCCAGAGTCCGGATGCTGAGCTGGTTTATCTGCAGTCCAGAGTCCGGATGCTGAACTGGTTTATCTGCAGTCCAGAGTCCGGATGCTGGACTGGTTTATCTGCAGTCCAGAGTCCGGATGCTGAACTGGTCTGCCTGCAGTCCAGAGTCCGGATGCTGAACTGGTTTATCTGCAGTCCAGAGTCCGGATGCTGAACTGGTTTATCTGCAGTCCAGAGTCCGGATGCTGAACTGGTTTATCTGCAGTCCAGAGTCCAGCTGCTGAACTGGTTTATCTTCAGTCCAGAGTCCGGATGCTGAACTGGTTTATCTGCAGTCCAGAGTCCGGATGCTGAACTGGTCTGCCTGCAGTCCAGAGTCCGGATGCTGAACTGGTTTATCTGCAGTCCAGAGTCCAGATGCTGAGCTGGTTTATCTGCAGTCCAGAGTCCGGATGCTGAACTGGTTTATCTGCAGTCCAGAGTCCGGATGCTGAACTGGTTTATCTGCAGTCCAGAGTCCGGATGCTGAACTGGTTTATCTGCAGTCCAGAGTCCGGCTGCTGAACTGGTTTATCTGCAGTCCAGAGTCCGGATGCTGAACTGGTTTATCTGCAGTCCAGAGTCCGGATGCTGAACTGGTTTATCTGCAGTCCAGAGTCCGGATGCTGAACTGGTTTATCTGCAGTCTAGAGTCCTGGGTGCTGAACTGGTTTACCTGCAGTCCAGAGTCCGGATGCTGAACTGGTTTATCTGCAGTCCAGAGTCTGGGTGCTGAACTGGTTTATCTGCAGTCCAGAGTCCGGATGCTGAACTGGTTTATCTGCAGTCCAGAGTCCGGATGCTGAACTGGTTTATCTGCAGTCTAGAGTCCTGCTGCTGAACTGGTTTACCTGCAGTCCAGAGTCCGGATGCTGAACTGGTTTATCTGCAGTCCAGAGTCCTGCTGCTGAACTGGTTTATCTGCAGTCCTGAGTCCGGATGCTGAACTGGTTTATCTGCAGTCCAGAGTCCGGATGCTGAACTGGTTTACCTGCAGTCCAGAGTCCGGATGCTGGTTTATCTGCAGTCCAGAGTTCGGATGCTGAACTGGTCCGCCTGCAGTCCAGATCTGCCACCGACATCTTGAGCATCATGAGCAAATGAGGTGATATGTAGCCAGAAATGCACTGATTAACATACATTTCTCGGAAAAAACATCTAAAAACAGGATTAAACCAGGTTCAAAGTTTCTTTTGAAGTTTGTTCACATATGAAAGCTAAAGTTTTTCCAGAGGGGATTTTGGATATTTCTGTAGATTATTTCACTATTTAGAATCTACTGTCAACAACCAGAAAAAAACTCATTTTTGGCTAATTTTGGGGATGAAATGTTCTATAAATCAGGCTGTGAATGCGACATCGATCAGTCCTTCTGTAAAAACGTTAAGAATCCAGTCAGGAGCAGAACCTGAAAGTTTGGTTTCTGTAAGAGCTCCTGAAGTGGAGATTTTTACCCGGAATAAGAGAAAAACAGCAAGTTCAGCTGCATTTTGATGGATTTGGGTGCATCAGACGAAGTATCGTGAAATAAACCCCTAAAATGTTTATTTTGGATGTTTGTTTTTTTACACTAATCTGAAAGAAAACATGTAGAAGGAGGGAAAAAACAAAAATGTCAAAATTGACCAGGTGATGAAAAAAACTAGGGCTGGGAAAAAAATATCGATACACTGAAATATTGCAGTATTTTCATCTGCTGATATCGGTATTTAGAAATGTGGTATGGATCTATTTTACTGACGAAATCTCGCCAGATTTCGTTGATTCGTTACAAAATCTTGCGGGTTTTTGTGAAATTTCAGAGGCAAACTAGATCAGATCAATATGACATCTGCATATGAAAATATCACGATATTTCCGTGTATCGATATTTTTTCCCAGACGTAGAAAAATGATTTTGCCTGTCGTGCCCCCCCCCCTCCTTAAATGAGTTTATTCCAGTGGTTCTCAAACTTTTGCAGGGCCCCCTTTTTATTGGAAATTATGTCAAGCCCCCCACCCCTCCCACCACTGCTACCACATGTACCCATACATTTCCCATGTGATACATGGTAAAAAATGCATTTCAGGGGGGGGAGGGGTCATCATCATTTGTTCATTAGTACTTTACAGCTGAGGGCTCAGGGCCCTGTCAGGGGGGGGGGCAGCCAGACCTGTTGTTTTTGTCCTCTAACAAAAAATGGGCATAATCTGTATGAACAAATGATGAAGGCGACCCCCCCCCCCAGTGCATTTTTTTTCATGTATCTCATGGTAAATGTATGGGTGCATGTGGTGGCAGCGGTGGGATGGGGGGGGGGGGGCTGTGAGAGCCGCTGCTTTGCAGAATGTGCCCATTTTTTGTTAGAAGTACAAAAACTATAGGCCTGGCTGGGCCCCCCTCCCTGACAGAGCCCTGAGCCCCCCAGTTGGAGAAGCACTGGTTTATTCTCTGAGGAAGATAACGCTGCTCTGGAATTCAGGCCGTTTTGGGGGGGGACATAACTTCAGCGTTCCGTCTCCATCTGACTTCAGCACGCGTCCCTGCAGCTGCTGGGGGCGCTGCGCCCCCCCCCGCCACCCTGCGCATTAAAACCTTCCCTCTTATGTTCCGGGAGATTGAAAGTGTCCAGCGTATTATTCAAATGACACGCTGCCTCACCGTGCGCCTCTTTTCTCCCTGCTATCTCCCCCCCCTTCGTCCCCCCCCTCCTTCACATTATTTTTGAAGACAACTGCAGGCTGGAGGATAAGAACACCGGTTCCTCCCCAGCCCTGATTTGAATAAAGAGCTTTGAAATTAAGTGGACAGGCCCCGTCAGGAAAGCAGCAGTGCGCCTTTAAGAAAGCGCTCGTGCCGCGGAAAATTATTTTGATTGACGGCAGCAGCAGTTTCGCGCGCGCAGGCTGATTTAATTGCGGGAGCCAGGGGGCATCTTCGGGGGCCAGGTACCGGCTCTGCTCGCTGCAGCCCGTTTGATCTCCTCCCGGTGGTACCAGCAGCCCGGGCACGGGGGGCCAGGGGGCGGACGAACAAAGCAACGCTGCGTCTGTGAGCCCCCCCTCTTCAGAAACGCGGGAAAAACCACAAAGCTTCGGAATGGGCAGCCAAAAGTGTGAAAATGGATTTCCGAGCTCATTTGATGTTAAGTCTTTAGTGTCAGGAGTGGTAGAGTCATTGATAAAGAGGGGGGGGGGGATTGAGGAGGGGGAAAGGTGGAGAGGGGGGGGGGGGGCAAAGGCAAAAAGAGCAAGAGCATCTTCTGACAAACAGCTTTCCCCTCAGAACGAGCAGAGAGGTGTGGACCGGGTTTCAAACGAGAGGGAGGATTAGGAAGGGGGGGCTTAATGAGAAAAGGATCCCTCGTCAGCTGCTGTCAAAAAGAAGAGGCCGATACTCACACGCACGCACACACGCACACACGCACACATGCACACACACGCGCGTGCACGCACACACACACGCGCGCGCGCACCTCCAGACTGACTCTATAACCTTCTATCTGCAGCTGCCTGTCAGCCCAGGAAGCAGCAGCAGAACCGGCCCGCTTATCAGCCCAGCAGATCCAGGTCCAGCCTGGAGAACCACCCCCCCGCCCCCCCCATCTCTGCTGCTGGCTGCTCCACCGCCCTGTTTACTCACAACATCACCCCGCCATGTCCCCCATCTGCTGCGCGTCAAAACAATGCTGCAGAGCAATAACAGCCAACGTAGCACGCTAGCCAATCAGAGGACACCCACACTGGACTTTAGGCGGGAACTTTGGGTTTTTTCAGTCTGCATCTATTTTCCAGCATGAATACGATCATTCCCTCCCCCAGACAGTTTTGGTGTAACTTGAATTCCTTCAGGAGATTTTTAGATCCTCCAGATCCCAATTTCTTTATTTTTCTTTCTTTTTTTTTGCATGTTTGTGACACTTATATGTTTCAGATCATCAAAAAAATTAAACATTAGACAAAGATAACACAAGTAAACACGAAATACAGTTTTTAAATGAAGATTTTTATTAGTAAGGGGGAAAAATCCAAACCTCCATGTCCCCCCCCCCCCCCCCCCCCCCCCCGTTAAAACATAAATGAACTGTGGTTTATCACATCTTTGGAAAGCTGAGTTCAGTTTCTCTATCCACATCCAGGCCTGATTACTGCCACACCTGTTCTCCATCAGAAATCCACTTAAATAGGACCTGCCTGACAAAGTGAAGTAGACCAAAAGATCCTCCAAAGCTAGACATCATGCTGCCATCCAAAGAAATTCAGGAACAAATGAGAAACAAAGTCATTGAGATCTTTCAGTCTGGAAAAGGTTCCAAAGCCATTTCTAAAGCTTTGGGACTCCAGAGAACCACAGTGAGAACCATTATCCACAAATGGTGAAAACATGGAACAGTGGTGAACCTTCCCAGGAGGGGCCGGCCGACCAAAATGACCCCAAGAGCACAGCGACGACTCATCCAAGAGGTCACAAAAGACCCCAGAACAACATCCAAGAACTGCAGGCCTCACTTGCCTCAATGAAGGTCAGTGTTCATGACTCCCCCATCAGAAAGAGACTGGGGGGCAAAAATGGCTGCATGGCAGAGTTCCAAGACCAAAACCACTGCTGAGCAAAAAGAACATAAAGGCTCGTCTCAGTTTAGCCAGAAAGCATCTTGATGATCCCCAAGACTTTTGGGAAAATACTCTGTGGACTGACGAGACAAAAGTGGAACTTTCTGGAAGGTGGAGGTCCCATTACATCTGGCGTAAAAGTAACACGGCATTTCAGAAAAGGAACATCATAGCAACAGTAAAATATGGTGGTGGTAGTGTGATGGTCTGGGGCTGTTTTGCTGCTTCAGGACCTGGAAGACTTGCTGTGGTAAATGGAACCATGAATTCTGCTTCTACCAAAAAATCCTGAAGGAGAACGTCCGGCCATCTGTTGGTGACCTCAAGCTGAAGCGCACTTGGGTTCTGCAGCAGAACAATGATCCAGAACACACCAGCAAGTCCACCTCTGAATGGCTTAAGAACAACAACATGAAGACTTTGGAGTGGCCTAGTCAAAGCCCCCACCTGAATCCCATTGAGATGCTGTGGCATGACCTTAAAAAGGCGGTTCATGCTGGAAAAGCCTCCAATGTGGCTGAATTACAACAATTCTGCAAAGATGAGTGGAACAAAATTCCTCCACAGCGCTGTAGAAGACTCACTGCCAGTTATCACAAACGCTTGATGCAGTTGTTGCTGCTAAGGTGGAACAACCAGTTATTAGGTTTAGGGGAAGATCACTGTTTCACACAGGGACATGGAGGTTTGGATTTCCCCTCTTACTAATAAAAACCTTCATTTAAAAACTGCATTTGGTGTTTATGTGTTATATTTGTCTGATATTTAAATTTGTTTGATGATCTGAAACATTTAAGTTTTAAAAACATGCAAAAAAGTCAGAAATCAGGAAGAAGGAAACACTTTTTCACACAGCAGTTAGTGATGCAGCCTCTAAATAATCATTATCTGCCACAAACTCCTTAATTTCACCACAGGTTTGTTACCAAACATTAGTTGGACCCCCCCTGTGAGCTCCACACAGTTTTATTTGTGGTGATTCGTCCTTATTTACTGGGGATTTGATGACGTCACTATTATGCAACATCATAGCAAGTAAACGTCTGCAAATAAGGACGAATCACCACAAATCAGAAAACTCAAGGCTGCAGCAGAATGGTGATCTGGCTGCTTTGCTGTGTTAAACAGATTTACTTTGCAAACAGGAGCTTCATGAATAAAAGACTCCTGTTGATATTTATTCTATTTAGTTTAATGTTTCTACGTGCATTTTACATCATGTAGCAGGGCCGGACGGGAGGGAGGAGGTTAAGAAAAGACACAATGAGGAGCGAGAACTTGTTCCATCATGTTGGTCCATCATGCAGAAAAGTCCCTGTTATCCTGGAAGAACTTCATTTCCCAGCATTCCTTTCAGTCATGTGACTACTGTGCAGCTGCTGCTGCTACAGACTGACTTATTAATACCTGCTAGTATCTGATATATGGTAGTATCTGATACATGGTAGTATCTGATATATGGTAGTATCTGATACCTGGTAGTATCTGATATATGGTAGTATCTAATACCTGGTAGTATCTGATATATGGTAGTATCTAATACCTGGTAGTATCTGATATATGGTAGTATCTGATATCTGGTAGTATCTGATATATGGTAGTATCTAATACCTGCTAGTATCTGATATATGGTAGTATCTGATACCTGCTAGTATCTGATATATGCTAGTATCTAATACCTGCTAGTATCTGATATATGGTAGTATCTGATACCTGCTAGTATCTGATACATGGTAGTATCTAATACCTGCTAGTATCTGATATATGGTAGTATCTAATACCTGCTAGTATCTGATATATGGTAGTATCTGATACCTGCTAGTATCTGATATATGGTAGTATCTGATACCTGCTAGTATCTGATATATGCTAGTATCTAATACCTGCTAGTATCTGATATATGGTAGTATCTGATACCTGCTAGTATCTGATATATGCTAGTATCTAATACCTGCTAGTATCTGATATATGGTAGTATCTGATACCTGCTAGTATCTGATATATGGTAGTATCTAATACCTGCTAGTATCTGATATATGGTAGTATCTCATACCTGCTAGTATCTGATATATGGTAGTATCTGATACCTGCTAGTATCTGATATATGGTAGTATCTGATACCTGCTAGTATCTGATATATGGTAGTATCTAATACCTGCTAGTATCTGATATATGGTAGTATCTCATACCTGCTAGTATCTGATATATGGTAGTATCTGATACCTGCTAGTATCTGATATATGGTAGTATCTGATACCTGCTAGTATCTGATATATGCTAGTATCTAATACCTGCTAGTATCTGATATATGGTAGTATCTGATACCTGCTAGTATCTGATATATGCTAGTATCTAATACCTGCTAGTATCTGATATATGGTAGTATCTGATACCTGCTAGTATCTGATATATGGTAGTATCTAATACCTGCTAGTATCTGATATATGGTAGTATCTCATACCTGCTAGTATCTGATATATGGTAGTATCTCATACCTGCTAGTATCTGATACATGGTAGTATCTAATACCTGCTAGTATCTGATATATGGTAGTATCTGATACCTGCTAGTATCTGATATATGGTAGTATCTAATACCTGCTAGTATCTGATATATGGTAGTATCTGATACCTGCTAGTATCTGATACATGGTAGTATCTGATACCTGCTAGTATCTGATACATGGTAGTATCTAATATCTGCTAGTATCTGATATATGGTAGTATCTGATACCTGCTAGTATCTGATATATGGTAGTATCTAATACCTGCTAGTATCTGATATATGGTAGTATCTAATACCTGCTAGTATCTGATATATGCTAGTATCTAATACCTGCTAGTATCTGATATATGGTAGTATCTAATACCTGCTAGTATCTGATATATGCTAGTATCTAATACCTGCTAGTATCTGATATATGCTAGTATCTAATACCTGCTAGTATCTGATATATGGTAGTATCTAATACCTGCTAGTATCTGATATATGCTAGTATCTAATACCTGCTAGTATCTGATATATGGTAGTATCTAATACCTGCTAGTATCTGATATATGGTAGTATCTAATACCTGCTAGTATCTGATATATGGTAGTATCTAATACCTGCTAGTATCTGATATATGCTAGTATCTGATACCTGCTAGTATCTGATATATGCTAGTATCTAATACCTGCTAGTATCTGATATATGCTAGTATCTAATACCTGCTAGTATCTGATATATGCTAGTATCTAATACCTGCTAGTATCTGATATATGGTAGTATCTAATACCTGCTAGTATCTGATATATGCTAGTATCTAATACCTGCTAGTATCTGATATATGGTAGTATCTAATACCTGCTAGTATCTGATATATGGTAGTATCTAATACCTGCTAGTATCTGATATATGGTAGTATCTAATACCTGCTAGTATCTGATATATGCTAGTATCTGATACCTGCTAGTATCTGATATATGCTAGTATCTAATACCTGCTAGTATCTGATATATGCTAGTATCTAATACCTGCTAGTATCTGATATATGCTAGTATCTAATACCTGCTAGTATCTGATATATGGTAGTATCTAATACCTGCTAGTATCTGATGGGGAGGGGGGGGGGCTCCTTTGTTTCTGTCACGTGTGGTGTTTTGGTTAAAAGCTGTTGCACGGTGATGATGTCACACCATGATGTAGCACTGCTGAGCTCATGCTCCACCTCCAGGGGAAGGGGACAGAACCAAACCCCACCCGACCCGACCCGGCCCAGACCCGCGGGTGGAAACGGGGCTTTTGAGCCAATCACTGCAATCAGGTGTTTCTGTAACGTCCAATCAGACGTCTGCAAACGCTGGTCCATGTTCATGGGAAAGATGCTCTGATTCGTCTGGGACCGATTTGTTTGTTTTTTTTTTATTATTATGATGTCCAACCACAATTCAACAGCAATTATTTCTTTCACTAAATTATAACTTTGTAAATTTTTATTTATTATTATTATTTTTTATTTCTTGTTATTTGAATTACTATTTTAGATTGAACCTTTTCTTTCATTGGAGGGAATGAATAATTCTGAGGACGACTGTTGTATCTCAGAATGAGAGATTCAACCTCACAGTTGTCTGCAGAGATCAGCATCCGTTGATATTGAATATTGGGAACTTGGACAATATCGGTATATCAGATATCGTTAAAAAGCCGATATCTAACATTAATTCTAAGCAATGATGTGCGTCCAGCAGGTGAAGTGATGCTGACAGATTGTGTGTCTGTGCAGACGGACAGCGGCCCGTCAGGACCAACATCCCTGCATCCGATCAGCACGATGGATCCCGTCCAGCGTTTTCATGTGGAGCGCTGCTTTGAAAGCGGCGTGCAGGCGTGGGCTTAGACGCTCACTTTGCTCTAATCTACATGCTGATAAAGAGGACTGAGATTCCCGTTTCCACTTGGAAGACGCGAGCGCGTGTGGAGGCCGTCCAAAGCGGAGCAGCTATACCTGATTACGTCGCTTATAGCAGCAAACAGTGAGATGGAGCTGCAGCAGCTTGATAGAGAGGAGACAGTGCGCTTATGAAAATCTCACATTCCAGCAGAAGGAATAATTTAATTTGCAAAGCAAAGACCCTAAGTCGTCCCCAAATGAAAGCCCCCGGGGCTTTTACCTCAGTACAATAGACCTTTAATCCAATGAGACTCCCGTACACACACATGCACCATCCGCTCTGACGCTGTTGTTCTTTAACTTTTATTTCTTTGTCTGGACTGCATCCCGTTTCTGATTCCTCCTGCTCAGAGAAAGAATTCAGCAAAAATCAAACCCCAAAGTCTCCTTTTGTTTTTAACAATGACTCAAAAAAATGCACAAGCAGAGATACTTCCATTCATTAATTCCTCCTGTTCACTTAAAAAGTGCAGGGATATTTCTCATTGAGATAACTGACTAGAATGACTCCCCCATGAGAGACGGTGGAAAGGACAAAGACGACTTTATGTAAACAGATTTTCCCCCCTGAAGCAGATTTCCTCATTTATGGCACCGTAAGGACGCACCCCCACCAGCCGCTCAGAGTCCTGGTCCCAGATCCGAGCGACCCAGACCGAAGCATCTGATGCAGCTCCACCTTTTACTCATCCTGCAGATGAAGCAGGTTTCTTCTTCGCTGCTCGTCTTCTGCTCCATAAATGAAGCTTTTAATCGAGCATGATCAGATCTCCGAGGTCGTCCTCTCAGTGGAGGTTCCTCGAGCTGGATGTGTCACGCGGGGCGACAGAGCTTCTCAGTGATGGTCCTGAAACTGTGGAATGGGCTGAAACACTCAGAAACAGAGACGGGAACGTTTCTGTACCTGTACGTACATTTTTTACAAATGTATATGATATAAAGTACACATTTGTACCATTCCAACCCTAAGGGTACCTGCAGCATTGAAACATGTACAATAACTATAAATAGCAGTACTTCTAAACAGTAGTATAATTATAGTTATTATATTATGATTTTCATAATAATCATAGTAATAATTATATGTATAATTATATATGTGTTTGGCCTAATATTTCTATAATAATTATTCATTTATTATTAGCATCTTTGATTGTTGTCATAATCTCTATTTTATTGACTTTTATTCATCATCTTTAATTGGTTTAATTGTACTTTATTAACTCATACAGCTTGATAAGGTACAAAAATGGACCATGAAGGTACAGAAATGTCTTTCAGAAAGGAACCCCCCCCCCCCCCCAGCAACAAGCTTTGGACCCTTTTAGGTACAAACTGGTACCTCTGTTTGTGAGTTTCATATTAGAAGAGCCCGGTCTGTGCAAGCTTTTAAAACTTTACTGAAAACATATTTCTAGCTTTTCATTTCTAGTTGAGGCGGTCATTCATGCTCACTTTTTATTCTTTTATTTAGTCTCGAGTTTTTATCTCCTAATTAGGCTGATTTTATTTATTCATTGTGATCACTCTGTGTATTCTTTTAATTTTACCTTGAGAGACTCGAGTACACCAGTGTTTGTGTGTCCTTGTGTGTATTTGTGTATTTCTTACACATGTGACCACACGATAGGTGTGAATGTGTTAGCATGTTTACGTGTTAACATGCTTACATCAGTGGTGTGTTTCATTGATCTATGTGGGTATTTTTATATCTCTGTGAGGCCCTTTGTGTGACCACGGTCGTCGTAAGCATGATATACAAATAACCCTGAACTTGAAGTTGATCTGCTTTGTTTCTGGCCAGCAGTGGAACATGTTCATTGAAGTGGTGATGACACGTTTTTAAAATTTTCTCCATGTTTTATCAACCAAAACGTCCTTCATGATGATCTATGTAACAGAAACAGGCGCAGCTGCATAGATAAGTTTTAGGAAACATCGTTGCATTTCAGCATCTGACCAGAAATCAACGGCTTCCTAGCAGCTTTTAAGTTCCTTTTCCAGTTTTACAGACGAACAGTAACGACTCAGCCTTCTGCTGTTTTACCAGTTAATGTTTAAAAGCTCGTAAGTGCAGCGTTAGTTTATTTAAGTTTCCTACAGATCCAGATTTTATTCTGAAGAGGATAAAGCAGCAGGTGGGATTACCGGGTATCAGTAGGAGCCTCTGCTCGTCTCTCCTGCTGCAGCTTCTGGTTACTGGAGCTGCTGAGACTCTAACACATGAAACTGCAGTCATGTCCTCTGGAATATTCTGTTTCACCATCGTAGCTTCATCACATCAGTCATACAGCTGCTGTACGGACATACAGCTGCTGCTCGGTTATATGAGGACGTCTCCGGGACAGACGGCTGCTGTACAGACAGACGGCTGCTGCTCGCTTATATGAGGACGTCTCCGGGACAGACGGCTGCTGTACGGACAGACGGCTGCTGCTCGCTTATATGAGGACGTCTCCGGGACAGACGGCTGCTGTACAGACAGACAGCTGCTGTACGGACAGACGGCTGCTGCTCGCTTATATGAGGACGTCTCCTTCATCACATCGGACAGACAGCTGCTGTACGGACAGACGGCTGCTGTACGGACAGACGGCTGCTGTACGGACAGACAGCTGCTGCTCGGTTATATGAGGACGTCTCCGGGACAGACAGCTGCTGCTCGGTTATATGAGGATGTCTCCGGGACAGACGGCTGCTGCTCGGTTATACGAGGACGTCTCCGGGACAGACAGCTACTGCTCGGTTATATGAGGACGTCTCCCTTCATCACATCGGTCAGACAGCTGCTGTACGGACAGACAGCTGCTGCTCGGTTATACGAGGACGTCTCCGGGACAGACAGCTGCTGCTCGGTTATATGAGGACGTCTCCGGGACAGACAGCTGCTGCTCGGTTATATGAGGACGTCTCCGGGACAGACGGCTGCTGCTCGGTTATACGAGGACGTCTCCGGGACAGACAGCTACTGCTCGGTTATATGAGGACGTCTCCTTCATCACATCGGTCAGACAGCTGCTGTACGGACAGACAGCTGCTGCTCGGTTATACGAGGACGTCTCCGGGACAGACAGCTACTGCTCGGTTATATGAGGACGTCTCCTTCATCACATCGGTCAGACAGCTGCTGTACGGACAGACAGCTGCTGCTCGGTTATATGAGGACGTCTCCGGGACAGACAGCTGCTGCTCGGTTATATGAGGACGTCTCTTTCATCAGATGTCCTCCAGCTGCTTCCAAAGCTGCATCCGTCCCTCCATTCTCATCCTTAGAAACAGGAACTATTTAAACTCCACTGGAACCATGGAAGTTGTTATCTTCTCATTTTTAAAGGATAATTATTTGCCACGGCTAGCTGTTAATCACGAGCTAACTCATTAGCTCATTAGCCGTGTGCTAACACAGGGAAGGAGAGCCTCTCCTCTGTCAGTCTGACTGTCAAACAGCTGCTTCCAGTTCTGAGTCGCTCGGTGTTTCGGCATCGCAGCTTCTAGCTGAACCGAGTGGACCTGAAGCTGGAGACAGACTGTAGAGATGAATACAGTTCTAGTCCGGTTCTACAGTCCTAGTCCGGTTCTAACCTGTAAAATGTGATGTCTCCATCTTCCTCATCATCATCATCACTCCTCTGAACTGGCTGATGATCCACCACAAACCAGATCCAGTCCAGTTGTTCTGGAGCATCTTTCATGTTTTCATGTTTGATGATACGTGTAAATCAGTGAGCGGACCACAGCTCCGAATCTCACGGTGGCTCGGTTCGTTAGTGAAAAGCTATTAGCGGTTAGCCGAGCCTCCAAAACACCGGATATTTACGTAAATACACGTCTGGTTAACTTCTAACTGCACAGAACTACTGATTTTGTCTTGGTGTGGTGTTTTATGGCAAAGTTACTGGAAGTTAAGGTCGTGTCATCAGCATTTTAAAGGGACGTGAGGCGAGATTAAGAAACGAAACTCGCGACTGGAGCTTCAGGTACCTGCAGCCCCCACCAAGCCGTCACGGAGCACAAACTGAAGCTATAATGTTGTTTATACGCTTTTTCTTCGTAGTTCCATGTTTTAGTGTCTCTCAGTTGATCTGGATCGTTTTTTGACGGCAGAAGAATCCATAACTATCGCTTACAGTGTTTGAATTTACCGCGACGTCTTCTTCCTGGATCAGAACTGTGGATGTAGCATCAATGACGCCACGTCTGCAGCATCAATGACGTCACGTCTGCAGGGCAGCGCGGGAAATTCAGACACCGAATTGCAGCTTTATGCAGCACACAGCCTGTTCAAGGCAACGGAGAGAAACGTGGTGGAAACGTTATTTTTGGTATTTAGCGCTTCATCACCCATTCGTATGAAAAACACGGACATGCATGTTTGGTTTTTAAATTTCTGCCTCTGGTCGCTTTAAACCTAAAGGATTTACCAAAGACGGCCTTTCTGAGCAGAGTTTATGGACATGCTTCGACCTTCAGGACCAACATGGACAGAAGAAATGACCATGTGATCGCTCAGAAACATCATTAATTAATTTAATCAGGGAAATGTTGACGTTTCTTCACCATTCTTCATCATCATCATGCTGCAAACTGGCGTTTCTCCAGTTTCACGTGCATGCAGATCCTCGCTGCTGTTTATCATGTAAAATGCTCCACTTTCTCTGAACAGACCCTGAACGGCTGTTTGGAATCTGACATTTTCAGAGATACATGTGAAATTTAGATGCAGATTTATGCATTGTCTTTAAAAGTCTTTGCACTTGTAAAACCCTTTATTTGCTTTGGAAATTTGGCCCGTCTCTCCTCTCCAACACAGTTGTTCATCTCTTATAAACCTCAGCAGCGTTCCGGCGCCGTTTAATTGACTTTGAATAAAGAAGCCTCTCTAAACTGGGGTAATAATGTCAAGTTGAACCTTTTAAACTTTGCACAGGGAAATCCGGCGCACGCTGCAGATAAATCAAACAGAAGAGAAATTACTGCAACAGACCAGCTGGGTTGTAATAGAGAAATCTGTCATACCTTTATTTGACACAAAGAAATGTCTGAAAACGTGACGGCGTGGGTCGGGTGGTATTTTCTCTGCAGTGTTCATGCTTCTCCGTGTCTGGATCTCACGACCGTCTGCTGTCTAACCCACAACGCTCCTCTAATTCCCCACAAGCTGATTTCTGCCCAAGATGATTTAACCACAGACCTGCATTGTTTATTCTGTTAAACAAGTCAATAATCCCCCCCTCCCCCACTCTTTATTCCCCAGATTTACCAAATCTGCCTAATTATAAATTAGCTTTCTCCACAAAGAAAAGCCAGATTCCCCAAATGAGGCCCAGACTTTCCAGCGGTGTCGGTATCGGCTGCAGGAGGAGGCGTAACTGGATCTCACTGGAAACCAGTTTGTTAAACTGGACCGAAGAACGGACTGGAAACGTCCACACACGGCTCTGTGGAAGCCGCTTTTAAATAAACTGCAGCTTTGCTCCTCATGTTTGCACCTCATGTTCTCCCGCTTGGTTTGTTGGTTTCTATAAATACCAGATTGGGTTTTTTAACCCCTAAATACCTGGTTTTATTCAAGGCAAAAACAGCACACGTATAAAATAAAGAAAAAAAAATGGAATCAAACGGTGACGAAACTGCAACGACGCTGAAAGAACAATGAAATTATATGGAATTACCAGTAATTACAGATAAATCATCTAAAAATTAAACACATAAATAAATGCAATGGCGGAAAGGAGAAAGGGGAGGTTTAAATAAGCTTATGCTTCAACTTACCCTTTTTCGGACATGTTGGGAAAATATAGTTCTGTGAAAAGTTTCCTCCTTCCTGATTTTTTTTTTTTTGCATGTTTGTCACTTAAATGTTTCAGATCAAACAAATTTAAATGTGAGACAAAGATAAGACAAGTAAACACAAAATGCAGTTTTTAAATGAAGGTTTTTATTAGTAAGGGGGGGAAAATCCAAACCTCCATACAGGCGTCATTTCAGCATTGTTTTTTGGGCTAAATCTGGTCGGTCCATCGTAGCCGTGACGTTGAAAATGGGGCTGAGTTTGGACCGTATGATTTGGGCCAAATTTAGCCCAAAATTAGAAAAGTCGTCGTTTCAACGTAGCAGCAAAACAGCCCCAGACCATCACACTACCACCACCATATTTTCCTGATGCTATGATGTTCCTTTTCTGAAATGCCGTGTTACTTTTACGCCAGATGTAATGGGACCTCCACCTTCCAGAAAGTTCCACTTTTGTCTCGTCAGTCCACAGAGGATTTTCCCAAAAGTCTTGGGGATCATCAAGATGCTTTCTGGCTAAACTGAGACGAGCCTTTATGTTCTTTTTGCTCAGCAGTGGTTTTGGTCTTGGAACTCTGCCATGCAGCCATTTTTGCCCCCCAGTCTCTTTCTGATGGGGGAGTCATGAACACTGACCTTCATTGAGGCAAGTGAGGCCTGCAGTTCTTGGATGTTGTTCTGGGGTCTTTTGTGACCTCTTGGATGAGTCGTCGCTGTGCTCTTGGGGTCATTTTGGTCGGCCGGCCCCTCCTGGGAAGGTTCACCACTGTTCCATGTTTTCACCATTTGTGGATAATGGTTCTCACTGTGGTTCTCTGGAGTCCCGAAGCTTTAGAAATGGCTTTGGAACCTTTTCCAGACTGATAGATCTCAATGACTTTGTTTCTCATTTGTTCCTGAATTTCTTTGGATGGCAGCATGATGTCTAGCTTTGGAGGATCTTTTGGTCTACTTCACTTTGTCAGGCAGGTCCTATTTAAGGTCCCTTTCACACCAGGGCTGTTTGGTCCACCTTAAATGGACCAGAGTTTGTTTCCTTGGATAGTCCACTTCGTTTGGGCAGGTGTGAAAGCTCATCCAAGCTCTGGTGCGGCCCAAACAAGCGAACTCTGGTCCGCCTGAAAACGTGGGTCTCAGTTCGCTTGCAGGTGAATCCTGGTCCTGTTCGTATGCAGTGTGAAGGTAACATGACCAAACACGGGACCAAATGTACGTGGTGATGTTATACGCAACGCAAACCCAGCGTATTTAGGGTAGAGGAAGTGCAGCGCAACCCCGCAACCCCAAACCAAAATAAAAGTCTCTTTGAAATATGAGATGACCGAAAAAAACCGCTGCTGACATCCACTGAACTCATTCTCTACTGAAGTCATGAATTCAGCACTGAAACACAACAAATCCAATCTAGATATCATATAATTTGATTCTGCATCTCTACAGCCCATTAGTCCTTACGTGTTTACTGTTGCTATGGCAACAAGTGACCACTGACATTAGCAGTTGCTAGCTAGCTTAGCTCAATTGTATGAACAACAATAACATAAATGAACAATTTGGCATATTAAAACAAAATCACATGACAACTCCTAAACAGTTTCAGCCCGTAAAGTCTGAGCTCAGATGTGTCACATGTCAGAATCACAATCAGCTTTATTCACCAAGTATGTGTGACCATGCAGGGAATTTGACTTTCTCTCTTCCATGGGGGGTACATACAAAATATAAATATAAAAGTCCAAGATAAATACAAGATAAAAACACAAGAATAGAAGATACAAAAACAAAAATGCATTTACAACAGGAACAGGATATAAACATATGTACATGTAGTGCAAACAGTGCGATGGGGGTTAATGACAGGTGTATTTATGGGCTAATCAGAGAGACGGCCGGGGGGAGGAACTGTTTTTGTGTCTGATTGTCCTGGAAACAGAGTTCTGTAACGTTTGCCAGACCGAGGGTGGGACGGTGGGAGGGGTCAGCAGTGATGCTTCCTGCCGTGTACTGACTCTGGATCGGTGTAAGTCCTGGATGGAGGGCAGGTCGGTCCCCATGATTCTTCCTGCAGACCTGACTGTCCGTGCAGCGTGGGGGGGGGGGACGGTGGGAGGGGTCAGCAGCGATGCTTTCCTGCCCGTGTACTGACTCTGGATTGGTGTAAGTCCTGGATGGAGGGCAGGTCGGTCCCCATGATTCTTCCTGCAGACCTGACTGTCCGTGCAGGGGGGGGGGGGGGTCAGCAGCGATGCTTCCTGCCCGTGTACTGACTCTGGATCGGTGTAAGTCCTGGATGGAGGGCAGGACGGTCCCCATGATTCTTCCTGCAGACCTGACTGTCCGGTGCAGCCGGTTCTGGTCCTGTTTGGTGGCCGATCCGAACCAGACAGTGATGGATGTGCACGGATCGGACCGGATGATGGAGGTGTAGAAGATGATCAGCGCGTCCTGAAGCAGGTTGAACTTCTTCAGCCTCTGCTGGACCTTCTTTCTGATGACGTCTATGTGCGTCTTCCACTTGAGATCCCGGGAAATTGTGGTTCCCAGGAACTTCAAGGAGTCCACAGACACTGTTTTGTTGAGGATGGTGAGGGGGGGTAAGGTGGGTGGGTTCTTTCTAAAGTCCACTGTCATGTCCACAGTCTTGAGCGGGGCAAAAACAGCATACATATAAACTGGACATCTCTGTAAATAAGGACGGATCACCACAAATAAGCAACTCAAAGCCACTTGGAGCTCACGGGGGGGGTCCAAGTTGAAAAAAAACCTAACTTCCCCTTTAAAGTGACCTTCAGGAATCGGATGCAGGAGCCGTTTCCCGGAGGTCGTCCTCCGTTAGCATGTTCCGGCTAAAACACAAGTTCTGCCCTCCAATCCAGAGTCGAGGGCAGTGGGGCAAGAAATAAACAGATTTGAGAAAGCAATCAACAGCCCCCCTCCTCACCTCCATCACCCCCCGAGCTGATTTGCATCTGATCCCCAGATCATGTTTTATTTATCAGTAATCACAACCAATCAGGGAAGAAATTAATCAATGAAGGCGCGAGGCAGGAGCGATATCCGCCATCTGGGGGTTGTGCTGATCCCCCCACCCCCTGGAAGGCACACACACACACACATACACACACATGTGTATGCACACACACACACGGACGGTCGGGGAGCAGAAAATGTGGACGTGATGTGAGAAAAACACACATTCGCACATGCATGGACACACAGAGGACAGCAGCGATGCCGACCAGCACACACACATGCACGCACATGCACGCACATGCACGCACACACACACACACACACACACACCCCCTTTCCACTGGCTTGTCATAGGCCCATATTTAGGTGACTGATATTTTTCTCTCCCCCTACCAATGAGCTCCACGCAGGTCCATATGGCCTGGATCAAAGGTGTTGCTGGGTGCATGCTTCTGCTTTATTGCCAGCCGCTGCTGTTAATTAGGAAACAAGATCACAGGCAGTATTAAAATCCAATTAAATTGATATGAACAGATTGCCAAGTGATGTTCGCTAATGTATAATTGAGCACCATGCAAATTTCTCTGGCTGCCTTTTGTTTTGCCTCCATCTCGCCGGCCCACGAGGACAAACGGAGCCTGAAACTTTTCCTCTTCCCGTCGGCAGCAGCGGGCGGGTCAACGACGTCGTGTTCGGAGACGCTTTCGTGGCCGGAGGACGTCCCGTCCTGCCGTCACCGCGATGGAGGTTCTGACAGCAGGACGCAGCCGTGGAGCGTGGTTCCCGCCCGGACACGGGGGGGGGACATCATCCACGTTTCACTTGACCTTCTTTGAAAATGTAATTCTTCATGTTGAGATTTTTTTCCATTTTTCTTTTCTTTCTTTTTTTTTCTTTCTTTCTTCATGTTGACATTTAATTTTGCTCATTTTCTTCTGTAAGGACTTAAATTTTTAAATGACCTCTGACTGTTTATCGTGTGTTTCTACTTCTTGTTTGTTCCCTTGTGATTGTGTTCAGTTGATTTGCTTTCTGCTTCGTCTTTACTGGTTTTACTCCGGGATGGACGATACTGAACTTTTTCACGTCAATATGATGCCAGTAGTTTATGGTACTTTTTGTCAATATCAATATAAAAACTGGTACTTTTGGTCCCTTTAAAGGAAACCACATTATTATACGGTTTGCATTAATATCTTGAATGCAGGACAGTATTAAATATAAGTAACGCTTGGAACAAAAGTACTTCAAAAATACTTTACTGAAGTATTTACTTTATTGAATACTATTGATGAAGAAATTTAAAAAATAAGATTAAAAACTTCATTTGATTATTGAATAACTTCAGTACAAGTTCAGATTATTTCAGTTCATTCAGTGGAAAATATTAAAATATAAAATGTCATAGTTATAAATTTACTAAAACATCTTCATCACTAACAGAAGCAGCATCATCATGACATCTGATAGGCTACCACCATCATGTGATACAGAAGCTAGAATCTGATAGGCTACCACCATCATGTGATACAGAAGCTAGAATCTAATAGGCTACCACCATCATGTGATACGGAAGCTAGAATCTGATAGGCTACCACCATCATGTGATACAGAAGCTAGAATCTGATAGGCTACCACCATCATGTAACACAGAAGCTAGAATCTGATAGGCTACCACCATCATGTGATACAGAAGCTAAAATCTGATAGGCTACCACCATCATGTGATACAGAAGCTAGAATCTGATAGGCTACCACCATCATGTGATACAGAAGCTAAAATCTGATAGGCTACCACCATCATGTGATACAGAAGCTAGAATCTGATAGGCTACCACCATCATGTAACACAGAAGCTAGAATCTGATAGGCTACCACCATCATGTGACACAGAAGCTAGAATCTGATAGGCTACCACCATCATGTGATACAGAAGCTAGAATCTGATAGGCTACCACCATCATGTGATACAGAAGCTAGAATCTGATAGGCTACCACCATTATGTGATACAGAAGCTAGAACCTGATAGGCTACCACCATCATGTGATACAGAAGCTAGAACCTGATAGGCTACCACCATCATGTGATACAGAAGCTAGAATCTGATAGGCTACCACCATCATGTGATACAGAAGCTAGAATCTGATAGGCTACCACCATTATGTGATACAGAAGCTAGAATCTGATAGGCTACCACCATCATGTGACACAGAAGCTAGAATCTGATAGGCTACCACCATTATGTGATACAGAAGCTAGAACCTGATAGGCTACCACCATCATGTGATACAGAAGCTAGAATCTGATAGGCTACCACCATCATGTGATACAGAAGCTAGAATCTGATAGGCTACCACCATCATGTGATACAGAAGCTAGAATCTGATAGGCTACCACCATCATGTGATACAGAAGCTAGAATCTGATAGGCTACCACCATCATGTGATACAGAAGCTAGAATCTGATAGGCTACCACCATTATCATTAACAAATGAATCAAAATAAAGATTAAAAAATTGTGTGACTCTTCACCGTAAAAATAAATTAAAAAACCTGCAAAGCAGAAGTTGGAAGAGTATTTTTTTTTTATTTAATTAGTTAAATGTATTAAAATAAAATAGTAAATAAATGAATAAATATGTAACAAATTAATCAGAATTGCTTGGTACTTTATTTAGATAAAACATAACTAATACGTAAATAAATCATTCAGCAAATTAACAGATAATAAATTAAGAGAAAAAGATTAAATATATGATTGTTTTTGTTATTGTAAAAGCAGAAGTTGGAACAGTATTTTGTTTAAAATTTTAAGGGGAAACCTCTGAGGAATTAAATCACATAAAACTGGGAGGTAACGAAATCTCCTCCGTTTAACCGGAGCTTTGCTTTTTCAGACCTTTCCAGTCCACCACACACACTTACAGCACGAGTGAAGTTCCAGGTGTAATACGCTACCTGCAAAGCTGCAGAGGACTCGCACGGGCAGACAAAAGAGGCCCCGAGCCGCCAGAAGAAAGTGGATTCCTCCAACGTCAACTTAAAGCCTGATCTCATCAGAACACGGCGGGGCAGCCAGGTGACGGGATTGGACACGTTGAGGATTAGGGATTAAAAAGTCGATTATGAGGTCCCCCGTCCCAGGATTTGTGGTGTGACACATGCAGATGTGACTGGTCAGACTGGTTAAGACCGGAGGGATTTTAGCGGGGAGCAATAAGCCGGTCCAACGTTGGACCGGGAGCTTTTACAACGAGGCTTAGTCCTGTTGGGATGAGCGGCTTGAATGGTGATCAGGTTGTCGTACTCGGCTCCTTTAACGCCTTCATTTCCAGTTTCCAGGATCCTTGATTCCCTGAGTCGGGCTGGGACCTCATTCCCTCTGCAGACTGCAGGTCTTTAAGCTCAGTTCAGATTTTTACCGGAATCCGGCTTGTTTGCGTGGTCGTGATGTCATCATTTCCATTTAACCCCCATCAAACTTCTTCAAGTAGGGTCGACGAGTGCAGGTGAGACACCAATAACGTGCGTATGCGTGTGGATACAGAAACTGAACCCAGCTTTCCAAAGATGTGATAAACCACAGATAATTTAAGTTTTAACAGGGGGGGCAATCACTTTTTCACACAGGACCATGGAGGTTTGGATCCCCCCTTTCTGTTAAAAATCTCCATTTAAAAACTGCATTTTCTGTTTACTTGTGTTATGTTTGTCTCACATTTAAGTTTGTTTGATGATCTGAAACATTTAAGTGACAAACATGCATAAAAGTAAGAAACCAGGAAGGAGGAAAACCTTTTTCACACCGCTCTTCTTGCAGGGTGGGGGTTCCTGAGGACCAGGACTGAAAACCCTGGTCCAGACCAGAGCGTATCACTTCAGTCCGGCAGGTTTTCCCCGTCTCCCTGATCAAACATCGTGCAGCTTGACTGGCTGTTGGATCTGTTTCACTTGAAGTCACGGAGAACCGGCTGCGCTTCGGCCTTCGTAGGCTCTGCTCTGCAAGGGATCACTGAAATACCAACGGATCTTTTGTATTTAATGTAAAACAGTTTAAGTTCCTCAGAGGTGAATGAAAAAGCTCTGGGACTCATCGGGGGTCTCGTGGAAATCATCTCAAAAGACCTCACAGGATTCTTGGGGGTGTTTTATGGACCTGTAGTCGCTGATGGTAACTGTAATTGGCTTCCAAGGGTTTTAGAGAATTTCCCATAAGTCATTCTGTAATTTGATTTTCTAAGCCCCGAGGGGTCTTTGAAGTGGTTTAAATGGTTTTAGAGGATGTTTTATGATTCTGCAAATATACACAGCGGCGAGGCAGGAGAAGTGGCCAATCTTTGTTTGGCTTTCGGAGGCTGCGGTCGTCCCAAACGAGGGCGGGCGCAGCCGCCGGGGCCTTCGGGGACGTTCACTCTGCTTCCCCTCATTAAGGCCTCATCAAACACGTCGATATGTTCTGATTGGTGTCAGTTTAATGATCCAAAATCTGTTGCTGCAAACAGACACAGCGATTAGAGTCGGGGAGGTCCTGGGCTCCCGCTCCGTGCCATGCCATGCCAACTATAATATGGGCCTGTGAACATCAGTCAGACTCTCACCACGTGCACTGCTGGCACATCATCCCGCTCACAACACGGAGCTGAAAGGCTTGGATGTAAATGAAAAACAAGCATCAGATGCCACATCGCCAAAGTCTCGGCCGCCGGCCAAGTCAGAACCTTCGGAGAATGTCAGGGCCGAGCCCAGAACGGAGCGAAGAGCGAGGGATGAGCAGAAAGAGGGGGATAAAGAGATGGATGAGGAGAAGTGGGTGCAGCTGGTGCCCTTTGTCGCTCTAGTGGATGGTCCTCGGAGCTCCGGCTCCGCTGGGGGGGCAGAGAAAGCCCCAGTAATGACATGCTAATGTGACTGTGGGGGAAGAATGCGGGAGAGATCGGAAATCGTGCCAATTCTCCGCTGTAAATGGCTGAAAAGGAGGGAAATACTCCCCCCTCTTCTGTGGGAAGCGATAAAAGCCGTGATAAAGCTCAATAAAAAGAGATTTGGAGATATGAAGCAGGCACATAAAAGTGTTGGAGCGGGATGCAGGTGGGAGGACGGATAAAGGTGTGTGGGTGGAAGACGCGTTCGAGGCCTGCTGGGAAATCTGCATCTGCTTTTTGGCTTCGTGGCGTTATTTTGATGGCGAGCTGTCAACAACATCAAAGACTTTATCATGACAAAGCAGAAATCTGCCGGGAAAGTTCAGGTCCTGGTAAATGCCTGGATCGGGGGGGGGGGGGGGGGGGGGGGGGGGGCAGCATCCTGCAGGTATCAGGAGTTCCCTGCTGCAACACACCCGGTGACCTGTGCAGAGCTGTTAGCCATTACCTGGAGTCAGAAACTCCTGATACCTGCACGATGCCGGCCCTCAAAGACCAGAGTTGTCTGCCCCCCCCCCCCCCCTCCCCCACACACACCCACACACACTCCCCCCCCAGCCTGGATTCTGAAAGGAATAGTACACCTACAGAATGATGTCTTCATCTTCTCCTCACCCTCATTCTGAGCCCTTTTTATTATCTCAAATGCAGCCAGAGATCCTGGGGGGGGGGGGGTCATTATCCACCGAGTTTCATATAATGGAGTTCACTGGCGACTGAACCAAAAAGGTCCATAAAAGTCCACAAAAACTTGTCAATATTCCTCCATACTGCTCGTCCAATGTAATCCAAGTGTCCTGAGTGGGTAGCGTCCAGAATTTACTGGAAACCATCATTTAATAGATTTTAGAGACTAAACAGTAGAACATCGCAGTTTCTATTTGTGCTTCCGTGCAAGATCACGATACTACGGAAGCCGCGGTGTTCAGCACCTAGTCTGCCAATTATGCAAGAGTAGAAGAAGAAATTCTCTGTTTTATGTCGTGTTAAGAGCGACTGAGCTGCAAACAAACACCAGAAGGGTTGATGTTGATTTGAAAGAAAGAAAGAAAGAAAGAAAGAAAGAAAGAAAGAAAGAAAGAAAGAAAGAAAGAAAGAAAGAAAGAAAGAAAGAAAGAAAGAAAAAGAACGTGAGATCTCGTCTGCCGCAGCTTCCGTAGTGGAGAAAAAGAGGGGGGGGGGGGGGGGGGAAAAGAGGGGAAAAAAAAAAAAAAAAAGGAAAAAGGGAAAAAAAAAAAAAAAAAAAAAAAAAAAAGAAAGAAAAAAAAAAAAAAAAAAAAAAAAAAAAAAAAAAATCTAAGACAAACCTTTTCGACACTACATTATCTTAAATCAAAATCTATATCGAGTACGGGGAGAAAGGTAGAATAATGCGAAATAGGAAAAAAGAGAGAATGGAAACTCGGAAGAGATTGAGACAAGAAAGCAAGGGAAAGAAAATGAAGAAAATAAACCATAGAGACACAAAAATAAAGAAAATAGACAAAATAGAAACTGTATATTAAAATCTGATAGATTGAGAACGATATGATAACATATTTAACTCTTTAAGACATTTTCCTCTCTCGTGATGATGATGAGACTCATTTCATCTCGTCGTTTTTCCTTTTTCTGACTACAGTTTTTTAAAAAGTGGATTAATTGTTTGCATTACAGTTTCCTTCCAGCTGTAATATGCGCACAATCCTCAGCGTTCAGCAGGACATTCATGTCTCAGACGAAGAAAGACGCATTAATTGCTTCTAATTTCTGCTGCTGGTTCTTCATTAACACACATGGATCTGCATTTAATTCACACCGTAAGTGTTGTTTGCTGGTTCGGAGACACTGTTGAAGAAACCAGTAAATTAGCATCACGTGTACTTGCTTTTAGAAAATGATTGCATTTAATTAAAGGATTCCTAACTTTTCCCCAGACAGCTGCGCCTCCCTCCCCTCTGCGGCCTTTTACCCATGAATAATTATGATAATACCTTTATTAATATTATATTTCACTTCTCAAGAATCTTACAAAATGCTTTTAATGAGATATATTTTAAATATAATGAAAATATAATTAAAAGATGGAAGATGAAGAAAAAAGACATTAATTAAAATGTGTTTCAGTTTCATTGATTAAAAGTTTGTCATGAATACAGAAAAGAAAAGAAAACCATCACGTGGAGTTAAATGTGGAGCAAAAACAGCAGCTGGAACAAAAGAGTTCACGTCTTTTCGTTTTCTGGGTTGGTGGAGTCCAGAAGGAAGATCCTGGAGAGAGCAGCAATGATGCCGCGCAGGAGCGAAGCACCGAATCCCGAACTCGCGACCATCTACAGTACGTGGCCCCGACTTCATCCTCACAGCCTCCTCCCCACCTTCAACATAACCTTCCCCTGAAGGCTGAAGAGGACGTTAATAAAATACTTTAAACCTTATTTACTACTGATATACAGTACTGTGGAGTACTGTGCACAGGAGTTTTCTGGAGTCGAGGCGCCTCCACAGTCTTGATTGTTAAGTATAAGGCGGTAACCTGTGCTGTTTTATACAGTTCAGTCTTTTCCTGGTAATAATAATAACTTTTATTTGTAAAGCACTTTACATTTGAATTCAAATCTCAAAGTGCTGCAGTGGACATGGATAAAAAAGTAAAAACATGAAAACCATCAGTAACTAAAAGGAAAACATACTTTAGAATGCAATGATTATTTAAAAAGGAAAGTTTTGAGTTCCTTCTTAAATAGGACCTGCCTGACAAAGTGAAGTAGACCAAAAGATCCTCCAAAGCTAGACATCATGCTGCCATCCAAAGAAATTCAGGAACAAATGAGAAACAAAGTCATTGAGATCTATCAGTCTGGAAAAGGTTCCAAAGCCATTTCTAAAGCTTTGGGACTCCAGAGAACCACAGTGAGAACCATTATCCACAAATGGTGAAAACATGGAACAGTGGTGAACCTTCCCAGGAGGGGCCGGCCGACCAAAATGACCCCCAAGAGCACAGCGACGACTCATCCAAGAGGTCACAAAAGACCCCAGAACAACATCCAAGAACTGCAGGCCTCACTTGCCTCAATGAAGGTCAGTGTTCATGACTCCCCCATCAGAAAGAGACTGGGGGGCAAAAATGGCTGCATGGCAGAGTTCCAAGACCAAAACCACTGCTGAGCAAAAAGAACATAAAGGCTCGTCTCAGTTTAGCCAGAAAGCATCTTGATGATCCCCAAGACTTTTGGGAAAATACTCTGTGGACTGACGAGACAAAAGTGGAACTTTCTGGAAGGTGGAGGTCCCATTACATCTGGCGTAAAAGTAACACGGCATTTCAGAAAAGGAACATCATAGCAACAGTAAAACATGGTGGTGGTAGTGTGATGGTCTGGGGCTGTTTTGCTGCTTCAGGACCTGGAAGACTTGCTGTGGTAAATGGAACCATGAATTCTGCTTCTACCAAAAAATCCTGAAGGAGAACGTCCGGCCATCTGTTGGTGACCTCAAGCTGAAGCGCACTTGGGTTCTGCAGCAGAACAATGATCCAGAACACACCAGCAAGTCCACCTCTGAATGGCTTAAGAACAACAACATGAAGACTTTGGAGTGGCCTAGTCAAAGCCCCCACCTGAATCCCATTGAGATGCTGTGGCATGAGCTTAAAAAGGCGGTTCATGCTGGAAAAGCCTCCAATGTGGCTGAATTACAACAATTCTGCAAAGATGAGTGGAACAAAAATTCCTCCACAGCGCTGTAGAAGACTCACTGCCAGTTATCACAAACGCTTGATGCAGTTGTTGCTGCTAAGGTGGAACAACCAGTTATTAGGTTTAGGGGAAGATCACTTTTTCACACAGGGCCATGGAGGGTTGGATTTTTCCCCCTTACTAATAAAAACCTTCATTTAAAAACTGCATTTTGTGTTTACTTGTGTTATCTTTGTCTGATATTTAGATTTGTTTGATGATCTGAAACATTTAAGTTGTAAAAACATGCAGAAAAGTCAGAAATCAGGAAGAAGGAAACACTTTTCCACACATCTGTAGTTATATGATGACAGAATCTGCATTTTAAAAACATTAAAAAATGTTGAAGATGGAGAAAGTTCGACATTTTTAAGTTGACCTGCAGCTCAGAAACACGATGACGAGCACATTCAGCTCGAATTGTGTGTTTTTCACCATGAGACGGTGAAAAGGTTCCAGCTTGGATGCAAGAACAGAGAGGAACGTTTGGGGGGGGGGTGTTGGGGTATCTGTGCATGTGTTCGTGGCCTAAATATGGCGCATGAGTGTAAGGTGTGGGCGTCTATGAGCACCTAATTGGCCCAGATATCACAGAATGAAATATTCATGCGGAGGCTTGTGAAACGCGGTGCGTAATGATGAAGTTGGACTGTTTTATCTGCCGTGCACCCCACTGACACACTTACAGCTCGCCACACGACACCTCCCACACAGAGACACGCAGCTATGTTAAGCACACACATGAAGCTGTGATCTGGGCTGCAGACGAGTCATGAGTACACTTCATATAGCAGATAAACATTCCTGCTCCCAACACCGCCCGTAACGGTACCACCGTCTGCTTATTAAATCTTTATTGTTGCACTTGTTAACGGCTTCCTGAGCGGCGCGGGTTGGAACTAATAAAGCCTTTTCCTCCGTGACCCCCCAGCAGCATGAGGACCAGGCGTCTCAGATACGGCAGCATGCTGCAGCCTGATTGGCTGGACTCCGGTGATGCAACGACAGCGAGTCCAACGGTGACGTTTCACATGGTAAAGATTTTGATGTGGAACGAAGGCAGACCTGCTTTTACCTCCACGTCAGCAGCTTTGCACTCTGTTAAAGGGACAGTACACCCAAAGAAGGTGCTCCTTCATCTTCTCCTCATCCTCATGCTGAGCAAGACTCTGAGAACTTTTTAATATCACGAATGCAGCCGGAGATCCGGAGGTTCAGTCGCTGGTGAACTTCATTATATGAAAGTCGGTGCACACTCAGAAACAGAAGTACGTACAGGATCATTTCTGTACCTGCAGGTACATTAATTACACATGTTCTCTAAAAGTACAATATTGGTCTTTATGAGGCCAGAAGTACCTATATACTATGAAAAAGGCTCCAAAGTAATATAAAGTACACATTTGTACCATTCCAACCCTAAGGGTACCTGCAGCATTGAAACATGTACAATAACTATAAATAGCAGTACTTCTAAACAGTAGTATAATTATAGTTATTGTATTATGCGGGACCCAGGACCCGGATACCGAGACCTGGTCTGATGCTGCAGACCCGGATACCGGGACCTGGTCTGATGCTGCAGACCCGGATACCAGGACCTGGTCTGATACTGCAGACCGACCCGGATACCAGGACCTGGTCTGATACCGCAGACCCGGATACCGGGACCTGGTCTGATACCGCAGACCCGGATACCGGGACCTGGTCTGATACTGCAGACCCGGATACCGGGACCTGGTCTGATACTGCAGACCCGGATACCGGGACCTGGTCTGATGCTGCAGACCCGGATACCGGGACCTGGTCTGATACTGCAGACCGACCCGGATACCGGGACCTGGTCTGATTCTGCAGACCGACCCGGATACCGGGACCTGGTCTGATTCTGCAGACCGACCCGGATACCGGGACCTGGTCTGATTCTGCAGACCGACCCGGATACCGGGACCTGGTCTGATTCTGCAGACCGACCCGGATACCGGGACCTGGTCTGATACCGCAGACCCGGATACCGGGACCTGGTCTGATACTGCAGACCCGGATACCGGGACCTGGTCTGATACTGCAGACCCGGATACCGGGACCTGGTCTGATGCTGCAGACCCGGATACCGGGACCTGGTCTGATACTGCAGACCGACCCGGATACCGGGACCTGGTCTGATTCTGCAGACCGACCCGGATACCGGGACCTGGTCTGATTCTGCAGACCGACCCGGATACCGGGACCTGGTCTGATACCGCAGACCCGGATACCGGGACCTGGTCTGATACTGCAGACCCGGATACCGGGACCTGGTCTGATTCTGCAGACCGACCCGGATACCGGGACCTGGTCTGATACCGCAGACCCGGATACCGGGACCTGGTCTGATACTGCAGACCCGGATACCGGGACCTGGTCTGATGCTGCAGACCCGGATACCGGGACCTGGTCTGATGCTGCAGACCGACCCGGATACCGGGACCTGGTCTGATACCGCAGACCGACCCGGATACCGGGACCTGGTCTGATACTGCAGACTGACCCGGATACCGGGACCTGGTCTGATACTGCAGACCCGGATACCGGGACCTGGTCTGATACTGCAGACCGACCCGGATACCGGGACCTGGTCTGATACTGCAGACCGACCCGGATACCAGGACCTGGTCTGATACTGCAGACCCGGATACCGGGACCTGGTCTGATACTGCAGACCGACCCGGATACCGGGACCTGGTCTGATACTGCAGACTGACCCGGATACCGGGACCTGGTCTGATGCTGCAGACCCGGATACCGGGACCTGGTCTGATGCTGCAGACCGACCCGGATACCGGGACCTGGTCTGATGCTGCAGACCGACCCGGATACCGGGACCTGGTCTGATACCGCAGACCCGGATACCGGGACCTGGTCTGATGCTGCAGACCCGGATACCGGGACCTGGTCTGATGCTGCAGACCGGGTACCGGGACCTGGTCTGATACCGCAGACCGACCCGGATACCGGGACCTGGTCTGATACTGCAGACTGACCCGGATACCGGGACCTGGTCTGATTCTGCAGACCGACCCGGATACCGGGACCTGGTCTGATACTGCAGACCCGGATACCGGGACCTGGTCTGATACTGCAGACCGACCCGGATACCGGGACCTGGTCTGATACTGCAGACTGACCCGGATACCAGGACCTGGTCTGATACTGCAGACCCGGATACCGGGACCTGGTCTGATACTGCAGACCCGGATACCGGGACCTGGTCTGATACTGCAGACGGACCCGGATACCGGGACCTGGTCTGATGCTGCAGACCCGGATACCGGGACCTGGTCTGATACTGCAGACTGACCCGGATACCGGGACCTGGTCTGATTCTGCAGACCGACCCGGATACCGGGACCTGGTCTGAAGCTGCAGACCTGGATACCGGGACCTGGTCTGATACTGCAGACCCGGATACCGGGACCTGGTCTGATACTGCAGACCGACCCGGATACCGGGACCTGGTCTGATACTGCAGACCGACCCGGATACCGGGACCTGGTCTGAAGCTGCAGACCCGGATACCAGGACCTGGTCTGATACTGCAGACCCGGATACCGGGACCTGGTCTGATACTGCAGACCGACCCGGATACCGGGACCTGGTCTGATACTGCAGACCGACCCGGATACCAGGACCTGGTCTGATACTGCAGACCGACCCGGATACCAGGACCTGGTCTGATACTGCAGACGGACCCGGATACCGGGACCTGGTCTGATGCTGCAGACCCGGATACCGGGACCTGGTCTGATGCTGCAGACCGACCCGGATACCGGGACCTGGTCTGATGCTGCAGACCGACCCGGATACCGGGACCTGGTCTGATACTGCAGACCCGGATACCGGGACCTGGTCTGATGCTGCAGACCCGGATACCGGGACCTGGTCTGATACTGCAGACCGACCCGGATACCGGGACCTGGTCTGATACTGCAGACCCGGATACCGGGACCTGGTCTGATGCTGCAGACCGACCCGGATACCGGGACCTGGTCTGATGCCAGACCCGGATACCAGGACCTGGTTGTGCTGCAGACCGGCGCTGGTGGCGCGCCCGGAGCGGTGAGCGCAGACCCGGATAACGGGACCTGGTCTGATACTGCAGACCCGGATACCAGGACCTGGTCTGATACTGCAGACCGACCCGGATACCGGGACCTGGTCTGATTCTGCAGACCGACCCGGATACCGGGACCTGGTCTGAGACTGCAGACCGACCCGGATACCGGGACCTGGTCTGAAGCTGCAGACCCGGATACCGGGACCTGGTCTGATGCTGCAGACCGACCCGGATACCGGGACCTGGTCTGAAGCTGCAGACCCGGATACAGGGACCTGGTCTGATACTGCAGACCGACCCGGATACCGGTACCTGGTCTGATACTGCAGACAGACCCGGATACCGGGACCTGGTCTGATGCTGCAGACCGACCCGGATACCGGGACCTGGTCTGATACTGCAGACCGACCCGGATACCGGGACCTGGTCTGATGCTGCAGACCCGGATACCGGGACCTGGTCTGATACTGCAGACCCGGATACCGGGACCTGGTCTGATGCTGCAGACCCGGATACCGGGACCTGGTCTGATGCTGCAGACCCGGATACTGGGACCGGGTCTGATACTGCAGACCGACCCGGATACCGGGACCTGGTCTGATACTGCAGACCGACCCGGATACCAGGACCTGGTCTGATACTGCAGACCGACCCGGATACCAGGACCTGGTCTGATACTGCAGACCCGGATACCGGGACCTGGTCTGATACTGCAGACCGACCCGGATACCGGGACCTGGTCTGATACTGCAGACCCGGATACCGGGACCTGGTCTGATACTGCAGACCGACCCGGATACCGGGACCTGGTCTGATACTGCAGACCCGGATACCGGGACCTGGTCTGATACTGCAGACCGACCCGGATACCGGGACCTGGTCTGATGCTGCAGACCCGGATACCGGGACCTGGTCTGATACTGCAGACCGACCCGGATACCGGGACCTGGTCTGATGCTGCAGACCCGGATACCGGGACCTGGTCTGATACTGCAGACCGACCCGGATACCGGGACCTGGTCTGATACTGCAGACCGACCTGGATACCGGGACCTGGTCTGATGCTGCAGACCCGGATACCGGGACCTGGTCTGATGCTGCAGACCGACCCGGATACCGGGACCTGGTCTGATACTGCAGACCGACCCGGATACCGGGACCTGGTCTGATACTGCAGACCGACCCGGATACCGGGACCTGGTCTGATACTGCAGACCCGGATACCGGGACCTGGTCTGATACTGCAGACCGACCCGGATACCGGGACCTGGTCTGATACTGCAGACCCGGATACCGGGACCTGGTCTGATACTGCAGACCGACCCGGATACCGGGACCTGGTCTGATGCTGCAGACCCGGATACCGGGACCTGGTCTGATGCTGCAGACCGACCCGGATACCGGGACCTGGTCTGATTCTGCAGACCGACCCGGATACCGGGACCTGGTCTGATGCTGCAGACCGACCCGGATACCGGGACCTGGTCTGATGCTGCAGACCGACCCGGATACCGGGACCTGGTCTGATACCGCAGACCCGGATACCGGGACCTGGTCTGATACTGCAGACCCGGATACCGGGACCTGGTCTGATGCTGCAGACCCGGATACCGGGACCTGGTCTGATGCTGCAGACCGACCCGGATACCGGGACCTGGTCTGATGCTGCAGACCCGGATACCGGGACCTGGTCTGATGCTGCAGACCCGGATACCGGGACCTGGTCTGTGTGAGCCGACCGGTCTGGCTGGTCTGATGCTGCAGCCGACCCGGATACCGGGAACTGGTCTGAAGCTGCAGACAGACCCGGATACCGGGACCTGGTCTGATACTGCAGACCCGGATACCGGGACCTGGTCTGATACTGCAGACCCGGATACCGGGACCTGGTCTGATACTGCAGACCCGGATACCGGGACCTGGTCTGAAGCTGCAGACAGACCCGGATACCGGGACCTGGTCTGATACTGCAGACCCGGATACCGGGACCTGGTCTGAAGCTGCAGACCGACCCGGATACCGGGACCTGGTCTGATGCTGCAGACCGACCCGGATACCGGGACCTGGTCTGATACTGCAGACCCGGATACCGGGACCTGGTCTGAAGCTGCAGACCGACCCGGATACCGGGACCTGGTCTGATGCTGCATACCCGGATACCGGGACCTGGTCTGAGACTGCAGACCGACCCGGATACCGGGACCTGGTCTGATACTGCAGACCCGGATACCAGGACCTGGTCTGATACTGCAGACCCGGATACCGGGACCTGGTCTGAAGCTGCAGACCGACCCGGATACCGGGACCTGGTCTGATACTGCAGACCGACCCGGATACCGGGACCTGGTCTGATGCTGCAGACCCGGATACCGGGACCTGGTCTGATGCTGCAGACCCGGATACCGGGACCTGGTCTGAAGCTGCAGACCCGGATACCAGGACCTGGTCTGATGCTGCAGACCCGGATACCGGGACCTGGTCTGAAGCTGCAGACCCGGATACCGGGACCTGGTCTGATGCTGCAGACCGACCCGGATACCGGGACCTGGTCTGAAGCTGCAGACCCGGATACCGGGACCTGGTCTGATACTGCAGACCGACCCGGATACCGGGACCTGGTCTGATGCTGCAGACCCGGATACCGGGACCTGGTCTGAAGCTGCAGACCGACCCGGATACCGGGACCTGGTCTGATTCTGCAGACCCGGATACCGGGACCTGGTCTGATACTGCAGACCCGGATACCGGGACCTGGTCTGATGCTGCAGACCGACCCGGATACCGGGACCTGGTCTGAAGCTGCAGACCCGGATACCAGGACCTGGTCTGATGCTGCAGACCCGGATACCGGGACCTGGTCTGAAGCTGCAGACCCGGATACCGGGACCTGGTCTGATGCTGCAGACCGACCCGGATACCGGGACCTGGTCTGATGCTGCAGACCCGGATACCGGGACCTGGTCTGATACTGCAGACCGACCCGGATACCGGGACCTGGTCTGATGCTGCAGACCCGGATACCGGGACCTGGTCTGATTCTGCAGACCCGGATACCGGGACCTGGTCTGATACTGCAGACCCGGATACCGGGACCTGGTCTGATGCTGCAGACCGACCCGGATACCGGGACCTGGTCTGATGCTGCAGACCCGGATACCGGGACCTGGTCTGATGCTGCAGAACGACCCGGATACCGGGACCTGGTCTGAAGCTGCAGACCCGGATACCGGGACCTGGTCTGATGCTGCAGACCCGGATACCGGGACCTGGTCTGAAGCTGCAGACCCGGATACCGGGACCTGGTCTGAAGCTGCAGACCGACCCGGATACCGGGACCTGGTCTGATGCTGCAGACCGACCCGGATACCGGGACCTGGTCTGAAGCTGCAGACCTGGATACCGGGACCTGGTCTGATGCTGCAGACCGACCCGGATACCGGGACCTGGTCTGATACTGCAGACCGACCCGGATACCGGGACCTGGTCTGATGCTGCAGACCCGGATACCGGGACCTGGTCTGATACTGCAGACAGACCCGGATACCGGGACCTGGTCTGATGCTGCAGACCCGGATACCGGGACCTGGTCTGATACTGCAGACCGACCCGGATACCGGGACCTGGTCTGATGCTGCAGACCCGACACCGGGACCTGGTCTGATACTGCAGACCGACCCGGATACCGGACCTGGTCTGATACTGCAGACCCGGATACCGGACCTGGTCTGATACTGCAGACCGACCCGGATACCGGGACCTGGTCTGATGCTGCAGACCCGGACACCGGGACCTGGTCTGATACTGCAGACCGACCCGGATACCGGGACCTGGTCTGATACTGCAGACCGACCCGGATACCGGGACCTGGTCTGAAGCTGCAGACCCGGATACCGGGACCTGGTCTGAAGCTGCAGACCGACCCGGATACCGGGACCTGGTCTGATGCTGCAGACCGACCCGGATACCGGGACCTGGTCTGAAGCTGCAGACCTGGATACCGGGACCTGGTCTGATACTGCAGACAGACCCGGATACCGGGACCTGGTCTGAAGCTGCAGACCGACCCGGATACCGGGACCTGGTCTGATACTGCAGACCGACCCGGATACCGGGACCTGGTCTGATACTGCAGACCCGGATACCGGGACCTGGTCTGAAGCTGCAGACCCGGATACCGGGACCTGGTCTGATACTGCAGACCCGGATACCGGGACCTGGTCTGAAGCTGCAGACCCGGATACCGGGACCTGGTCTGATGCTGCAGACTGACCCGGATACCGGGACCTGGTCTGATGCTGCAGACCGACCCGGATACCGGGACCTGGTCTTATGCTGCAGACCGACCCGGATACCGGGACCTGGTCTGATTCTGCAGACCGACCCGGATACCGGGACCTGGTCTGATTCTGCAGACCGACCTGGATACCGGGACCTGGTCTGATACTGCAGACCCGGATACCGGGACCTGGTCTGAAGCTGCAGACCGACCCGGATACCGGGACCTGGTCTGATACTGCAGACCGACCCGGATACCGGGACCTGGTCTGATACTGCAGACCCGGATACCGGGACCTGGTCTGATACTGTAGACCCGGATACCGGGACCTGGTCTGATGCTGCAGACCGACCCAGATACCGGGACCTGGTCTGATACCGCAGACCGACCCGGATACCGGGACCTGGTCTGATACTGCAGACAGACCTGGATACCGGGACCTGGTCTGATACTGCAGACCCGGATACCGGGACCTGGTCTGATGCTGCAGACCCGGATACCGGGACCTGGTCTGATACCGCAGACCGACCCGGATACCGGGACCTGGTCTGATACTGCAGACCCGGATACCGGGACCTGGTCTGATGCTGCAGACCCGGATACCGGGACCTGGTCTGATACTGCAGACCGACCCGGATACCGGGACCTGGTCTGATACTGCAGACCGACCCGGATACCGGGACCTGGTCTGATACCGCAGACCGACCCGGATACCGGGACCTGGTCTGATGCTGCAGACCGACCCGGATACCGGGACCTGGTCTGATACCGCAGACCGACCCGGATACCGGGACCTGGTCTGATGCTGCAGACCGACCCGGATACCGGGACCTGGTCTGATACTGCAGACCCGGATACCGGGACCTGGTCTGAAGCTGCAGACCGACCTGGATACCGGGACCTGGTCTGATGCTGCAGACCCGGATACCGGGACCTGGTCTGATGCTGCAGACCCGGATACCGGGACCTGGTCTGATGCTGCAGACCCGGATACCGGGACCTGGTCTGATACTGCAGACCCGGATACCGGGACCTGGTCTGATTCCGCAGACCGACCCGGACACCGGGACCTGGTCTGATGCTGCAGACCCGGATACCGGGACCTGGTCTGATACTGCAGACCGACCCGGATACCGGGACCTGGTCTGATACTGCAGACCCGGATACCGGGACCTGGTCTGATGCTGCAGACCCGGATACCGGGACCTGGTCTGATACTGCAGACCCGGATACCGGGACCTGGTCTGATGCTGCAGACCCGGATACCGGGACCTGGTCTGATGCTGCAGACCGACCCGGATACCGGGACCTGGTCTGATACTGCAGACCCGGATACCGGGACCTGGTCTGAAGCTGCAGACTCAGATACCGGGACCTGGTCTGATACTGCAGACCCGGATACCGGGACCTGGTCTGATACTGCAGACCCGGATACCGGGACCTGGTCTGATGCTGCAGACCGACCCGGATACCGGGACCTGGTCTGATGCTGCAGACCGACCCGGATACCGGGACCTGGTCTGATGCTGCAGACCGACCCGGATACCGGGACCTGGTCTGATACCGCAGACCGACCCGGATACCAGGACCTGGTCTGATGCTGCAGACCCGGATACCGGGACCTGGTCTGATGCTGCAGACTGACCCGGATACCGGGACCTGGTCTGATACCGCAGACCCGGATACCGGGACCTGGTCTGATGCTGCAGACCGACCCGGATACCGGGACCTGGTCTGATTCTGCAGACCGACCCGGATACCGGGACCTGGTCTGATACCGCAGACCGACCCGGATACCGGGACCTGGTCTGATTCTGCAGACCGACCCGGATACCGGGACCTGGTCTGATACCGCAGACCGACCCGGATACCGGGACCTGGTCTGATACTGCAGACCGACCCGGATACCGGGACCTGGTCTGATGCTGCAGACCGACCCGGATACCGGGACCTGGTCTGATGCTGCAGACCCGGATACCGGGACCTGGTCTGATGCTGCAGACCCGGATACCGGGACCTGGTCTGATACCGCAGACTGACCCGGATACCGGGACCTGGTCTGATACTGCAGACCCGGATACCGGGACCTGGTCTGATGCTGCAGACCCGGATACCGGGACCTGGTCTGATTCTGCAGACCCGGATACGCCTGGTGAGCTGCAGACCCGGATACCGGGACCTGGTCTGATACTGCAGACCCGGATACCGGGACCTGGTCTGATACTGCGGACCGACCCGGATACCGGGACCTGGTCTGATACCGCAGACCGACCCGGATACCGGGACCTGGTCTGATACCGCAGACCGACCCGGATACCGGGACCTGGTCTGATTCTGCAGACCGACCTGGATACCGGGACCTGGTCTGATTCTGCAGACCCGGATATCGGGACCTGGTCTGATGCTGCAGACCGACCCGGATACCGGGACCTGGTCTGATGCTGCAGACCGACCCGGATACCGGGACCTGGTCTGATGCTGCAGACCGACCCGGATACCGGGACCTGGTCTGAAGCTGCAGACCCGGATACCGGGACCTGGTCTGAAGCTGCAGACCGACCCGGATACCGGGACCTGGTCTGATGCTGCAGACCGACCCGGATACCGGGACCTGGTCTGATACCGCAGACTGACCCGGATACCGGGACCTGGTCTGATACTGCAGACCGACCCGGATACCGGGACCTGGTCTGATTCTGCAGACCCGGATACCGGGACCTGGTCTGAAGCTGCAGACCCGGATACCGGGACCTGGTCTGAAGCTGCAGACCCGGATACCGGGACCTGGTCTGATTCTGCAGACTGACCCGGATACCGGGACCTGGTCTGATGCTGCAGACCCGGATACCGGGACCTGGTCTGATGCTGCAGACCGACCCGGATACCGGGACCTGGTCTGATACTGCGGACCGACCCGGATACCGGGACCTGGTCTGATACCGCAGACCGACCCGGATACCGGGACCTGGTCTGATACCGCAGACCGACCCGGATACCGGGACCTGGTCTGATTCTGCAGACCGACCTGGATACCGGGACCTGGTCTGATTCTGCAGACCCGGATACCGGGACCTGGTCTGATTCTGCAGACCCGGATACCGGGACCTGGTCTGAAGCTGCAGACCCGGATACCGGGACCTGGTCTGATACCGCAGACCGACCCGGATACCGGGACCTGGTCTGATACTGCAGACCCAGATACCGGGACCTGGTCTGATACTGCAGACCCGGATACCGGGACCTGGTCTGATTCTGCAGACCGACCCGGATACCGGGACCTGGTCTGATTCTGCAGACCGACCCGGATACCGGGACCTGGTCTGAAGCTGCAGACCGACCCGGATACCGGGACCTGGTCTGATACTGCAGACCCGGATACCGGGACCTGGTCTGAAGCTGCAGACCGACCCGGATACCGGGACCTGGTCTGACAGGTCCCCTCTCGGAGGACAAAGACCTGCTTTATGGGTCGCCCGTGTGAGCGAGGCAGTCGGGATTTAACCACCAACTCCTCCAGAGTCATTTTGGGTTTGAGGATCTGAGCGAGTGGAGAACTTATGAGTTCACATCCAGTCCGGGAGATTTAAAAGCTGCCGTGAAAGCCGGATTGTTGGAGTGAGAAAATGATCCCTTAGAAATCTGTCACAGCTGCGTTTGCTGGTGCGTTCTTCAGCGTGAACGCTGCCGACCACAGAGCTGATGAGGCCGAAGCTTCTGAACGTCTGCTGGTCGTCACGGTGACGCAGGAAAACGTGTCTGAGTCCAGACCTGCAGAATAACAGCAAGAAATCAGAAAGTCACCGATGGAAAAGGACACAAGCGAGATGGTGATGAAATACGCTTTTACAGAGACAGAGAAGCCGAAGTTTAACAAGCGAGTACACTTCCTACATGATGATGATGAAGATGAAGGTGAGTGTGAAGATGATGAAGATGATGAAGATGTAGTACAGGTACGATGATGATGATGGTGATGAAATACGCTTTTACAGAGACAGAGAAGCCGAAGTTTAACAAGAGAGTACACTTCCTACATGATGATGATGAAGATGATGAAGATGATGAAGATGATGAAGATGATGAAGATGTAGTACAGGTACGATGATGATGATGGTGATGAAATACGCTTTTACAGAGACAGAGAAGCCGAAGTTTAACAAGCGAGTACACTTCCTACATGATGATGATGAAGATGATGAAGATGTAGTACAGGTATGATGATGATGATGGTGATGAAATACGCTTTTACAGAGACAGAGAAGCCGAAGCTTAACAAGAGAGTACACTTCCTACATGATGATGATGATGATGATGAAGATGATGAAGATGATGAAGATGATGAAGATGATGAAGATGTAGTACAGGTACGATGATGATGATGGTGATGAAATACCTTTTAAGAGACAGAGAAGCCGAAGTTTAACAAGCGAGTACACTCCTAATGATGATGATGAAGATGATGAAGATGATGAAGATGAAGTGATGTAGTACAGGTAGGATGATGATGATGGTGATGATCGCTTAAGAGACAGAGAAGCGAGCTTAAAGAGAGTACACTCTACATGATGATGATGATGATGATGAAGATGATGAAGATGATGAAGATGATGAAGATGTAGTACAGGTACGATGATGATGATGGTGATGAAATACGCTAAGAGACAGAGAAGCGAGCTTAAAGAGAGTCACTCTAATGATGATGATGAGATGTGAGTGATGAGATGATGAAGATGATGAAGATGATGAAGATGTAGTAAGGTGATGATGATGGTGATGAACGCTACAGAGACAGAGAAGGAAGTTAACAAGCGAGACACACATGATGATGATGAAGATGATGAAGATGATGAAGATGAAGATGATGTAGTACAGGTAGGATGATGATGATGGTGATGAAATGCTACAGAGACAGGTAGCGAATTCAGAGGTACACCCTACATGATGATGATGATGATGAAGATGATGTAGTACAGGTACGATGATGATGATGATGAAGCACAGGTATGATGATGATGATGAAGCACAGGTATGATGATGATGATGATGAAGCACAGGTATGATGATGGTGATGATGAAGCACAGGTATGATGATGATGATGATGATGATGATGAAGCACAGGTATGATGATGATGATGAAGCACAGGTATGATGATGATGATGAAGCACAGGTATGATGATGGTGATGATGAAGCACAGGTTGATGATGATGATGATGAAGCACAGGTATGATGATGATGATGATGAAGCACAGGTATGATGATGATGATGATGAAGCACAGGTATGATGATGATGATGATGAAGCACAGGTATGATGATGATGATGATGAAGCACAGGTATGATGATGATGATGATGAAGCACAGGTATTGTATTGGTAGTGTATTTATTTATTCATTTCAGGCAGTACATCCACATACCATAGAACATAAAAGGATGACCACTTACAGGCCAATCAAAAAAAAAGAAAAAAACACAACAATCGTGTCGATACTATATCAAAAAAAGGGGGGGGGGGCCCCCCCCCTGGGGGGGGGGGGGAGGGGTAAACATAGACAATAATCAAATGGACAACTCATACAATATACGATAATTAGAGAAAACAAAAATCAAAAGGTAAGATAATGTAAATGGTGGCAGTAGGGGGGGGGGGTGGCGGCCCTCTGGCGTTAGTTCGGGAATTTTGCATGTTGTGCGTAAAGCAAAGTTTGCAATCGCAGCAAACTGGTGTTCCTGGTGATGAAACCCTCCAAACAGGTTCTTCTTTTTGAAGGTTGCAGGTTGGGTATAAATTTTAAAGCTTGTATAAAAATATTAATGTGCATAACGGTCTTAAAGAATGTTGGGAAAAGATAATGGTATGTTAAGGTTCAGCTTGTTGTCTAATGCTCGTTTTTGTATGTGCTAATGGATTTGTTGTACACTGATAGGTGTTTCCCCATACTTCAACACAGTACATAAAGTATGGTAGTATAAAGTGCAGTATAAAATACGGGCGTATTCACATCTAAGTAATGTTTCATTTGTTCACTTGGTTCACTTTCACTGATGATGATGATGATGATGATGAAGCACAGGTATGATGATGATGATGATGAGGCACAGGTATGATGATGATGATGATGAGGCACAGGTATGATGATGATGATGATGAGGCACAGGTATGATGATGATGATGGATGATGATGAGGCACAGGTATGATGATGATGATGATGAGGCACAGGTATGATGATGATGATGATGATGATGAAGCACAGGTATGATGATGATGATGATGAGGCACAGGTATGATGATGATGATGATGAAGCACAGGTATGATGATGATGATGATGATGATGAGATGATGATGAGGCACAGGTATGATGAAGATGATGATGAAGCACAGGTATGATGATGATGAAGATGATGATGAAGCACAGGTATGATGATGATGATGAGGGGGGGAGGGGGGGGGGAGAGATGAGAGAGCACAGGTATGATGAAGATGATGATGAAGCACAGGTAGGATGATGATGATGATGATGATGAAGCACAGGTATGATGATGATGATGATGATGATGATGAAGGCACAGGTATGATGATGATGATGATGAAGCACAGGTATGATGATGATGATGATGATGATGATGATGAAGCACAGGTATGATGATGATGATGAGGGGGGGGGGGTGGGGATGATGATGATGATGATGATGAGAAGGTATGATGATGATGATGATGACGAAGGTTGATGATGATGTGTGGATGATGATGATGATGATGAAGGAGATGATGATGATGATGATGATGATGATGAGAGCACAGGTATGATGATGATGATGATGATGATGAAGCACAGGTATGATGATGATGATGATGAAGCACAGGTATGATGATGATGATGATGATGATGATGATGAGGCACAGGTATGATGATGATGATGATGATGATGAGGCAGGTATGATGATGATGATGATGATGATGAGGCACAGGTATGATGATGATGAGATGATGATGAAGCACAGGTAGGATGATGATGAAGATGATGATGAAGCACAGGTATGATGATGATGATGATGATGATGAAGCACAGGTATGATGATGATGATGATGAGCAAGGTATGATGATGATGATGATGATGATGTGATGAGCAAGGATGATGATGATGATGATGAAGCACAGGTATGATGATGATGATGATGATGATGATGATGGGAGGTTGATGATGATGATGATGATGTGGGGATGAGATGATGATGAAGCAGGTTGGTGTGATGATGATGATGAGATGATGGGACAGGTGATGATGATGATGATGATGATGGGGTGATGATGAGGATGATGGTGGATGATGATGTGTGAGGGAGAGAGAGGATGAGTGGGAGGGTGATGAGGATGATGGGAAGGTATGATGAGATGATGATGATGATGATGATGATGATGAAGCAAGGTTGATGATGTGTGTGTGTGGGGGGTGTGTGATGATGATGATGGGGGTTGTGTGTGTGTGGGGGGATGATGATGAGATGATGATGAGGGTGGTGGGGGAGAGATGATGATGAAGCACAGGTATGATGATGATGATGATGATGATGATGAGGCACAGGTATGATGATGATGATGATGATGATGAGGCACAGGTATGATGATGATGATGATGAAGCACAGGTATGATGATGATGATGATGATGATGAGGCACAGGTATGATGATGATGATGATGATGATGAGGTACAGGTGATGATGAAGATGATGATGAAGCACAGGTATGATGATGATGATGATGAAGCACAGAGATGATGATGATGATGATGATGAAGCACAGGTATGATGATGATGATGATGAAGCACAGGTATGATGATGATGATGAAGATGATGATGAAGCACAGGTATGATGATGATGATGATGAAGCACAGGTTGATGATGATGATGATGATGATGATGATGAGGCATATGATGATGATGATGATGATGATGAAGCACAGGTATGATGATGATGATGATGAAGCACAGGATGGATGATGATGATGATGATGATGAAGCACAGGTATGATGATGATGATGATGATGATGAGGCACAGGTATGATGATGATGATGATGATGATGAGGCACAGGTATGATGATGATGATGATGATGATGAAGCACAGGTATGATGATGATGATGATGATGATGATGATGATGATGAAGCACAGGTATGATGATGATGATGATGATGATGAAGCACAGGTATGATGATGATGATGATGAGGATGATGATGATGATGATGAAGCAAGGTATGATGATGATGATGATGATGATGAGGCACAGGTATGTGATGATGATGATGATGATGAGGCACAGGTATGATGATGATGATGATGAAGCACAGGTATGATGATGATGATGAAGATGATGATGAAGCACAGGGTATGATGATGATGATGATGATGATGAAGATGATGATGAAGCACAGGTATGATGATGATGATGAAGATGATGATGAGGCACAGGTATGATGATGATGATGATGATGATGAGGCACAGGTATGATGATGATGATGATGAAGCACAGGTATGATGATGATGATGATGATGATGATGAGGCACAGGTATGATGATGATGATGATGATGATGATGATGAGGCACAGGTATGATGATGATGATGATGAAGCACAGGTATGATGATGATGATGATGATGATGAGGCACAGGTATGATGATGATGATGATGATGATGAGGCACAGGTATGATGATGATGATGATGAAGCACAGGTATGATGATGATGATGATGAGGCACAGGTATGATGAAGATGATGATGAAGCACAGGTATGATGATGATGATGATGAAGCACAGGTATGATGATGATGATGATGAAGCACAGGTATGATGAAGATGATGATGAAGCACAGGTATGATGATGATGATGATGAAGCACAGGTATGATGATGATGATGATGAAGCACAGGTATGATGATGTTTTATCCTCCATCACTTCCACATCCACACCTTCATCCTGCAGACCAGATCTGGACCCGGTTTTGCCCCCCCCCCCCCCCATATACCTGGACGGGCTGCGGAGCTTCTCCGGACTCCAGGCCCCCCTCCACCCGCGGAACCTCTGGAACGGCTCACACACGCTGCTCTCCCCCCAGACTGAGCCACTAAAGCTTGGCAGCGAGCAGCGAGGCCTTGGCACCTCATCTGAATGGGGGGGGGGGGCAGCTTCCAGCCCCGCCGCTGCTGCACGCGCGAGCGAGGTGCAGACAAACTGGGAAAGAGAGCGGGAGGAAATCCTTACTGAGCAGAGTGGATTGTGGGATTGGCACGCGGCTGTCCCTGCGCGGCCTTGGCCGGCCGGCTGGCTGCGGAGCGCGCGCAGCCTCCCTGAAGTGGCTGAACAGAAGAGAAATGAGGACAAATACGGCCCCTCAGAGGGGGGGTTGATCTTTGTATGGACAATTAATTAAAATCCGTTTGTTTCCTCCTTTTACATTCTGTTTCCGAGTCCCCGCTCTGGGAAAAGCTGACCGTGGAGAGGCGGCGCGAGCGCGAGCGCGAGCGCGGCCAAACTGGAGCCGTCCCATCCAAACCAGCAGCAGCTGAATGGGAGCGAGGAACAACAACGGCTGCTCCGCTTTCAGGGCACAAAGACCGCTGCTGGTCTCTGCAGGCCGGACGCAGCGCGCGCTCACACGCGCAGGCTTCGCTCCGAGCGCGTGTGAGCGCGCGCTCACACGCGCAGGCTTCGCTCCGAGCGCGAGACGCCTCATGCTGAATGAAGATACGAATAAAAGTTCATTTTAGGATTATTATACCAGCACATGTGGATGAAAGTCAATAAAACAGAGATTATGACAACAATCAAAGATGCTAATAATAAATGAATAATTATTATAGAAATATTAGGCCAAACACATATATAATTATACATATAATTATTACTATGATTATTATGAAAATCATAATATAATAACTATAATTATACTACTGTTTAGAAGTACTGCTATTTATATTGTACATGTTTCAATGCTGCAGGTACCCTTAGGGTTGGAATGGTACAAATGTGTACTTTATATTACTTTGGAGCCTTTTTCATAGTATATAGGTACTTCTGGCCTCATAAAGACCAATATTGTACTTTTAGGCCAGGACTCCCTGGAAAAGAGGTTTTTAATCCCAATGGGACTTTTTAACTTTAAGGTTAAATAAAAGATAAAATATCTGTGTGATATCAAAGACTGTAAAAAAGTATCCGGTCTGGTCTGAACAGGGAAAGTGAAGCCAGGTGGGTGCTTCCCATCATCGCCATCTCACCAAGTCGCATGTGTCGTCACTCCTGGAAGATACTAAAATGGGCAGAGTGCGGCCTCGGGGCAAATGATTGACAGCCAACATAATCTGGGCTAAATGCTAACCGAGCTATCTCAAAACTAGCAGGAGCTAATGAAGATTAGCCTCCTTAGCGACAGAGTAAACATGTTTATTTCTGCTGTAAACATGTTTATTCTGCTGTAAACATGTTTATTTTTGCTGTAAACATGTTTATTTCTGCTGTAAACATGTTTATTCTGCTGTAAACATGTTTATTTCTGTTGTAAACATGTTTATTCTGTTGTAAACATGTTTATTTCTGCTGTAAACATGTTTATTCTGCTTTAAACATGTTTATTTCTGCTGTAAACATGTCTTTATCTGCTGTAAACATGTTTATTCCTGCTGTAAACATGTTTATTCTGCTGTAAACATGTTTATTCCTGCTGTAAATATGTTTATTCTGCTTTAAACATGTTTATTTCTGCTGTGAACATGTTTTTATCTGCTGTAAACATGTTTCTTCCTGCTGTAAACATGTTTATTCTGATGTAAACATGTTTCTTCCTGCTGTAAACATGTTTATTCCTGCTGTAAACATGTTTATTCTGATGTAAACATGTTTCTTCCTGCTGTAAACATGTTTATTCTGATGTAAATATGTTTCTTCCTGCTGTAAACGTGTTTATTTCTACTGTAAACATGTTTATTCTGCTGTAAACATGTTTATTTCTGCTGTAAACATGTTTATTCTGCTTTAAACATGTTTATTTCTGCTGTAAACATGTCTTTATCTGCTGTAAACATGTTTATTTCTGCTGTAAACATGTTTATTTCTGCTGTAAACATGTTTATTCCTGCTGTAAACATGTTTATTCTGCTTTAAACATGTTTATTTCTGCTGTGAACATGTTTTTATCTGCTGTAAACATGTTTCTTCCTGCTGTAAACATGTTTATTCTGATGTAAACATGTTTCTTCCTGCTGTAAACGTGTTTATTTATACTGTAAACATGTTTATTCTGATGTAAACATGTTTATTCCTGCTGTAAACATGTTTATTCCTGCTGTAAACATGTTTATTCTGATGTAAACATGTTTCTTCCTGCTGTAAACGTGTTTATTTCTACTGTAAACATGTGTAACATAGTTGAATGGGTTCAGGTTAAATTCCTGCTAAAACGGGAAACTACGCCACCTGCTGTTGTAAAACTGTCCCTGCATCGCGCAGCTTCGTAGTGACAGCGAAGGATTATGGGTAATTCTCAAAGCAATGGAGGATTCACCACGAGGTAACGTGTCTGAAACGCGTGTGGACAAATAAAAGTGTAAAGCTGTTATAAAACCACTTTGGAAGTAAATATGGCTTTGCTAGGTTATATTTGATATGTTGTACAGCGAACTCCGCCATATTTGTTAAGTTTATTACCCGTCTAATATATTTTTATTGTGTTAAGAAACTTTATAGCCTAGCTAGCTAACTAAAGTGTGCTAACGTCCTTTCAGGGAGAAAATGCGCTGTGTCCACGTTACCTCTCTATCCGCTGTTGCCTGTTTGTCATGAATGCAGGTATGTTATGAAATATTAGTGTGTTGTGAAATATTAGTATTTGTTATTGAAATGTTTTTATTCTTGTGCTTTGTATTTTATTAATTGCAATTTACAGTTCTGTGAAAGATAAAAAGGTAATGGTCTGAATTAGGTTAAATTTCTCATGAATTACTTTTAATTTAGCTCCTACTCTAGTGATTTAAAAGAAAATTGTATTTCTTTTGTTTAGTATTTTATGGTGGTTTTATTTTAATCCACTATACGATCACAATCTGTCATCATTAGTCAGGTTTTGTTAATTTCTCATTTTATGGGTAATCCTCAAAGCAATGGAGGATTCACCACGAGGGAGAAAATGCGCTGTGTCCACGTTACCTCACTGTCCGCTGTTGCCTTTTTGTCATGAATGCAGGCGCTGCCTAATTGCTGGAATAAATCTGACTGTTACCAACACCTGAGCAGCTCCAAGTGTTTCATCCACACAGCCAGAAGACATCACATAGGTCACACATGTTTATTCTGCTGCACTGAAAGTGTCAAACATTGCTGTTGCTCATCCAACATTTATTTTGCAAGTGGCTTCAGTAAAGAAATTAAATTGTCCTGTACAATTTAAACCATACAGATAGTCATTTGGGTTAATTCAAAATGTGTTGATGGGTGTAACTGCCTAATATAAATCAACATTTATTTACAATAATAACATTGACCCAATTTGTCTATTGAGGACGCCCTGCGCATGCGTTGTTTCAAGTTAACCCTCCAACATAGGGGGCAGCACTGAGAACAGCCGCACATGACTCTGCTCAATTATCGCAGCAGAAAACCTGAACCTGCCCCCACGTGCTGAGCAACTCACGTGACCGAGACCGCGACTTATGGCGGACTGTGTTATCCCAGCGGTAAAACGGAAGTAAAAGCCCTTTCTTATGGTTTTACTTGGGGGTCGTGGTATACGAGTGCCGCATCATGCTAGCTGAGATGCTAATAGTGATTTCTGAGAGGTGCTTCTGCGTCATCACAGACGTCTCGTGTCAAGTCAGCTGTTTTTCTGATCTCAGAGGTGTATGTCTCGCTAACTTTATATGTCTCGCTAACTTTGTATATGTCTCGCTAACTTTTTGCATGTCTCGCTAACTTTTTGCATGTCTCGCTAACTTTTTGCATGTCTCGCTAACTTTGCGTATGTCTCGCTAACTTTGTATATGTCTCGCTAACTTTTTGTATGTCTCGCTAACTTTGTATATGTCTCGCTAACTTTGTATATGTCTCGCTATTTTTGTACATGTCTCGCTAACTTTGTATATGTCTCGCTAACTTTATATGTCTCGCTAACTTTGTATATGTCTCGCTAACTTTTTGCATGTCTCGCTAACTTTTTGCATGTCTCGCTAACTTTTTGCATGTCTCGCTAACTTTGCGTATGTCTCGCTAACTTTGTAAATGTCTCGCTAACTTTTTGTATGTCTCGCTAACTTTGTATATGTCTCGCTAACTTTGTAAATGTCTCGCTAACTTTATATGTCTCGCTAACTTTGTACATGTCTCGCTAACTTTATATGTCTCGCTAACTTTGTATATGTCTGGCTAACTTTGTACATGTCTCGCTAACTTTGTAAATGTCTCGCTAACTTTATATATGTCTCGCTAACTTTGTACATGTCTCGCTAACTTTTTGCATGTCTCGCTAACTTTTATATGTCTCGCTAACTTTGTATATGTCTGGCTAACTTTGTACATGTCTCGCTAACTTTGTAAATGTCTCGCTAACTTTATATATGTCTCGCTAACTTTGTACATGTCTCGCTAACTTTTATATGTCTCGCTAACTTTGTATATGTCTCGCTAACTTTGTACATGTCTCGCTAACTTTTTGTATGTCTCGCTAACTTTGTATATGTCTCGCTAACTTTGTAAATGTCTCGCTTACTTTGTATATGTCTCGCTAACGTTGTATATGTCTCGCTAACTTTGTATATGTCTCGCTAACTTTGTGTATAACTTTGTGTATGTCTCGCTAACTTTGTATATGTCTCGCTAACTTTGTAAATGTCTCGCTTACTTTGTAGATGTCTCGCTAACGTTGTATATGTCTCGCTAACTTTGTACATGTCTCGCTAACTTTGTACATGTCCCGCTAACTTTGTATATGTCTCGCTAACTATATGTCTCGCTAACTATATGTCTCGCTAACTATATGTCTCACTAACTATATGTCTCGCTAACTACATGTCTCGCTAACTTTGTACATGTCTCGCTAACTTTGTACATGTCTCGCTAACTTTGTATATGTCTCGCTAACTTTGTACATGTCTCGCTAACTTTGTACATGTCTCGCTAACTTTGTACATGTCTCGCTAACTTTGTACATGTCTCGCTAACTTTGTACATGTCTCGCTAACTTTGTACATGTCTCGCTAACTTTGTACATGTCTCGCTAACTTTGTACATGTCTCGCTAACTTTGTACATGTCTCGCTAACTTTGTACATGTCTCGCTAACTTTGTACATGTCTCGCTAACTTTGTACATGTCTCGCTAACTTTGTACATGTCTCGCTAACTTTGTACATGTCTCGCTAACTTTGTACATGTCTCGCTAACTTTGTACATGTCTCGCTAACTTTATATATGTCTCGCTAACTTTGTAAATGTCTCGCTAACTTTGTATATGTCTCGCTAACTTTGTACATGTCTCGCTAACTTTGTACATGTCTCGCTAACTTTGTGTATAACTTTGTGTATGTCTCGCTAACTTTGTGTACCTAACTTTGTGTATGTCTCGCTAACTTTGCGTATGTCTCGCTAACTTTGTACATGTCTCGCTAACTTTGTATATGTCTCGCTAACTTTGTACATGTCTCGCTAACTTTGTACATGTCTCGCTAACTTTGTACATGTCTCGCTAACTTTGTACATGTCTCGCTAACTTTGTACATGTCTCGCTAACTTTGTACATGTCTCGCTAACTTTGTACATGTCTCGCTAACTTTGTACATGTCTCGCTAACTTTGTACATGTCTCGCTAACTTTGTACATGTCTCGCTAACTTTGTACATGTCTCGCTAACTTTGTACATGTCTCGCTAACTTTGCGTATGTCTCGCTAACTTTGTACATGTCTCGCTAACTTTGTACATGTCTCGCTAACTTTGCGTATGTCTCGCTAACTTTGCGTATGTCTCGCTAACTTTGCGTATGTCTCGCTAACTTTGCGTATGTCTCGCTAACTTTGCGTATGTCTCGCTAACTTTGCGTATGTCTCGCTAACTTTGCGTATGTCTCGCTAACTTGGCGTATGTCTCGCTAACTTTTCACATGAATAGAATTGCATGTGTATTTTTGGCAATAATTCATAGCCGCATCAGAGTAAGACCTGTTTCTTTTGTGGCTTTTCACTCCGTTTTTAACTCCACCGTTGCAGCTGAAGTTGTCCTTGACACCAGGTTCGTGAAGGGTTTCTGTTAAACGGACTGTGTGGGATTGTGGGACGGGCAAACCCCACGCAGCTCGTGTCCTGTCGTGTGCGTTTTCCCTCGGTATTGTGTGAGCGCGCCTCCAGGATCGCTACCACCGTGGGCGATACCTGTATCCAGGGGGGGGGGGGGGGGCGTCTCCAGCCTTTAGGACAACCTGGGCTTAGCCCGGAGTCACGCCAGGTGTAAATTTGAAAAAATTAGATGAGCTTTTCTCTCGTCTTTTGCAACAAAAAAGTGTTTTAGAAGGCAATCATAGACATAACGGAGTGGATAAATTGTCATTTTAATTTAAAGAAAATTAACCACAAAATCAACAAGGAAATGTTGACCTTTATGCTGCTAAAACGCATTTGCTGCACTCACAGAACAGTTCAGACAGTATTCACCTTTTGTCTTCCCTTTGACTCATCACTGACCCTCCTCATCATCACATGTTCTCTTCTCACCTGCTCTTATCTCATTATTTGCTCTTCTTTTTCTTCCTAATTTGTTTTCTTCTCCTCATTTGTTCAAATTTTCTCCTCATTTATTCATTTATAGGTTTCACGTATCAGAAACTGTGCTTTAATTAACCTACAGTCCCTAAAGAACATCTGAGTCCAGGTTTGAAAAGTCTACGTGTTGTAGTTTTTACACAGGACCCCTTAAATGTTGTCAGTAGAAAATTATTTAAGTGGAACTGCCCTTTAAGCCAAAATCGAAACAGAAGCTGGGAAAGGAGTTGCTGCAAACTTCAGCCTCGTTTATGTTTGCTTTTTCATATTGTTTTTAACGAGAAAAATGGTCATCACTGTGATTCTACCTTCTACTTTCCTGCTTAAAGCTGAGGATGTAACTGCTGCTTTCTCTCATTTTCTCTCCATCTCCGCTCTCATCTGCTGATACTTTTATGTGACTGCTGCTCTCCTGCACATGCGCACACCGAGCTGACAAAGCTACTTTAGCTTCATCTGGCATCAGATGGGGGGGGGGCTAATCGGACCTCAGACTTCTCACACACGCTCACTCACACACCACACTAACGGGAGCTAGGCTGGACCCGCGCATTCATGGTGCGTTCAAGTGCTGGTGGAAAGCTGGGTCATTTGGACTTTCATCTGACTTTTTTTCAGGAAGAGGTGGTTAAACAGTAAATAACCACCTGGCGACGCCACTGCTTGTATGGGATTCAGTCCCAGAGTGAGTTCAAAATCACCCCAAAACTCGCTCAAGTTAAACCCAGCTTAAGATATTATTCACTCTACAATATATTAAATACAGAACATTTGCTTTGCATTTCCAGCCCCTTAATTGTCCCGTAACTGTTGCTTATTCCACACCAGTTAGTACTTTTATTTTTCTTTCTGCACAGGGACTGTACCACACCCCAGCAATAAGGCGGTGACTCAAAGGCCAATTCTCCTGTTCATGCTACTGGCCGGTAAACTACTTCAGGGTAAGTCCACCTAATGTATCAGTCTGGGGGGGGGGGGGTCATGATTTAGATTTTTTTTTTTTTTAATCTAAATCGATCTAAATTACGTTTTTAAAGAGGATTAAACAAAATGAGTTAAGCATGGGAAATTTTTTTCAGTTTATTACATTGTTAATTTAAGAGTTTGACAGCAGCTAAACATGTTTATTCCTGCTGTAAACATGTTTATTCCTGCTGTAAACACGTTTATTCCTGCTGTAAACACGTTTATCCTGCTGTAAACACGTTTATCCTGCTGTAAACACGTTTATCCTGCTGTAAACACGTTTATCCTGCTGTAAACACGTTTATCCTGCTGTAAACACGTTTATCCTGCTGTAAACACGTTTATCCTGCTGTAAACACATTTATCCCTGCTGTAAACATATTTATATCTGCTGTAAACACGTTTATATCTGCTGTAAACACGTTTATATCTGCTGTAAACACATTTATCCTGCTGTAAACACATTTATCCTGCTGTAAACACGTTTATCCTGCTGTAAACACGTTTATCCTGCTGTAAACACGTTTATCCCTGCTGTAAACACGTTTATCCCTGCTGTAAACACGTTTATACCTGCTGTAAACACGTTTATATCTGCTGTAAACACGTTTATCCTGCTGTAAACACATTTATCCTGCTGTAAACACATTTATCCCTGCTGTAAACATGTTTATTCTGCTGTAATTATTCCTGCTGTAAACATGTTTATTCCTGCTGTAAACACGTTTATTCCTGCTGTAAACACGTTTATTCCTGCTGTAAACACGTTTATTCCTGCTGTAAACACGTTTATTCCTGCTGTTAACACGTTTATTCCTGCTGTTAACACGTTTATTCCTGCTGTTAACACGTTTATTCCTGCTGTTAACACGTTTATTCCTGCTGTTAACACGTTTATTCCTGCTGTAAACATGTTTATTCCTGCTGCAAACATGTTTATTCCTGCTGTTAACACGTTTATTCCTGCTGTAAACATGTTTATTCCTGCTACAAACATGTTTATTCCTGCTGTAAACATGTTTATATCTGCTGTAAACACGTTTATCCTGCTGTAAACACATTTATCCTGCTGTAAACACATTTATCCCTGCTGTAAACATGTTTATTCTGCTGTAAAACGTTTATTCCTGCTGTAAACACGTTTATTCCTGCTGTAAACACGTTTATTCCTGCTGTAAACACGTTTATTCCTGCTGTAAACACGTTTATTCCTGCTGTAAACACGTTTATTCCTGCTGTAAACACGTTTATTCCTGCTGTAAACACGTTTATTCCTGCTACAAACACGTTTATTCCTGCTACAAACACGTTTATTCCTGCTGTAAAAACATGTTTATTCCTGCTGTAAACATGTTTATTCCACACAAACATTGGTGAAATGAAGAAGTTTGTGGCAGATAATATCTTATTAAGAGGCTGCGTGCGGTTGCTCCATCATTTCCATTATATGGGACATACGCTGATCTGGATCTAAATATCTGCTGAAGGAATTCATGTTGCACCAAAACTGTCTGGATGAGGAAATGAACGGATTCATGCTGGAAAATAGGTCCAGACTGAAAACATCCGAAGTTCCTCTTTAACTTCCGGGCTTCATAGAGCAGCGTTTTTAACCGACCGTGGGCGTGGCTGAGCACATTCATACGCAGAAACACCTGCAAACATCGATGTTGACCTGAATGTATGTCTGTCTGAGCTGCAAGTGTGACCTCGGTTATGGATTCAAAGCGACCGCCATCAAGCCCCGAAAGCAGCTCCAGCCCAAGTCGAGTTCTGTCTATATGACAGCGATCTGGATAAAATCACAAAGAAATATAAGAAAATATAAAACACAACAAACAAAAACAAGTTTCAAAAGATGTTTTCTACGAAAAAAGATGATGATGAGGAGGAGTTTCACCACCGGGGGAAACTGAACATGCGCAGCATCCGGTAGCAGCCCTGTTTATGGAAGTTTGGGATGCTGCATGCGCGCTGCCTTTGCTACTATCCGCGGTGCTTCCCTGTGATTGGCCGGTACTCCTGCAGCATATAGTTCCCTACTGAACGCCGCCTAGTCAGTCCTTTGATGTGAAATCAGCTTCTCGTTTGTACTCGATCAGAATGTGCGGGTCACGAAACGTAACTGGAAAAAATCTGGAGTTAAATAGTTCACTTTCACCAAGTGATGCTAGTTGGAACCACCAGATTACAGCAACTATGCTAAGCTAAGCTAAAGTCAGTGCTGCCAGAATCAGAGAATGACTGGGTCGGCTAGAAAACGCTTCTGCTCACTTGTCCAACTCAGGGGACTGCGGGGGGGCTCAGTTTCACCTGGGGGGGGGCATATGCCTTTTAAAACGTGCTGAAGAGGGAGCAGATGTAAAAGAAACAAGGCCCCACATCGGACCCCTGTGGGACACCGGAAGGGGACCTGAGTTTATTTTTCAGCCTTTGGATACGGTCAGAAAGGTTCTTCGACACGTTCTGACGTCCACATCATCACACGCAGAACAATTTTATGCACTGGACTCACGTTCGTTCAGTTTGTTTTCAAGCTCATAGAAAATGTCATTTTTGAGGGTCGCGAGTTCGGTTCCTCGCTGGTGATTCAGCTTCATCACGCCCACTCGGGAGGACCATCCATCGTTTCTTATGCGGATAAAAAAAGCAGGATGAAGGCTTCCTCCTCTACCTCTTTGCTCTTTGAGGATGAGACAGTGGGAACAGCGTCATGACGGACATGGATGCACAAACACACCAGTGGTGTGAACTCCCAGTGGGCCTGAGAGGAGCCTCGGTGGGAGGATGAAGCAGAAAGCCGACGCTGGGAGCTGAATAATTCTCCATCACAGGCCGGTGCTGCAGCAGGAAGGTGGAGGGAGGTGGTGTTCGTGCCAAACCAGCTTCCATCACTGATCACGTCGAAGCAACAGAAAATACGGAGACGGTCCGTTAAATCCAGCAGAAACCTGTCACATCCCCCCGTATCAATATTAGTTATCAGTTTACTCCTTTTGGCATTCAGCAGATTATTTAGCTTTTTCTGACAGTTAATAGTGTTTTTGTGAGTTTATGTAAATACAAGAAGTCAGTCTGCCACATCTGGGATTAAAGGTTCTGATGCTGACTGGGATTAAAGGTTCTACATGCTGACTGGGATTAAAGGTTCTGATGCTGACTGGGATTAAAGGTTCTGATGCAGACTGGGATTAAAGGTTCTGATGCTGACTGGGATTAAAGGTTCTGATGCTGACTGGGATTAAAGGTTCTGATGCTGACTGGGATTAAAGGTTCTAGATGCTGACTGGGATTAAAGGTTCTGATGCTGACTGGGATTAAAGGTTCTGATGCTGACTGGGATTAAAGGTTCTGATGCTGACAGGGATTAAAGGTTCTGATGCTGACTGGGATTAAAGGTTCTGATGCTGACTGGGATTAAAGGTTCTGATGCTGACTGGGATTAAAGGTTCTGATGCAGACTGGGATTAAAGGTTCTGATGCTGACTGGGATTAAAGGTTCTGGATGCAGACTGGGATTAAAGGTTCTAGATGCTGACTGGGATTAAAGGTTCTAGATGCCGACCGGGATTAAAGGTTCTAGATGCCGACCGGGATTAAAGGTTCTGATGCCGACCGGGATTAAAGGTTCTAGATGCTGACTGGGATTAAATGTTCTGATGCTGACTGGGATTAAATGTTCTAGATGCTGACTGGGATTAAATGTTCTGATGCTGACTGGGATTAAATGTTCTGATGCTGACTGGGATTAAATGTTCTAGATGCTGACTGGGATTAAATGTTCTGATGCTGACTTGGATTAAAGGTTCTAGATGCTGACTGGGATTAAAGGTTCTAGATGCTGACTGGGATTAAAGGTTGTGATGCTGACTGGGATTAAAGGTTCTGATGCAGACTGGGATTAAAGGTTCTGATGCTGACTGGGATTAAAGGTTCTGATGCTGACTGGGATTAAAGGTTCTGGATGCTGACTGGGATTAAAGGTTCTAGATGCTGACTGGGATTAAAGGTTCTGATGCTGACTGGGATTAAAGGTTCTTATGCAGACTGGGATTAAAGGTTCTGATGCTGACTGGGATTAAAGGTTCTAGATGCAGACTGGGATTAAAGGTTCTGATGCTGACTGGGATTAAAGGTTCTAGATGCTGACTGGGATTAAAGGTTCTAGATGCCGACCGGGATTAAAGGTTCTAGATGCTGACCGGGATTAAAGGTTCTAGATGCCGACCGGGATTAAAGGTTCTAGATGCCGACCGGGATTAAAGGTTCTGATGCCGACCGGGATTAAAGGTTCTAGATGCTGACCGGGATTAAATGTTCTGATGCTGACTGGGATTAAAGGTTCTAGATGCTGACTGGGATTAAAGGTTCTAGATGCTGACTGGGATTAAAGGTTCTGATGCTGACTGGGATTAAAGGTTCTAGATGCTGACTGGGATTAAAGGTTCTGATGCTGACTGGGATTAAAGGTTCTGGATGCTGACTGGGATTAAAGGTTCTGATGCTGACTGGGATTAAAGGTTCTGATGCTGACTGGGATTAAAGGTTCTGATGCAGACTGGGATTAAAGGTTCTGGATGCAGACTGGGATTAAATGTTCTGGATGCAGACTGGGATTAAAGGTTCTGGATGCAGACTGGGATTAAAGGTTCTGATGCAGACTGGGATTAAAGGTTCTGATGCAGACTGGGATTAAAGGTTCTGATGCAGACTGGGATTAAAGGTTCTGATGCTGACTGGGATTAAAGGTTCTGATGCTGACTGGGATTAAAGGTTCTGATGCTGACTGGGATTAAAGGTTCTGGATGCAGACTGGGATTAAAGGTTCTGGATGCAGACTGGGATTAAAGGTTCTGGATGCTGACTGGGATTAAAGGTTCTAGATGCTGACTGGGATTAAAGGTTCTGATGCTGACTGGGATTAAAGGTTCTGATGCTGACTGGGATTAAAGGTTCTGATGCTGACTGGGATTAAAGGTTCTGATGCTGACTGGGATTAAAGGTTCTAGATGCTGACTGGGATTAAAGGTTCTGATGCTGACTGGGATTAAAGGTTCTGATGCTGACTGGGATTAAAGGTTCTGATGCTGACAGGGATTAAAGGTTCTGATGCTGACTGGGATTAAAGGTTCTGATGCTGACTGGGATTAAAGGTTCTGATGCAGACTGGGATTAAAGGTTCTGATGCTGACTGGGATTAAGGGTGCATTCAGAAAGCATAGTCCGCGAGACTCGGTCCGTTTGGGGACTCGGTTCGCTTGGGGGCGGGGGTGGTCTTCCGGACCGAGATCGCGTTCATGTTACACTATTGCCAAACGAGCCAAGCGGGCCAACAATGAAAATCTCAAGTGGCGCTGCTCTCGGATTTACCGTAGGAGAGGACAAGACGCACGTACAAGAAGGTTCTCACATCTTATGTTCCCCCCACTAAGCGACATTATTTCTGTACGAGGAGCTGGATATGATGTCATCAGACCAGATATCGATTAAAGCTTTTACTTCCTCGTAACTCCACGTATGACTACGAGCCATCTTTATAAGTACCGCAGTCCCTCACGTGTGTTTGTTGTCGTAGCGTTTGCCCACGTTGTGAAACGTTTTACCCACAATGCCTATGCAATCTGTAGTCCACTTCCTGTATTTGGTTCGCTTCAATCGCACCGAGACCCACGTTTGTAGGCGGACCGAGTCCGCTTGTTTGTTCCGGATCAGAGTCCGTTTGCGCGTTCACAACTCCCCGAAGTAAGCGGACTTTCCGAGCAAACGGACTCTGATTCGAATCAAAAAAGCTTTGTGAAAGCACCCTAAAGGTTCTGATGCTGACTGGGATTAAAGGTTCTGATGCTGACTGGGATTAAAGGTTCTGATGCTGACTGGGATTAAAGGTTCTGGATGCAGACTGGGATTAAAGGTTCTGGATGCAGACTGGGATTAAAGGTTCTGGATGCAGACTGGGATTAAAGGTTCTGGATGCAGACTGGGATTAAAGGTTCTGATGCAGACTGGGATTAAAGGTTCTGATGCAGACTGGGATTAAAGGTTCTGATGCTGACTGGGATTAAAGGTTCTGATGCTGACTGGGATTAAAGGTTCTGATGCTGACTGGGATTAAAGGTTCTGGATGCAGACTGGGATTAAAGGTTCTGATGCTGACTGGGATTAAAGGTTCTGGATGCTGACTGGGATTAAAGGTTCTAGATGCTGACTGGGATTAAAGGTTCTGATGCTGACTGGGATTAAAGGTTCTGATGCTGACTGGGATTAAAGGTTCTGATGCTGACTGGGATTAAAGGTTCTGATGCTGACTGGGATTAAAGGTTCTGGATGCAGACTGGGATTAAAGGTTCTGGATGCAGACTGGGATTAAAGGTACTGATGCTGACTGGGATTAAAGGTTCTAGATGCTGAATGGGATTAAAGGTTCTGATACTGACTGGGATTAAAGGTTCTGATGCAGACTGGGATTAAAGGTTCTGGATGCTGACTGGGATTAAAGGTTCTGGATGCTGACTGGGATTAAAGGTTCTAGATGCTGACTGGGATTTAAGGTTCTAGGTGCTGACTGGGATTAAAGGTTCTGGATGCTGACTGGGATTAAAGGTTCTGGATGCTGACTGGGATTAAAGGTTCTGATGCTGACTGGGATTAAAGGTTCTAGATGCTGACTGGGATTAAAGGTTCTGGATGCTGACTGAGATTAAAGGTTCTGATGCAACATCGGTGAGCGTTGCCTCAAATCCTTTGCTTTCCGTCGTCTTCATGAGGATGTGTCTCAGATTATTTTCCCATCTGCAGCCTTTTTGGTCCAAACCAAAGACGCTGCGTGTTTTGCCATAATTACTTAAACATGGATATTGAACTGCGAGTTCATTACAACTCAATTTCAGCGTTTGTGAAAATCACACGATGCTTCCTCGTCTTGCCAAAGATGAACAAAGGATAATCACATTTTTGAAAACTGAAATATTACCTCCTATTAAACAGTAATCTCATCAAGCGCTGATATGTCGAAGATTACAAAAGCAGAATGTGGGGTCTCCAATGACTGTAATTAAGGCCAAGCCATCCACTCGCAAATAAAGGCTATAAACCCATTATTATGTGGAGAATTAGAGGGAATTTCTTTTCAGAAATGATTCCAGAATGGAAGTATGATTACCCTTTTCTCTCCTTAACTTGGTCTTTTTTTCACATCACAGCAGAAGGCTAATCTTTCTGCAGCCTCAGACAGAATAGCAATGGCGCCCGAGAGAAATATGTTGAATAAATGGACAGGGCGGGTGGATTGTGTGTGTGACAGTGTGTGTGAGCACGGCACCCGAAAGAATGCCACTTCGTGTTCTCTGCAACACCCCCTCTAATAAGGAAGAGAGGAATCTGATGGAGTTTCTTTAATCACAAAGGGAAGGATTTGGTGTCTTCTTCCTTCCGCTAATTTATTCATTTGAAAAGTCTTAATATCTGTGCAGGAGGCGCGGGATCACGTAACGCCGCCCGGCATTTGCCCTGCCACCAGGGAGTTTTTTGCTACAAATTATGTATTCAAAGTGATTTATTTGGTGATGATTCGTGGAACGTAACGGAGACAAACTTTGGTCTGAGCCTGAAACGTTCCTGCGTGAACGCTTCAGGTGTTGGTGTCCGTGTTTTTATTAAACCGTATTTTACTTTTACCTCTCAGATCCTGGAGCTCAGTCTTGTTTTTCCTGCTAAAATCAGCCTGTTCCTCCCAAACCGCTTCCAGACCCGCGCTGGAAAGCTGTAATGGACCTTTGGCTAAGCCACGCCCCCTTCACTTACTCAGACAAACATTCAGTGACAGGCGCTGTGTGATAAGTTAGGGAGATGACCGCTGTCAACACGGACAGCGGACACGAGATCAGAAAGACCATGGAATGATAAATAAAACAAACAAAACAGAAAAAAACAAAGTTCACGATTTCCAATGTTTATTTCTGCTGTAAACATGTTAATTTCTGTTGTAAATGTTTGTTGTTGCTGTAAACATGTTTGTTTATGCTATGTTTATTTCTGCTGTTATGTTTTTCTGCTGTAAACATGTTTATTTCTGCTGTAAACGTGTATTTCTGCTGTAAACGTGTATTTCTGCTGTAAACATGTTTATTTCTATTGCAGTAATGTTCATTTCTGCTGTGAACACGTTTGTTTCTGTTGTAAATGTGTTTGTTGCTGTTAACATGTTTATTTATGCTATGTTTATTTCTGCTGTAAACATGTTTATTTCTGCTATGTTTATTTCTGCTGTAATCATGTTTATTTCTGCTGTTATGTTTATTTCTGCTGTAAACATGTTTATTTCTGCTATGTTTATTTCTGCTGTAATCATGTTTATTTCTGCTGTTATGTTTATTTCTGCTGTAAACATGTTTATTTCCGTTGTAAATGTGTTTGTTTCTGCTGTTAACATGTTTATTTATGCTATGTTTATTTCTGCTGTAAACATGTTTATTTCTGCTATGTTTATTTCTGCTGTTACGTTTATTTCTGCTGTAAACATGTTTATTTCCGTTGTAAATGTGTTTATTTCTGCTGTAAACATGTATTTCTGCTGTAAACATGTTTATTTCTGCTGTTATGTTTATTTCTGCTGTAAACATGTTTATTTCTGTTGTAAATGTGTTTGTTGCTGTTAACATGTTTATTTATGCTGTAATCATGTTTATTTCTGCTGTTGTTTATTTCTGCTGTTATGTTTATTTCTGCTGTAAACATGTTTATTTCCGTTGTAAATGTGTTTATTGTTGCTGTTAACATGTTTATTTATGCTATGTTTATTTCTGCTGTAAACGTGTTTATTTCTGTTGTAAATGTGTTTATTGTTGCTGTTAACATGTTTATTTATGCTATGTTTATTCCTGTTGTAGTAATGTTCATTTCTGCTGTGAACACGTTTGTCTTGCTGTAAACGAGTTTATTTCTGCTGTAAACAAATTTACAGCTGATAAACAAACAAATGTGGGCGCAGCCTTCCTCCTTCATCATCCTCACCCATCCAGCAGTGATTCATCCCAGTCTGGCTTTATCAGAGCCGAGCCGAGTGTTTTACACCACGTTCAGGCCTGAAGCGTGTGCATGTGTATGTGTGTGCACGTGTGTGTGTGCGCGTGCACGTGTGTGCGCGCGTGCCCTCGGCTTGTTCGCCGGCCTTTCTTACAACCTGCCTCAGAGATAAGAAGCAGTGCTTTCTCATTCCAGGAAACGCTCCCCTCTGCCCCTCTGACTGAGCCGAGGACCACTGAGGCTCTCTGACTCCATCCTGTCAGTACGAGGGGAGAAAGAGTCCGAGTGAAAGTTCATTAATTCCAGCGTAACCTACGCCCGGGCCGGGATAACACCCCTCTGCTCTGCTGATGCTGCCGGGATGACAGAAACACACTCCTGTCTTTTTTAAATAATGCATGAGAGGAATGAGCTGATCTGAAGGTGCTGCTGCTCACTGATTGGCTGATTTAGAACTGTTCATCTTCTCCCATTTTTCTGGAAAAAGAAACGTCAGGAAAATGTTTAATAATGGAACATGTGACTCATATACCTGATATTTTTGTGTTCATGTTGTAAAAGAAATAAAAACATCGATTTAATAGACGTCAGAGACATTTAAAACTGTAACATTAGAGACGGACAGGTGATCGATGAAATCCGACCGTATGAAACTCTTCTGTTTTCTTTACTGAGTAATGCAATCAAAAATAAAGATGCACCGATCCAGTCCGATACCGATATCTGGGCTAAGCTTATCGGCCGATACCGATCCGATACACAGTTCATTCAACAGTAGTATCTTGTCATGTGATGAAGGCATCAAGCTTGACACAAACATTTAGCCTTTTTTTAAGGAAAAAAGGTAACAACTTAAGACGGATTTAAATCAGAGATGGGGGGAAAATATCGATACACTGAAATAGCGTGATATTTTTATATCCCGATTTCATATTGATATTTAAAAACGCAAAATTGATCTATTTTACCAACAAAATCTCGCAAGATTTCATCTTTCTCTTACAAACTCTCGTGAGATTTCATGAAACCCCGCGAGATTTTGTAACAGAACCACGAAATCCCGCAAGATTTCATTAGTAAGATAGATAGATACTGTTTTTAAATATCGAAATATCAGCATTTAAAAATATTGCGATATTTCAGTGTAATGATATTTTTCAACCCCTACTATAAACATACTTAACATTATTTATAAACAAATAAAGTGTACATTTATTATGATATTAATAAAAACAGAAATGGCTGGATCGGCCAGATTCATCCGATATCTGATCCGGGTATCATATCGGTGCATCTCTAGTAAATGTTATTTTCCTAAACCTAAGCGTGTAGTTATGACGGCTAAAACTAAACGAGTGAGACGATGATGGAAACTGGAAGTAAACTGGTTGTTGTGGCTTTTGTGGGTCATGTGACCTCAGATTTTAGTCGGAAATGATGCTTCGCTTTCTTCACCAGACAAACTTCAGCAACGGCACAAAAGTTCCTGTGAAGGATTTAAACCTTGTTCTCAGTACAGGAGCGTAACTGATCTATGGTACCGTCATGCAGGCGTTCTGCCATCTAGTGGTGCAACCTGCAAACTGCAACCAAACTGCTGACTTTCATGTCAAAGACCTGCAGAAAAAGCTTTTGTCATCAGATTTTTACAGGTGCAGCTGCTCTTCTGGTTTCTCTGTTTTGGTTTTTATTGAACAGTTGTGGTTGTTTTCCATCTTTGTCTCCTCTTCTCTTTATTCTCCTTCATTTGTTCTCCTGCAAGAGTAATTCATTCTTCACAGATGTTTCACCTCCCGTAATAATCCCCTCATCAGATTTATTTTAACATGATGTCTTAACTTATTGCTCAGATGTTTTACGAAGGTTTTGATTCCACTTAACTTGAAATTAAAGAAACTGGAAATGTAACCGTTGTATCAGGGCAACGAGTAGAGACGCACCGATCTGATACCCGGATCAGATATCGGATGAATCTGGCCGATCCAGTCATTTCTGTTTTGATTAATATCGTAATAAATGTATACTTTATTTGTTAATAAATAATATTAAGTAGATTTATAGTAGGGGTGGAAAAATATCGATACACTGAAATATCGCAATAATTTCAAATGCTGATATCATATTTGTATCTAAAAACACATATCGATCTATTTTACTAATGAAATCTTGCGAGATTTTGCTGTTCTATTACGAAATCTCGCAGGGTTTCATGAAATCTCACGAGATTTCGTAAGAGAACAATGAAAGCTTGCAAGATTTTGTGGTTCTTTTTACGAAATCTCACAGGCTACGTGGTCTGTACAGTCCTTAAACAACACCAGAAGCCAAACGTGTGATTAAGTAGAAAAGGAACCACCTTTGAAAGAGTTTAGTTTTTAAACTTCGATAAGTAATCATGAGATGTGCGTGTTATTCCAGTGTGGCTTGTCATTGAAGCCAGTTTCCGGAGATGATTTATAGTTTACATTAATGCTCCGATGTAAAAAAATAACTGAGATCTCTGGATAACATACCTGCAGGTAATCATGACCTTAGACGACTGTCCAGCGTTGTTAATCCAGATATTCACGCTGCTTTCCATGTTGGCAGATACGAGGTCATTGGAACTCGTTCCCCAGGCAACGGCGGCGCCGCAAGATGGCGACACACAAAAAATGCTGGTCAGATTAGTCAGTATCTCACTGAAATGTTTCTCTTTGGGTAATTTTGTCTAATTCTGAGTGTGATGAGATATTTTCACCAGAAATTAGGAAAATATACTTGGTAAGATTTAAGTTTTTGACGTGTACTTTTACTCAATTATAATTTTCCAGTACTTATTCTATGACGATGCTGCGACCTGCACACATGAAGTCTCCCCCCCCCCCCCCCCTCGCCTGCTTCGGTCTCCATGTGCTGCCTGCAGGACTTTGACCTTCAGGGTCACGTTCCAGGACCCGTCTCTACATCTGACATCTGTTGCCTGCTTCTCCCAATCAGGGACAACAAAAGAAGAGAGTGGCGGTCTGTGCTGAGGCCCCCCCCCCCCCCCCCCAAACCAGCAGCAACTACACAGGTCTGTGATTTGTGATAAGAGCCTGACACCTCCCACCACCACTGGGCTTGTTTTACGGCTGCTGGCGCTGCAGAGAGAAAAAGAGGAGGGTGGAGATTAAAAGCAGCTTCAGAAGATGACGATGATGAAGATGACATGTTGAAAGGAGGGTTCCCACTCCTTTCTGGGAGTTATTTTCCAGGACTTTTCCAGCTACAGTCCAAGTCAAGTTATCACAACATAAGCTAATAACTTCCACCACAAGCTTTTGGAGACGTTTCAACAATTGTAGTTTAGATTTTTCTACAGCAATGAAGTAAAGACGAAGAAAAAACAAAGCAGCGACACAACAGAGGCGAAGTGGAAATAAAGCTGCGACGAAGCTGCGATGAAACGGCAACATAGCGGCAACAAAGCTGAGATTAAACGGTGACGAAGCTGTGACAAAGCGGCAATGAAATGGCAACGAAACAGTGACGGAATAGCAATGAAACAGTGTCTACGCTGCGATGAAGCTGCGATTAAATGGCAACAAAACAGCGACGGAATAGCGATGAAACAGCGACAAAACAGCGAGGAAAAGGTGACAAAATGGCAACACAGCGACGAAGAAGCTGCAACGAAACAGCAACGAAGCAAAGAAGAAGCAGCGTTGAAAAGGCGACCAGAGGGAGGAAAATTCCTTTTCCAGGACGTTTAACTCTTTTCTCATTTTCCATGTGTTTTCCATGCCTGGAAAAATGTTCAGTAGTTTTCCAGGTTTTCCAGGACGCGTGGGAACCCTGTAGATGTGTTCACACAGGTAACCGTCACACCGTTACGTGAAGTTTTCAGGATCTGTTTCCACTCAATCACCTCGGATGCAAAATGATTGAATTTAAAGTTGCTGCATTATTAAACGAAGGCTGTAAAAGAAGATTTGGGATAAAAATGCAGGAGACGGTGTGACATGACAGAGTTTGTGTCCCATGATTTGCGCTGCACTGAGATGATGTTAACCGCCGCCTCTGACAGCGAGGGCGTCGTTATTGCCGGCGTTCAGAGCTGCAGAGGGAAGATGATTCCAGGAGTTACAGAAACAATATGTATGAAAATGAGTCGCTGCTGAAATCCTCTCCTCTGCAAAGTGTTTTGTAGCATAAGCAGCCCGCTGCTCCCGAACTGATGAGAGGCTTATCCCGGGTTTGTGGGCCAATAGACTGCCGTCCTCCATCTTTCTTAGGGGCGTCTCTACTCTGCCACGCAGAGCCGTTTTAATAGTTTCTGGGTGCAGTTGGCATGGTTACTGTTGCAACTTAAATCTGCTGCAATCATCGGACCATATCTGTATTAACATCCAACTTCCTCCTCTGCGGCTTGTTCCCTGCAGACTGCCACAAAAGGGGGGGGGGGGTCGTCTAACTGGATAACAGGCGGTAAAATAGGGGTTCCAACATCATTACCCATCAAAGCCGTCTTTATTGCCTCTGACCCAACACCAGCCATTCGTCTCTTCTTTTTTTTTTTTATCAGAAACAGTAAGAACTGAAAGGAACAGGCAGACTGAGGGGGTTGGGTCTTACAGGGGGGGCTACTTCAGGCCACACTGCGGTTTTCCGGCAGGACCAGGAGCTCCGGTGACGGCTTACCGGATCTGGGTAAATCCCTGGAACATGCAGCGGGAATGTGCGAGCGTGAGCCCGTTAACGGCCGCTGGGCTGATTAAAGCAGCACATTAAGATGCCGGCGGCGGCGGATGGAAGACGCCGCCGAACCCCCGACCAAACACCCCGCCTTATTTATTAGCTTGCCATGCTAACTAGTATCGACTGGGCTGAATTAATGAGCTCCTTCCCGTTTCGCTACTGATGATGTGTTGAGTGCGGCGGCCATTTGTAATGCTGCTGGACACCGGTGACCTCACCTCACTTCACCGTGCAGCGTGTGTGTCGGTGTGGAGGATTTATCATGACGGTGTTGCTGGTTTTAAATGAATAAGATCAGGATGAGTTGCTGTAACTCAGAACTTTCCGGTCTCTGCAGCATGTTTGGGTTGAGATGTTGCTGCAGACGGAGATGAGCAAACGTCAGACAGAAAGCGGTCATGTCTGGAGGATGAGGAGCGTTTTATGATGAACAAAGTGCTCCTGACTGATGATTAATCCTCATTACAGACGTGGCAGTAAAGGAAGGCTGAGTATCAGGGCCACTTTAAGAAAAAGATGTTTTACAGAATTTGAGAAAGAAGTCGAAAAAAGTCAGAATTTAAAGAGGAATTGTTTTTTTTCAACCTGGACCTATTTTCTAGCATGAATCCGTTCATTTCCTCATCCAGACAGTTTTGGTGCAACTTGAATTCCTTCAGGAGATATTTAGATCCACTCCAGATCAGCGTTATGTCTGATATAATGGAAGTGATGTAGCAACCTCGCGCAGCTTCTACATTAGACATTATCCGCCACAAACTCCTTCATTTCACCAATGTTTTGTTACGAAACATTAGTCGGACCCCCCTGTGAGCGTGAAGCGGCTTTTTTGTGGTGATTCGTCCTTATTTAGACATTTACTTGTTATGGTGTCTCTTAATGGTGACATCATCAAAGCCGCCGCAGTAAAAATGTCTGACCATCTTCCATGTTGGGTTAAGCTGCAGGATCTCTTCAAACTGCCGACTCTGAACCACAAAGGAGACTTCCAGACTCCATGGAAAGCCTTTAAATACGAACTGGCATTCAAGGAGCTCATATGGGGGCATCCACTTTCTGATGTTGACTCCCAGTGGTCACTCATGCTGGGAACCAGTAGCAGTAACCCAACGAGTTTGAGTTACAGCCGCGGTCTTCTGGGTATGACTTTGGCCCAAACCCAATTTTCTTTTTCACCCCTTCCCTGGTAGGGCTGAAAGTCGACCCCTACAAACTGGGACACCCCATTGGAGAAATCAAGCCACACAGCTGTGGATTAACGTTAACAAGCGAATTCGATTTGTGTATGACATTCCTGCTTTTGTTATATCCTACAAAGGACCTCCATGTAAATGAAGACCGGCAGCCATGTTGCCCTTATTGTTATTGATCAGCTATCACCGTAGACCATCAGGCTGCTACAGAGCACCGCTGGTTTTCAGCCTGCTAGCGTTTATGTTACTGAAGCGTCAGTGTAGTACTAGCGATTTTTTTCCATGTGCATTTTGCAAAGAAAACGACGTTAAACATTTAAACAGCGTTGAACTAGACAATAAAATGTTTTTCATACTTGTTGAACTTTATCTGTGGAGAAAATATTTATATTTGTGGATGTTTTTGGACTCGGTAGCCATCTTGCCGGTGAATTTCATACTCCTCTTTTTGAAGTGTGCTCCCGAAAAATCTTTGTTTGATGGGGTATATAGCCCCACCATCTAGCCCTTCCCCTCCGTCGTAACAGAACGTTCCCCTTCACCTTCAAACTGGACACATCTGCCCTTGCAGCAACTTCACATCGAGCGACTTTTCCCGGTTGTTGAAGTTCTGCAAGCGTCATCAGGATTGCTGGGTGCTGCCATCATCAAGGCCCTTCTTCAGGATCTTCTCATTAAAAGCCAAAGAGCCTGCCGGACCACTCAAGGGCCCAATCATGCTCGAGAACCTTGTGGATGAGCTTGGGAACAAGGACTCCTTCCCCCCTTGGTCTTTGGCCGTGCAAGGGTCATTATTACCCAGGAGGGGAGGGACCCCTTGGAGGTTTTGACAGTGCGAATGGAAGAACTGCAGGTCTGCTTCTTCCCTGCCCTCACTTACAGGGATGTGAGGGGGGAGAGGATCTGCCAGGGGGATACTCGTCACTGGTGGCAGGTTTTGTGAAAAAGGGACAAACCCAGTGCTGTAAGTCGGGAAGCCCAGCTTACAGAAGCGGTTCTTGTGGAGTTGGAAAGATGTTTGGTTTGCTCCCATAACCACGCTTTTCCAGCATGAACCGCCTTTTTAAGGTCATGCCACAGCATCTCTATGGGATTCAGGTGGGGGCTTTGACTAGGCCACTCCAAAGTCTTCATGTTGTTGTTCTTAAGCCATTCAGAGGTGGACTTGCTGGTGTGTTCTGGATCATTGTTCTGCTGCAGAACCCAAGTGCGCTTCAGCTTGAGGTCACCAACAGATGGCCGGACGTTCTCCTTCAGGATTTTTTGGTAGAAGCAGAATTCATGGTTCCATTTACCACAGCAAGTCTTCCAGGTCCTGAAGCAGCAAAACAGCCCCAGACCATCACACTACCACCACCATGTTTTACTGTTGCTATGATGTTCCTTTTCTGAAATGCCGTGTTACTTTTACGCCAGATGTAATGGGACCTCCACCTTCCAGAAAGTTCCACTTTTGTCTCGTCAGTCCACAGAGGATTTTCCCAAAAGTCTTGGGGATCATCAAGATGCTTTCTGGCTAAACTGAGACGAGCCTTTATGTTCTTTTTGCTCAGCAGTGGTTTTGGTCTTGGAACTCTGCCATGCAGCCATTTTTGCCCCCCAGTCTCTTTCTGATGGGGGAGTCATGAACACTGACCTTCATTGAGGCAAGTGAGGCCTGCAGTTCTTGGATGTTGTTCTGGGGTCTTTTGTGACCTCTTGGATGAGTCGTCGCTGTGCTCTTGGGGTCATTTTGGTCGGTCGGCCCCTCCTGGGAAGGTTCACCACTGTTCCATGTTTTCACCATTTGTGGATAATGGTTCTCACTGTGGTTCTCTGGAGTCCCAAAGCTTTAGAAATGGCTTTGGAACCTTTTCCAGACTGATAGATCTCAATGACTTTGTTTCTCATTTGTTCCTGAATTTCTTTGGATGGCAGCATGATGTCTAGCTTTGGAGGATCTTTTGGTCTACTTCACTTTGTCAGGCAGGTCCTATTTATGGGATTTCTGATGGAGAACAGGTGTGGCAGTAATCAGGCCTGGATGTGGATAGAGAAACTGAACTCTGCTTTCCAAAGATGATAAACCACAGTTAGTTTAATGTTTTAACAGGGGGGGGGCAAATCACTTTTTCACACAGGGCCATGGTGGTTTGGATTTTTTTCCCCTTACTAATAAAAACCATCCAAAAACTGCATTTTCTGTTTTACTTTTGTTATCTTTGTCTCACATTTAAATTTGTTTAATGATATCTGGAAGGAGGCAATTACTTTTTCACACAACTGTATATATGTATGTATGTATATATATATATATATATATATATATATATATATATATATATATATATATATATATAAATATTTTTTTTTCTTATTTGAACAAAAGTGGAGATGCTTTGCAGGTTTGCTATTGTCAATTCATAATCAAAGTGCTACATTTAAAGCTACAAAATTGTTTAATTCGATCAAATACTCGAGCAGCCCCTACAAAGGTTGCATTTTCAGTCAGTCCATTTATCTGGAAATCTGTTGAAAATTTACCAGGTTAAGCAGATCTGAACATCAGAAACACCACTTTCCTCAACAAGCATGTATTCCCTCTGACTGCAGCTTGGTCTATGTCTATGATGTAGACATGAAGACGACCAATCATGCAGCAGCATCTAGGCACGTAGATGTGATTTAAAAATAGCCACATTATGAATCAGATATGTTATTTGTGCTTTAACGATCATTAAGACATAAATAATGGCGTTTCGTGTCGTTTAGAATCAATTTTATTTATTTTAACGGTCACGCCGATCGAGACGAAGCACAAAAACATGTTGACAAGAAGCCGAAAGCCAAACGGCGAGCGGTAAACAAGCCACACACCTGTTCCACGCCGGAGCAGGTGGGCGAAGGGGCGACTTTAAGGCGTCTAAAGGGCAGTTGGCATCCTGACAAGCCGCTGAATGTCAGATTGACAAAATAATATGCACCCTTGCTTTGTGCCAGCGGAGGGAAAGAGAACAGACAAAAAAACATAAAGGAAAGGACGCAGGGCGCATTTGGGCTCCCCCCCCCTCTCTCTTTTTAATCAGAGGAGGAAGACTGACATGTCCAATCATAACAAAACATCAGCTGGTAAATGGGCCTTCGCAATCACTGTCAGCCAGCCTCCATTAGAGAGACCCCCTTTCCTGGACATCAATCACCGCTTTATGGACCGCTTCCTTCATTCATTATTTAATTACAACACTTTCTTTATTTATTTAACAACTGAAGACTTTTTTCTGCAGCTTAATCACTTCTTTGTGTGCAATCACATTTCTACTTCTTGTTTGTATCTGTCCTTCCTTCCTTCTTTTATCCTTTTTTTTTGGTAATAACTTTGTTCTCGTGTCCGTTGTGAACAGAAGCTGCGTGAACAACCGCGCCGTCCCGTCGCCACGACCATCAAAGCTGAGCGGTCAAAGCGAGTCGCACATTTGATCAACGTGATGGTCTGAACCGCATCGCTCTGCTCTCTAATTCCAGCACCTTCACACGAAAATAGCATCCCCGAAAGTGGCACGCCGTCTGCAGAAATCATATGCAAAATAGCAAACTGTGGAAATGTGGAATTATTTCCTGAAATTAAGCCCATTAGCCATGAAATTATTTGCTTTCGTTTAAGAAGCCATGCAATCCAATTTGAGGTGGTGCAAGCACACTACGTCTCTTTCCAATTTCCCACTGATCCCGTGGAACCGAACATGCACAAAAGAAGCTGCGTGGGTCACCTAAGTATAGACATAAGAGATGTATCCCACTGAGAATCAGATTGGAATGGAAGATTAGCGAGGCTTTATCAAGATATTCATTCAAATCCCCCCAGCAGCCGCTTCGCTGCTTTCTCTGGTAACACTTAGACAAAGTTTTAAAGAGGAACTCAAACAGGAGCAGAAAGCAGGCAGACATGAAAACCAGAAGAGTCTTCCTCCATCATCACAGCCGTGAAACCGTGTTTCCAGCTTCTGTGGATCAGGATATGATGAAAGAAGAAAGGAAAATGGTCTCCGTCGTTCTGATCAGTCCTCGGTCAGCGTGCCGAGGAGGAAAGACATCAAAACGATCAGAGATCAGTCTGACGGGTCATCAGGTTCATATCCCATCGTTCACATTCCAGCCGATGATCTTCCAGAAGATGAACCTGCAGGTGCAGACACTTAAAGGACTAGTACACCCACAGAATGATGTAACTTTATCTTCCACCCCCCTCATGGTGAGAAAGACTCTGCAGCACTTTTTTAATATCTCAAATGCAGCCGGTGATCAGGAAGGCTTCTAGTTTCCCCCCAACTTTCATATAATGGAGTTCACCAGGGTCCGAGCCAAAAAGGTCCATAAAAGTCCACAAAAACGTGTCAATATTCCTCCAAACTGCTCGTCCAACGTAATCCAAGTGTCCTGAGTGGGTAGCGTCCAGAATTTACTGGAAACGACGCCATTTAGTAGATTTTTAGAGCCTAAACAGTACTACATCAGTACTACATCAGTACTACATCACATCTCCTGCAAGCACACTGATGCACGTTCATGAAACTACGGAAGCCGCGGCAGACGAGATCACGCGTTCTCTTTTTCTTTCTTTCTTTGTTTTAAATCAACATCAACCCCTCTTGGACCCTCTTGTGTTTGTCCCGGTTTGTCTGCAGCTCTGTCGCTCTTAGAACAATGTAAACAGAGAATTTCTTCTTCTACGCTTGTATTATCGGCAGAGTAGGCTCTGAACGCTGAGGCTTCTGCAGTGTCATTGACGCGCATATGCACACTTTGCGCAAGTACTATGTTCTTCTGTTTAGGCTCTTAAAATCTACTAAATGATGTTTCCAGTAAATTCTGGACGCTACCCACTCAGGACACTTGGATCACATTGGACGAGCAGTATGGAGGAATATTGACAAGTTTTTGTGGACTTTTATGGACCTTTTTGGCTCGGACCCCGGTGAACTCCATTATATGAAAGTTAAATAAGAAACTAAAGAAACTAATAATAAATAAGAATTTAAAACTTATAATTTAGTGAAATAAAATTTTAAATTTGAATTGTGGTCGAAAATAATAGTAATAATAAAAAACTGTCCGACACATCAGAGCATCTTTCCCATGAACATGGACCAACATACCTGTCAACAGGTGCAGACGTCTGATTGGGCGTTACAGAAACACCTGATCGCAGTGATTGGCTCAAACCCCGGACGGCTCCATTCGCATTCGCCCCAGATTTCAACACCTGGATGTTGGATGTTTACTCGTTTGATTCTGGCTTTGTTTTTGCGTGAATGGAGCGAATAATACGCACGAATAAAACACTTCATGCAGTCAAACACCGCCTGCAGAGATCTGCCGCTGCAGGTTAATTAGGTTTTGTCTGACCGTGTTTTTTTTTTGTCTGTACAGTGACTTTACATGTAATTCATTCACGCATATAATTCTAATCGCGTCCGGTGTGAACACAGGAAAAGTCAACAGCATTTTAGCGTCACAGCCCCATCCTGCTTGTTTACTTGTTTTATTTTTTGTATTTCTTTTTAATACTTCATTTAAACCACAATTCAAAATCAATGTCATGATTTTCATCTAATTTTTATTTATTTTTACTTTTGTCAATATCTTCTTCTTTCACTGACAGCTGATTTTTTTTCCTTCTTTAACTGGAGGGTAGGAATAATGTTGAGGACGACTGTATGTACGTTTTTTCTTTAGAATTCATCAGGGACGCAAAAAAGCCTGAAATCAAAGAAACGCCTGTCACGTCTGCTCTGGCTGTGACATCACGTCCATTAGAGACTGATCTGAAAGCATGTGAGACGCTCTGTGGTCGTCCGTGAGTGCAACCTCTGTGATGTGTTGCGGCTTCGCTGCAGGTTGTTGCTCTGGATGCAGATGTGACCTCAGCAGACCAGAGATGTTCCTGTTACCACCAGTTTCTGCAGGTGCAGCCTGACAGTTTACACATTTACGCAGAAGCAAACTGGCAGCAACGAACCGTTATTGCAGGTGTTCCTCCGGCAACCTGCAGCCTGAGCGGTGGGAAGTCTGCGAGATGAAAGCGGAGCATGCATCCAGGCTGCAGATGTGGTGAGAAGCTGCATCCTGGGGAGGGATGCACCATATAATCAGGCCTCTATCGGTATCGGCCTATATCGGCCTTAAAACTGAATATTGGCCGTCGGCCACCCCACCGATATTTAATCGATATTTAACTGATCAGGCTGCTGTTTCTAAAGTCTGAAAAAACACAAATACTTCTTAAAAAAAAACTTTATTTTTTGCAGGGTGGGAAAAAATATTGATACACTGAAATATCGCAATATTTTCATATGCAGATATCATATTTACATTTCAACTCAACTTTATTGTCAAATGTGCTTCATGTTAGACATACAACGCAGATGAAATTGCAGTCCTCTCGAACCCACGGTGGTGGAAGAAGCTGTCTCTGAGCCTGCTGGTTCTGGTTCTGGCCCGGAGACTCTGCAGCCTCCTCCCCGACGGCAGCAGGCTGAAGACGCTGTGGGCGGGGGTGGGTAGGGTCACCTGCGATCCTGGTGGCTCTGCAGGTGAGGCGGGAGTGGTAAATGTCCAATGGAGAGGGGAGGGGGACACCGACAATCTTCCCAGCTGCTTTCACGGTGATGCTGCAGCAGGATGAGGCACAGACTCCGTACCACACGGTGATGCTGCAGCAGGATGAGGTGCAGACTCCGTACCACACGGTGATGCTGCAGCAGGATGAGGTACAGACTCCGTACCACACGGTGATGCTGCAGCAGGATGAGGTGCAGACTCCGTACCACACGGTGATGCTGCAGCAGGATGAGGTGCAGACTCCGTACCACACGGTGATGCTGCAGCAGGATGAGGCGCAGACTCCGTACCACACGGTGATGCTGCAGCAGGATGAGGTGCAGACTCCGTACCACACGGTGATGCTGCAGCAGGATGAGGTGCAGACTCCGTACCACACGGTGATGCTGCAGCAGGATGAGGTGCAGACTCCGTACCACACGGTGATACTGCAGCAGGATGAGACTCCGTACCACACGGTGATGCTGCAGCAGGATGAGGTGCAGACTCCGTACCACACGGTGATGCTACAGCAGGATGAGGTGCAGACTCCGTACCACACGGTGATGCTGCAGCAGGATGAGGTGCAGACTCCGTACCACACGGTGATGCTGCAGCAGGATGAGGTGCAGACTCCGTACCACACGGTGATGCTACAGCAGGATGAGGTGCAGACTCCGTACCACACGGTGATGCTGCAGCAGGATGAGGTGCAGACTCCGTACCACACGGTGATGCTGCAGCAGGATGAGGTGCAGACTCCGTACCACACGGTGATGCTGCAGCAGGATGAGGTGCAGACTTTGTACCACACGGTGACGCTGCAGCAGGATGAGGTGCAGACTCCGTACCACACGGTGATACTGCAGCAGGATGAGGTGCAGACTCCGTACCACACGGTGATGCTGCAGCAGGATGAGGTGCAGACTCCGTACCACACGGTGACGCTGCAGCAGGATGAGGTGATACTGCAGCAGGATGAGGTGCAGACTCCGTACCACACGGTGATGCTGCAGCAGGATGAGGTGCAGACTCCGTACCACACGGTGATACTGCAGCAGGATGAGATGCAGACTCCGTACCACACGGTGATGCTGCAGCAGGATGAGGTGCAGACTCCGTACCACACGGTGATGCTGCAGCAGGATGAGGTGCAGACTCCGTACCACACGGTGATGCTGCAGCAGGATGATGTGCAGACTCCGTACCACACGGTGATGCTGCAGCAGGATGAGGTGCAGACTCCGTACCACACGGTGATACTGCAGCAGGATGAGGCGCAGACTCCGTACCACACGGTGATACTGCAGCAGGATGAGGTGATGCTGCAGCAGGATGAGGTGCAGACTCCGTACCACACGGTGATGCTGCAGCAGGATGAGGTGCAGACTCCGTACCACACGGTGATGCTGCAGCAGGATGAGGTGCAGACTCCGTACCACACGGTGATGCTGCAGCAGGATGATGTGCAGACTCCGTACCACACGGTGATACTGCAGCAGGATGAGGTGCAGACTCCGTACCACATGGTGATGCTGCTGCAGGATGAGGTGCAGACTCCGTACCACACGGTGATGCTGCAGCAGGATGAGATACAGACTCCGTACCACACGGTGATGCTGCAGCAGGATGAGATGCAGACTCCGTACCACACGGTGATGCTGCAGCAGGATGAGGTGCAGACTCCGTACCACACGGTGATGCTGCAGCAGGATGAGGTGCAGACTCCGTACCACACGGTGATGCTGCAGCAGGATGAGGTGCAGACTCCGTACCACACGGTGATGCTGCAGCAGGATGAGGTGCAGACTCCGTACTACACGGTAATGCTGCAGCAGGATGAGACTCCGTACCACACGGTGATGCTGCAGCAGGATGAGGTGCAGACTCCGTACCACACGGTGATGCTGCAGCAGGATGAGGTGCAGACTCCGTACCACACGGTGATACTGCAGCAGGATGAGGCGCAGACTCCGTACCACACGGTGATACTGCAGCAGGATGAGGTGCAGACTCCGTACCACACGGTGATACTGCAGCAGGATGAGGTGCAGACTCCGTACCACATGGTGATACTGCAGCAGGATGAGGTGCAGACTCCGTACCACACGGTGATACTGCAGCAGGATGAGGTGCAGACTCCGTACCACACGGTGATGCTGCAGCAGGATGAGGTGATGCTGCAGCAGGATGAGGTGCAGACTCCGTACCACACGGTGATGCTGCAGCAGGATGAGGTGCAGACTCCGTACCACACGGTGATACTGCAGCAGGATGAGGTACAGACTCCGTCCCACACGGTGATACTGCAGCAGGATGAGGTGCAGACTTTGTACCACACGGTGATGCTACAGCAGGATGAGGTGCAGACTCCGTACCACACGGTGATGCTGCAGCAGGATGAGGTGCAGACTCCGTACCACACGGTGATGCTGCAGCAGGATGCGGTGCAGACTCCGTACCACACGGTGATGCTGCAGCAGGATGAGGTGCAGACTCCGTACCACACGGTGATGCTGCAGCAGGATGAGGTGCAGACTCCGTACCACACGGTGATGCTGCAGCAGGATGAGCTGCAGACTCCGTACCACACGGTGATGCTGCAGCAGGATGAGGTGCAGACTCCGTACCACACGGTGATGCTGCAGCAGGATGAGGTGCAGACTTCGTACCACACGGTGATACTCCCGGTCAGGATGCTCTCCATGGTGCCCCTGTAGAAGCAGTGCATGATGGGAGACGGGGCTCTTGCTCTCCTCAGTTTCTGCAGGAAGTAGAGTCTCTGTTGGGCTTTCTTGGACAGGGACGTGGTGTTGGTGTCCCAGGACAGGTCTTAGGAGACGTGGACACCCAGAACTTGGTGCTGCACCTGCTCCACCTCAGCACGGTTGATAATCAGTGGAGCTGCTGGACAGACCCTCTCCTGAAGTCCACCACCATCTCCTTCATCTTCTCCACGTTCAGATGGAGATGCTTGTCCTTGCACCACGTGACCAGGCGGAGCACCTCACTGCTGTAGTTTGTCTCATCGTTGTTGGGGATCAGACCCCCCACGGTCGTGTCGTCTGCAAACTTAATGAAGAGGCTGAAGCTGGATGTTGGAGTGCAGTCGTGTGTCAGCAGAGTGAAGAGGAGGGGGCTCAGCATGCATCCTTTGGGGGCCCCCGTGTTCAGCGTGATGGTGCTGGAGGTGTTGCTGCCAACCAGAACTGCCTGTGGTCTCCCCGTGAGGAAGTCCAGCAGCCAGTTGCAGAGGGAGGCGTTGAGTCCCAGCTGGACCAGTTTGAGGATGAGCTGCTTTTAAAAACGTATCGATCTATTTTACGAACAAAATCTCGCCAGAATTCACAAAATATAAGATTTTATAATAGAACGATGAAATATTGCGAGATTTTGTAAATAAAAAAGATCAATATCTTGTATTTAAATATCGATTTGATATTGGAATATGAAAATATTGCGATATTTTAGTGTATCGATATTGTTTTCCCACCCCTATTTTTCAAGGTGTCTCAAACGAATGACAAAACTGCTATTTGCAATGACTGCTTATTTTTTCAGCTTTAATATCAGTATCGATATTGGTAATCGGCCACGTGAGTTGTAAAATATCGGCATATCTGATATGCCAATATCGTGCATCCCTAATCCTGAGTCTGATCAGAGCTCTGATGCTCAGACGCCTCCAAACAGCTTCAGCCAGCAGAAGTGTGACGGAGGCTGGCAGACGCACAGGTGATGAAAAGGTCTGATGGAATGCAAACACACCCTCCTCTTCCTCCTCCTCCTCCTCCTCCCCATCCATTTGCAGCGGTGCATTAGTGAGATTGCTCGTGTTAGCGGGAGGTGAAAGGACGGTCCATCTCTGTCGGTACGTTGGGAAGTAAATGAGGACAGAGGTGCTTTTATATCAACAGCAGTTCACCTGCTGCTCCAGTCAGAGCTGAGAGTCCAGGATGGATGGATGGATGGATGGATGGATGCATGGATGGATGCATGCATGAATGGATGCAGGGATGGATGGATGATAGATTGATGGAAGGATGGATGGATGGGTGCATGGATGGATGGATGATAAATTGATGGATGGATGATAGATTGATGGAAGGATAGATGGATGGGTGGATAGATGGATGAATGGAAGGATGGATGATGGATGATAGATGGATGTTTGGATGGATGGATGGATGATAGATGGGTGGATGGATCATGGATGATGGAAGGATCATGGATGATGATAATGGATCATGAATGATGGTAGGATGGATGTGTGCAGAGATGGATGGATGATGAGTGGATGGATGCATGGATGGATGATAGATGGATGGGTGGATGGAGGATGGATGGATGGATGGATGGATGATAAATGGATCATGGATGATGGATGGATGGATGATAGATCAATGGAAGGATGGATGAATGGGTGAATGGATGGATAAAATTATGGATGATGCATGGATGGATAATGGATGAATGGATGAGTGCATGGATGGATGATAGATTAATTGAAGGATGGATGGGTGCATGGATGGATGATAGATGGACAGATGGATGGATGGTTGATAGATAGATGGATGGATGGATGATAGATTAATGGATGGATGGATGGATGGATGGATCATGGATGATGGATGGATGCATGGTGGATGGATGGATGGATGTGTGGATGCATGGATGGATGAATGGATAATGGATGGATGATGGATGGATGGATAAATGGATAATGGATGGATGGGTGCATGGATGGATGGATCATTGATGATGGAAGGATGGATGGATCATGGATGGTGGATGGATGATGGATGGATGATAGATCGATGGAAGGATGGATGTATGGGTGCATGGATGGATAAAATTATGGATGATGGATGAATGATGGATGGATGGATAATGGATGGGTGCATGGATGGATAATGGATGGATGGATGATAAATGGATGGATGGATGGATGGATGGATGGATAGATGATGGATGGGTGCATGGATGGATGGATGGATCATGGATGATGGATGGATGCATGGTGGATGGATGGATGTGTGATGCATGAATGGATAATGGATGGATGGATGGGTGCATGGATGGATAAAATTATGGATGATGGATGAATGATGCATGGATGGATAATGGATGGATGGATGGGTGCATGGATGGATGGATGGATGGATGGATGGATAGATGATGGATGGGTGCATGGATGGATGGATGGGTGCATGGATGGATGGATGGATCATGGATGATGGATGGATGCATGGTGGATGGATGGATGTGTGATGCATGAATGGATGGATGGATGGATGGGTGCATGGATGGATAAAATTATGGATGATGGATGGATGATGCATGGATGGATAATGGATGGATGGATGGGTGTATGGATGGATGGATGATAAATGGACGGGTGGATGGATGATAGATAGATGATGGATGGGTGCATGGATGGATGGATGGATCATGGATGATGGATGGATGCATGGTGAATGGATGGATGTGTGATGCATGGATGGATGAATGGATAATGGATGATAAATGGACGGATGGATGGATGAAAGATTGATGGAAGGATGGATGGATGATAGATAGATGATGGATGGGTGCATGGATGGATGGATGGATCATGGATGATGGATGGATGCATGGTGGATGGATGGATGTGTGATGGATGAATGGATGAATGGATAATGGATGGATGGGTGCATGAAACCAAGTTTTTAGGAGTTATTGTGGACCATAAATTAAACTGGAAATCACATATAAATTACGTTAAAACTAAGATGTCAAAATCCATCGCCATACTGTATAAAGTTAAAGATTTTCTGTGTCAAAAATCACTATATATCCTCTATAATGCATTGGTTCTTTCATACATGACATTTGTGTGGGGATTTGGGGAAACACTTACCGTACAAACACAGATTCAGTTGTTTTGTTGCAAAAAAAGCAATACTTATAGTTTGTAAAAGAACGTATTATGAAGCAACAAATCCCTTATTCATTCAATTAAATGTACTAAAGTTTAGTGATTTAGTTGATTGTGACACCATGCAATTTAGGTATGAAGCAAATAATAAATTGCCACTCAGTATCCAGAAGCTGTTCAAAAAGAGAGAAAAGTGTTATGACCTCAGAGGAAACTGCATGTTTGGTAAACCCAAGGTCCGGACAAATACAAAGATGCACTGTATTTCTGTCACTGGTGTCAAACTGTGGAACTGGTGTCCTGACCACATTAAAACAAGCTCTACTTTGAAAAGGTTTAAAAGAATATATAAAAAATGAAAAAATAATGAAAAATTAAGATAAATGAAATTATGACATTTGTTTAATTTTGTTTATAAGTGTTTTATTACGATTGGTGGAATGTTTTTGACAATTTTTTTTCTTTCTCTGAATTTAAAATGATTCCAGTTTATTCTATTTTGTATATTGTTCTACCATGTCAGTGATGGGTAGGCACTATATAAGCTTTAGCTTCTGGCGACACACTTTTGGTATTCTTTCACTTTTTTATCTGTGATCTTATCTTTTTTACATATTTTTCTGTTAACCGAATAAATACTTCCAATACAATGTAATACTAAATGGATGGATCATGGATGGGTGGGTGCATGGATGGGTGGGTGCATGGATGGATAGATCATGGATGATGGATGGATGATGCATGGATGGATAATGGATGGGTGTATGGATGGATGGATGATAGATTGATGGATGGATAGATGGATGGGTGCATGGATGGTTGGATGGACCATGGATGATGGATGGATGGAAGTGTGATGCATGGATGGATGAATGGATAATGGATGGATGGATGGATGGATGGATAAATGGATAATGGATGGATGGGTGCATGGATGGATGGATCAATTATGATGGATGGATCATGGATGAATGATGGAAGGATGGATAGGTCATGGGTGATGGATGGATCATGGATGATGGATGGAGGATGGATGATGGATGGGTGGATGGATCATGGATGATGGAAGGATGGATCATGGATGATGGAAGGATGGATGGAGGATGGAAGGATGGATCATGGAGGATGGATGGATGGGTGGATGGATCATGGATGATGGAAGGATGGATGGGTGCATGGATGGATGGATGCATAGTGGATGGATGGATGTGTGATGCATGGATGGCTGGATGGATGATGGATGGATAAATGGATAATGGATGGATGGGTGCATGGATGGATGGATCAATTATGATGGATGGATGATGGAAGGATGGATGGATCATGGATGATAAATGGATGCATGGTGGATGGATGGATGGATCATGGATGGATGGATGATGGAAGGATGGATAGGTCATGGGTGCATGGATGGATGGATGGATCATGGATGATGGATGGATGCATGGTGGATGGATGGATGGATCATGAATGATGGATGGATGCATGGTGGATGTAGGATGGATGGATGGATGGATGGATGGATCATGAATGATGGATGGAGGATGGATGGATGGATGATGAATGGATCATGGATGATGGAAGGAAGGATCATGAATGATGGATGGATAGATGATGGACGGATGGATGATGGAAGGATGGATGGATGGATCATGGACGATGGATGGATGGATGATAGATGGATGGATGAATGGGTGCATGGATGGATGGATGGATCATGGATGATAGATTGGTGCATGGTGGATGGATGGATCATGAATGATGGATGGATGCATGGAGGATGGATGGATGGTGGAAGGATGGATAGGTCATGGGTGATGGATGGATCATGGATGGAGGATGGATGATGGATGGGTGGATGGATCATGGATGATGGAAGGATGGATGGAGGATGGAAGGATGGATAGGTCATGGGTGATGGATGGATCATGGAGGATAGATGGATGGGTGGATGGATGATGGATGGATGGATGGATGATGGATGGGTGGATGGATCATGGATGATGGAAGGATGGATGGAGGATGGATGGGTGCATGGATGGATGGATGATGGATGGATGCATAGTGGATGGATGGATGTGTGATGCATGGATGGACGAATGGATAATGGATGGATGATGGATGGATAAATGGATAATGGATGGATGGGTGCATGGATGGATGGATCAATTATGATGGATGGATGATGGAAGGATGGATGGATCATGGATGATAAATGGATGCATGGTGGATGGATGGATGGGTGCATGGATGGATGGATCATGGATGGATGGATGATGGAAGGATGGATAGGTCATAGGTGCATGGATGGATGGATGGATCATGGATGATGGATGGATGCATGGTGGATGGAGGATGGATGGATGGATCATGAATGATGGATGGATGCATGGTGGATGGAGGATGGATGGATGATGGATGGATGGATGATAGATGGATGGATGGATGGATGGATCATGAATGATGGATGGAGGATGGATGGATGGATGATGGATGGATCATGGATGATGGAAGGAAGGATTATGAATGATGGATGGATAGATGATGGACGGATGGATGATGGAAGGATGGATGCATAGATCATGGACGATGGATGGATGGATGATAGATGGATGGATGGATGAATGGGTGCATGGATGGATGGATGGATCATGGATGATAGATGGATGCATGGTGGATGGATGGATCATGAATGATGGATGGATGCATGGAGGATGGATGGATGATGGATGGAAGGGTGCATGGAGGGATGGATGATGGAATGATGGATGGATGGGTGCATGGATGGATGATGGATGGGTGGGTGGAGGATGGATGGATGGATGATAAATGAATAGATGAATGGATGATAGATGGATGGATGGATGAATCATGGATGGATGGATAAATGGATTGATGGATAATAGATGGATGGATGGATGGATGAATGGATGTTGGATGGATGGATGGATGGATGGATGGATGGATGATGGATGTAATGATGGATGGAAGGATGGGTGGACGGATGGATGGATGATGGATGTACAGATGGATGGATGATGGATGTATAGATGGATGGATGGATGGATGGATGGATGAAAGATGGATGGATGATGGATGTATAGATGGATGGATGAATGTATAGATGGATGGACGCATGTATAGATGGATGGATGGATGATGATGGATGGATTCATAGTGGATGGATGGATGGGTGATGCATGGATGGATGAATGGATAATGGATGGCTGGATGGATAATGGATGGATGGGTGCATGGATCGATGGATCAATTATGATGGATGGATGATGGGAGGATGGATGGATCATGGATGATAAATGGATGCATGGTAGATGGATGGAGGGGGCATGGATGGATGGATCATGGATGGATGGATGATGGAAGGATGGATAGGTCATGGGTGATGGATGGATGGATGGATCATGAATAATGGATGGATGAATGGATAATGGATGAATGGGTTCATGGATGGATCATGGATGGAGGATGGATGGATGGATCATGAATGATGGATGGATGATGGATGGATCATGGATGATGGAAGGATGGATGATGGAATGATGGATAGGTCATGGATGATAGATGGATGGATGGATCATGAATGATGGATGGATAGATTATGGACGGATGGATGATGGAAGGATGGATGGATGGATGGATCATGGACGATGGATGATAGATGGATGGATGGATCATGGATGATAGATGGATGCATGGTGGATGGAGGATGGATGGATGGATCATGAATGATGGATGGATGCATGGTGGATGGATGGATGGATGAATGGATCATGGATGATGGAAGGATGGATGGATGATTGAATGATGGATGGATGGATGATGGATGGGTGGGTGGAGGATGGATGGATGGATGATAAATGAATAGATGGATGGATGACACATGGATGGATGGATGAATCATGGATAGATGTATGGATGAATGGATGATGGAAGGATGGATGGAAGGGTGGATGGATGGATGGATGATTGAATGATGGATGGATGGGTGCATGGATGGATGATGGATGGGTGGGTGGAGGATGGATGGATGGATGATAAATGAATAGATGGATGGATGACACATGGATGCATGGTGGATGGAGGATGGATGGATGGATCATGAATGATGGATGGATGCATGGTGGATGGATGGATGAATGGATCATGGTTGATGGAAGGATGGATGGAAGGGTGCATGGATGGATGGATGATTGAATGATGGATGGATGGATGATAAATGAATAGATGGATGGATGACACATGGATGGATGGATGAATCATGGATGATGGATGGTCGGATAGATGGATGGATGAATGGATGATGGATGGATAATAGATGGATGGATGAATGGATGCTGGATGGATGGATGGTGGATGGATGGGTGGATGATGGATGTAATGATGGATGGAAGGACAGATTGATGGATGATGGATGTATAGATGGATGGATGTATAGATGGATGGATGATGGATGGATGAATGTATAGATGGATGGATGATAGATGGATGATGGATGTATAGATAGATGGATGGATGGATGATGGATGTATAGATGGATGGATGGATGGATGGATGATGGTTGTATAGATGGATGGATGATGGATGAATGTATAGATGGATGGAGGATGGATGTATAGAAAGATGGATGATGGATGTATAGATGGATGGATGTTGGACGGACAGATGGATGGATGATGGATGTATATATGGATGATGGATGGATGATTGATAAATGGATGGATGGATGGACGGATGGATGGATGATAGATGGATGGATGATGGATGTATAGATGGATGGATGATGGATGTATGTATGTATAGATGGATGGATGATGGATGTATAGATGGATGATGGATGGTTGGATGTATAGATGGATAACGGATGTATAGATGGATGATGGATGGATGTATAGATGGATGGATGGATGTATAGATGGATGATAAATGGATTGATGTATAGATGGATGATGGATGTATTGATGATAAATGGACGGATGGATGGATGATAGATTGATGGAAGGATGGATAAATGGGTGCATGGATGGATGATGGAAGGATAGATGGGTGGATGAAGGATAGATGTATGATGGATGGATGGATGGATGTATAGATGGATGATGGATGGATGGATGATTGATGGATGGATGGATGGATGATTGATCGATGGATGGATGTATAGATGGATGATGGATGGATGGATTGATGTATAGATGGATGGGTGGATGAAGGATGATGGATGGATGGATGATGGCTGATGGAAGGATAGATGGATGATGGTTGTATAGATGGATGGATGAAGGATGATGGATGGATGTATAGATGGATGTATAGATGGATGATGGATGGATGATTGATGGATGTATAGATGGATGGATGGATGATGGATGGATGGATGAATGAATGATGGTTTTATAGATGGAGGGATGATGTATAGATGGATTGATGATGGTTGTTTAGATGGATGGATGGATGTTTAGATGGATGGATGTATAGATGGATGATGGATGGATGTATAGATGGATGATGGATGGATGTATAGATGGATGGATGGATGGATGGATGGATGTATAAATGGATGGATGTATAAATGGATGATGGATGGATTAATAGATGGATGGATGGATGTATAGATGGATGGATGTATAGATGAATGGATGAATGCATGATGGATGGATGATGCATGGATGGATAATGGATGTGTGCATAGATGGATGGATGGATAGATGATAAATGGACAGATGTATGGATGAACGATTGATGGAAGGATGGATGGATGATAGATAGATGGATGGATGGATGATGGATGGATGATTGAGGGATGGATGGATGGATATATAGATGGATGATGGATGATTGATGGATGGATGATGGATGGATGGATGATTGATCGATGGATGGATGTATAGATGGATGATGAATGGATGAAGGATGATGGATGGATGTATAGATGGATGGATGGATGAAGGATGATGGATGGATGGATGTATAGATGGATGATGGATGGATGTATAGATGGATGAATGGATGATGGATGGATGGATGATTGATGGATATATAAATGGATGGATGATGGATGCATGTAGAGATGGCTGATGGAAGGATGGATGGATGATGGTTGTATAGATGGATGAAGGATGGATGGATGGATGGATGGATGATTGATGGATGGATGATGGATTGATGGATGAATGGATGAAGGATGATGGATGGATGGATAGATGGATGATGGAAGGATGGATGGATGATGGTTGTATAGATGGTTGGATGAAGGATGATGGATTGATGTATAGATGGATTGATGTATAGATGGATGATGGATGGATGGATGATTGATGGACGTATAGATGGATGGATGGATGATGTATGGATGGTTGGATGGATGAATGAATGATGGTTGTATAGATGGATGGATGATGGATGGGTGGGTGGAGGATGGATGGATGGATGATAAATGAATAGATGAATGGATGATAGATGGATGGATGGATGAATCATGGATGGATGGATAAATGGATTGATGGATAATAGATGGATGGATGGATGGATGAATGGATGTTGGATGGATGGATGGATGGATGGATGGATGGATGGATGATGGATGTAATGATGGATGGAAGGATGGGTGGACGGATGGATGGATGATGGATGTACAGATGGATGGATGATGGATGTATAGATGGATGGATGGATGGATGGATGGATGAAAGATGGATGGATGATGGATGTATAGATGGATGGATGAATGTATAGATGGATGGACGCATGTATAGATGGATGGATGGATGATGATGGATGGATTCATAGTGGATGGATGGATGGGTGATGGATGGATGGATGAATGGATAATGGATGGCTGGATGGATAATGGATGGATGGGTGCATGGATCGATGGATCAATTATGATGGATGGATGATGGGAGGATGGATGGATCATGGATGATAAATGGATGCATGGTAGATGGATGGAGGGGGTATGGATGGATGGATCATGGATGGATGGATGATGGAAGGATGGATAGGTCATGGGTGATGGATGGATGGATGGATCATGAATAATGGATGGATGAATGGATAATGGATGAATGGGTTCATGGATGGATCATGGATGGAGGATGGATGGATGGATCATGAATGATGGATGGATGATGGATGGATCATGGATGATGGAAGGATGGATGATGGAATGATGGATAGGTATGGATGATAGATGGATGGATGGATCATGAATGATGGATGGATAGATTATGGACGGATGGATGATGGAAGGATGGATGGATGGATGGATCATGGACGATGGATGATAGATGGATGGATGGATCATGGATGATAGATGGATGGATGGTGGATGGAGGATGGATGGATGGATCATGAATGATGGATGGATGCATGGTGGATGGATGGATGGATGAATGGATCATGGATGATGGAAGGATGGATGGATGATTGAATGATGGATGGATGGATGATGGATGGGTGGGTGGAGGATGGATGGATGGATGATAAATGAATAGATGGATGGATGACACATGGATGGATGGATGAATCATGGATAGATGTATGGATGAATGGATGATGGAAGGATGGATGGAAGGGTGCATGGATGGATGGATGATTGAATGATGGATGGATGGGTGCATGGATGGATGATGGATGGGTGGGTGGAGGATGGATGGATGGATGATAAATGAATAGATGGATGGATGACACATGGATGGATGGTGGATGGAGGATGGATGGATGGATCATGAATGATGGATGGATGCATGGTGGATGGATGGATGAATGGATCATGGTTGATGGAAGGATGGATGGAAGGGTGCATGGATGGATGGATGATTGAATGATGGATGGATGGATGATAAATGAATAGATGGATGGATGACACATGGATGGATGGATGAATCATGGATGATGGATGGTCGGATAGATGGATGGATGAATGGATGATGGATGGATAATAGATGGATGGATGAATGGATGCTGGATGGATGGATGGTGGATGGATGGGTGGATGATGGATGTAATGATGGATGGAAGGACAGATTGATGGATGATGGATGTATAGATGGATGGATGTATAGATGGATGGATGATGGATGGATGAATGTATAGATGGATGGATGATAGATGGATGATGGATGTATAGATAGATGGATGGATGGATGATGGATGTATAGATGGATGGATGGATGGATGGATGATGGTTGTATAGATGGATGGATGATGGATGAATGTATAGATGGATGGAGGATGGATGTATAGAAAGATGGATGATGGATGTATAGATGGATGGATGTTGGACGGACAGATGGATGGATGATGGATGTATATATGGATGATGGATGGATGATTGATAAATGGATGGATGGATGGACGGATGGATGGATGATAGATGGATGGATGAGGGATGGATGGATGGATGGATGATGGATGGATGTATGTATAGATGGATGGATGATGGATGTATAGATGGATGATGGATGGTTGGATGTATAGATGGATAACGGATGTATAGATGGATGATGGATGGATGTATAGATGGATGGATGGATGTATAGATGGATGATAAATGGATTGATGTATAGATGGATGATGGATGTATTGATGATAAATGGACGGATGGATGGATGATAGATTGATGGAAGGATGGATAAATGGGTGCATGGATGGATGATGGAAGGATAGATGGGTGGATGAAGGATAGATGTATGATGGATGGATGGATGGATGTATAGATGGATGATGGATGGATGGATGATTGATGGATGGATGGATGGATGATTGATCGATGGATGGATGTATAGATGGATGATGGATGGATGGATTGATGTATAGATGGATGGGTGGATGAAGGATGATGGATGGATGGATGATGGCTGATGGAAGGATAGATGGATGATGGTTGTATAGATGGATGGATGAAGGATGATGGATGGATGTATAGATGGATGATGGATGGATGATTGATGGATGTATAGATGGATGGATGGATGATGGATGGATGGATGAATGAATGATGGTTTTATAGATGGAGGGATGATGTATAGATGGATTGATGATGGTTGTTTAGATGGATGGATGGATGTTTAGATGGATGGATGTATAGATGGATGATGGATGGATGTATAGATGGATGATGGATGGATGTATAGATGGATGGATGGATGGATGGATGGATGTATAAATGGATGGATGTATAAATGGATGATGGATGGATTAATAGATGGATGGATGGATGTATAGATGGATGGATGTATAGATGAATGGATGAATGCATGATGGATGGATGATGCATGGATGGATAATGGATGTGTGCATAGATGGATGGATGGATAGATGATAAATGGACAGATGTATGGATGAACGATTGATGGAAGGATGGATGGATGATAGATAGATGGATGGATGGATGATGGATGGATGATTGAGGGATGGATGGATGGATATATAGATGGATGATGGATGATTGATGGATGGATGATGGATGGATGGATGATTGATCGATGGATGGATGTATAGATGGATGATGAATGGATGAAGGATGATGGATGGATGTATAGATGGATGGATGGATGAAGGATGATGGATGGATGGATGTATAGATGGATGATGGATGGATGTATAGATGGATGAATGGATGATGGATGGATGGATGATTGATGGATATATAAATGGATGGATGATGGATGCATGTAGAGATGGCTGATGGAAGGATGGATGGATGATGGTTGTATAGATGGATGAAGGATGGATGGATGGATGGATGGATGATTGATGGATGGATGATGGATTGATGGATGAATGGATGAAGGATGATGGATGGATGGATAGATGGATGATGGAAGGATGGATGGATGATGGTTGTATAGATGGTTGGATGAAGGATGATGGATTGATGTATAGATGGATTGATGTATAGATGGATGATGGATGGATGGATGATTGATGGACGTATAGATGGATGGATGGATGATGTATGGATGGTTGGATGGATGAATGAATGATGGTTGTATAGATGGATGGATGATGGATGGATGGATGATGTATAGATGGATGGATGAGGGATGTATAGATGGATGATGGATGGATGGATGGATGTAAAGATGGATGATGGATGGATGTATAGATGGATGGATTATGGATGTATAGATGGATGGATGTATAGATGGATGGATGGATGGATGATGGATGGATGATGGATGTATAGATGGATGGATGGATGTCTAGATGGATGGATGGATGATTGATGGATGGATGATGGATGGATGGATGGATGATGGATGGATGGATGATGGATGGATGTATAGATGGATGAATGGATGGATGGATGATTGATGGATATATAAATGGATGGATGATGGATGCATGTATAGATGGCTGATCGAAGGATGGATGGATGATGGTTGTATAGATGGATGGATGAAGGATGGATGGATGATTGATGGATGGATGATGGATGGATGGATGAATGAATGGATGAAGGATGATGGATGGATAGATGGATGATGGAAGGATGGATGGATGATGGTTGTATAGATGGTTGGATAAAGGATGATGGATTGATGTATAGATGGATGATGGATGGATGGATGATTGATGGACGTATAGATGGATGGATGGATGATGTATAGATGGTTGGATGGATGAATGAATGATGGTTGTATAGATGGATGGATGGATGATGTATAGATGGATGGATGATGGTTGTATAGATGGATGGATGTATAGATGGATGGATGGATGGATGTATAGATGGATGATGGATGGATTAATAGATGGATGTATAATTGGATGGATGGATGTCTAGATGGATGTGTGGATGGATGGATGATGGATGGATGTATAGATGAATGGGTGAATGGATGGATTGATGGATGGATGGATGGATGATGGAAGGATGCATGGATGATGGATGTATAGATTGATGGACAGATGGATGATGGATGGATGTATAGATGGATGATTGATGGATGGATGGATGGATGGATGTATAGATGGATGATGGATGGATGGATGATGGATGGATTGAAGGATGATGGATGGATGTATAGATGGATTGATGATGGATGATGTAAGGATGGATGGATGATGGTTGTATAGATGGATGAAGGATAGATGTATGATGGATGGATGGATGTATAGATGGATGATGGATGGATGGATGGATGGATAATTGATCGATGGTTGGATGTATAGATGGATGGATGTATGGATGGGTGGATGGATGTATAGATGGATGGATGATTGATGTAAAGATGGATGGATGGATGGATGGATGGATGATGGATGGATGATGGATGGATGTATAGATGGATGGGTGGATGGATGAAGGATGGATGATGGATGGATGAAGGATGATGGATGGATGGATGGATGGATGATGGATGGATGGATGATGGATGATGGATGGATGTATAGATGGATGGATGGATGTATAGATGGATGGATAATGGATGGATGGATGGATGTATAGATGGATGGATGATTGATGTAAAGATGGATGGATGGATGGATGGATGGATGATGGATGGATGATGGATGGATGTATAGATGGATGTATAGATGGATGGATGTATAGATGGATGGATGATGGATGGATGGATGGATGGATGGATGGATGTATAGATGGATGGATGATGGATGGATGTATAGATGGATGGATGATGGATGGATGGATGGATGGATGATGGATGGATGTATAGATGGATGGATGATGGATGGATGTATAGATGGATGGATGATGGATGGATGGATGTATAGATGGATGGATAATGGATGTATAGATGGATGGATGATGGATGGATGTATAGATGGATGGATGATTGATGTAAAGATGGATGGATGGATGGATGGATGATGGATGGATGTATAGATGGATGGATAATGGATGGATGGATGATGGATGGATGTATAGATGGATGGATGGATGGATGTATAGATGGATGGATGATGGATGGATGTATAGATGGATGGATGATGGATGGATGGATGGATGGATGATGGATGAATGGATGTATAGATGGATGGATGGATGTATAGATGGATAGATGATGGATGGATGGATGGATGGATGATGGATGGATGGATGTATAGATGGATGTATAGATGGATGGATGATAGATGGATGGATGGATGGATGGATGTATAGATGGATGGATGATGGATGGATGGATGGATGGATGGATGGATGATGGATGGATGGATGTATAGATGGATGGATGTATGGATGTATGGATGGATGATGGATGGATGATGGATGATGGATGGATGTATAGATGGATGGATGGATGGATGATGGATGGATGGATGTATAGATGGATGGATGATGGATGGATGTATAGATGGATGGATAATGGATATATAGATGGATGGATGATGGATGGATGTATAGATGGATGGATGATTGATGTATAGATGGATGGATGATGGATGGATGGATGGATGATGGATGGATGTATAGATGGATGGATGGATGTATAGATGGATAGATGATGGATGATGGATGGATGTATAGATGGATGGATAATGGATGTATAGATGGATGGATGATGGATGGATGTATAGATGGATGGATGATGGATGAATGGATGGATGTCTAGATGGATGGATGATGGATGGATGTATAGATGGATGGATGAAGGATGATGGATGGATGGATGGATGATGGATGGATGGATGATTTATGGATGGATGATGGATGATGGATGGATGTATAGATGGATGCATGGATGTATGGATGTATGGATGGATGATGGATGGATGATGGATGGATGGATAGATGGATGGATAATGGATGGATTGATGGATGTATAGATGGATGGATGATTGATGTAAAGATGGATGGATGGATGGATGATGGATGGATGATGGATGGATGGATGGATGGATGGATGTATAGATGGATGGATGATGGATGGATGTATAGATGGATGAATGATGGATGGATGGATGCATGGATGGATGGATGTATAGATGGATGGATGATGGATGGATGTATAGATGGATGGATAATGGATGTATAGATGGATGGATGATGGATGGATGTATAGATGGATGGATGATGGATGTATAGATGGATGGATGGATGGATGGATGTATAGATGGATGGATGATGGATGGATGGATGTATAGATGGATGGATGATGGATGGATGTATAGATGGATGGATAATGGATGTATAGATGGATGGATGATGGATGGATGTATAGATGGATGGATGATTGATGTAAAGATGGATGGATGGATGGATGGATGGATGATGGATGGATGGATGTATAGATGGATGGATGGATGTATAGATGGATGTATAGATGGATGGATGATGGATGGATGGATGGATGGATGGATGGATGTATAGATGGATGGATGATGGATGGATGGATGGATGATGGATGGATGGAAGAGTTGATGGATGGATAGATGGATGGATGGATGGATGATGGATGGATGATGGATGGATGTATAGATGGATGGATAATGGATGGATGGATGGATGATGGATGAATGGATGATTGTGAATGATGGATGGATGATGGATGGATGGATGGATGTTTAGATGGATGATTGATAGATGGATGATGGATTGATGGATGATTGATGGATGGATGGATGGATGGATGTATAGATGGATGGATGGATGGATGAAGGATGATGGATGGATGTATAGATGGATGGATGATGGATGATGGATGGATGTATAGATGGATGGATGGATGGATGTATAGATGGATGATGGATGGATTTATAGATGGATGGATGGATGGATGGATAGATGATAAACGGACGGATGGATGATGGGTGATTGATGGATGAATGTATAGATGGATGGATGATGATGATGGATGAATGGATGATTGATGGATGATGGATGGATGTAAAGATGGATGATGGATGGATGGATGAATGATGGATGGATGATGGATTGATGGATGGATGATTGATCGATATATGGATGTATAGATGGATGATGGATGGATGGATGGATGAAGGATGATGGATGGATGTATGGATGATGGATGGATGATGGATGGATATATAAATGGATGGATGATGGATGCATGTAGAGATGGCTGATGGAAGGATGGATGGATGATGGTTGTATAGATGGATGAAGGATGGATGGATGGATGGATGGATGATTGATGGATGGATGATGGATTGATGGATGAATGGATGAAGGATGATGGATGGATGGATAGATGGATGATGGAAGGATGGATGGATGATGGTTGTATAGATGGTTGGATGAAGGATGATGGATTGATGTATAGATGGATTGATGTATAGATGGATGATGGATGGATGGATGATTGATGGACGTATAGATGGATGGATGGATGATGTATGGATGGTTGGATGGATGAATGAATGATGGTTGTATAGATGGATGGATGATGGATGGATGGATGATGTATAGATGGATGGATGAGGGATGTATAGATGGATGATGGATGGATGGATGGATGTAAAGATGGATGATGGATGGATGTATAGATGGATGGATTATGGATGTATAGATGGATGGATGTATAGATGGATGGATGGATGGATGATGGATGGATGATGGATGTATAGATGGATGGATGGATGTCTAGATGGATGGATGGATGATTGATGGATGGATGATGGATGGATGGATGGATGATGGATGGATGGATGGATGGATGGATGTATAGATGGATGAATGGATGGATGGATGATTGATGGATATATAAATGGATGGATGATGGATGCATGTATAGATGGCTGATCGAAGGATGGATGGATGATGGTTGTATAGATGGATGGATGAAGGATGGATGGATGATTGATGGATGGATGATGGATGGATGGATGAATGAATGGATGAAGGATGATGGATGGATAGATGGATGATGGAAGGATGGATGGATGATGGTTGTATAGATGGTTGGATAAAGGATGATGGATTGATGTATAGATGGATGATGGATGGATGGATGATTGATGGACGTATAGATGGATGGATGGATGATGTATAGATGGTTGGATGGATGAATGAATGATGGTTGTATAGATGGATGGATGGATGATGTATAGATGGATGGATGATGGTTGTATAGATGGATGGATGTATAGATGGATGGATGGATGGATGTATAGATGGATGATGGATGGATTAATAGATGGATGTATAATTGGATGGATGGATGTCTAGATGGATGTGTGGATGGATGGATGATGGATGGATGTATAGATGAATGGGTGAATGGATGGATTGATGGATGGATGGATGGATGATGGAAGGATGCATGGATGATGGATGTATAGATTGATGGACAGATGGATGATGGATGGATGATTGATGGATGGATGGATGGATGGATGTATAGATGGATGATGGATGGATGGATGGATGATGGATGGATTGAAGGATGATGGATGGATGTATAGATGGATTGATGATGGATGATGTAAGGATGGATGGATGATGGTTGTATAGATGGATGAAGGATAGATGTATGATGGATGGATGGATGTATAGATGGATGATGGATGGATGGATGGATGGATAATTGATCGATGGTTGGATGTATACATGGATGGATGGATGGATGGATGTATGGATGGGTGGATGGATGTATAGATGGATGGATGATTGATGTAAAGATGGATGGATGGATGGATGGATGGATGATGGATGGATGATGGATGGATGTATAGATGGATGGGTGGATGGATGAAGGATGGATGATGGATGGATGAAGGATGATGGATGGATGGATGGATGGATGATGGATGGATGGATGATGGATGATGGATGGATGTATAGATGGATGGATGGATGTAAGGATGGATGGATGGATGGATGGATGGATGGATGTATAGATGGATGGATGATTGATGTAAAGATGGATGGATGGATGGATGGATGGATAGATGGATGGATGATGGATGGATGTATGGATGGATGTATAGATGGATGGATGTATAGATGGATGGATGGATGTATAGATGGATGGATGTATGGATGGATGTATAGATGGATGGATGTATGGATGGATGTATAGATGGATGGATGGATGGATGGATGTATGGATGGATGATGGATGGATGTATAGATGGATGGATGTATGGATGGATGTATAGATGGATGGATGATGGATGGATGGATGTATAGATGGATGGATAATGGATGGATAGATGGATGGATGATGGATGGATGTATGGATGGATGGATGATTGATGTAAAGATGGATGGATGGATGGATGGATGATGGATGGATGTATAGATGGATGGATGGATGGATGGATGGATGGATGGATGGATGTATAGATGGATGGATGGATGGATGGATGTATAGATGGATGGATGATGGATGGATGGATGGATGGATGATGGATGAATGGATGTATAGATGGATGGATGGATGTATAGATGGATAGATGATGGATGGATGGATGGATGGATGATGGATGGATGGATGTATAGATGGATGTATAGATGGATGGATGATGGATGGATGGATGGATGGATGGATGTATAGATGGATGGATGATGGATGGATGGATGGATGGATGATGGATGGATGGATGTATAGATGGATGGATGGATGGATGTATGGATGGATGATGGATGGATGATGGATGATGGATGGATGTATAGATGGATGGATGGATGGATGGATGGATGGATGGATGGATGTATAGATGGATGGATGATGGATGGATGTATAGATGGATGGATAATGGATATATAGATGGATGGATGATGGATGGATGTATAGATGGATGGATGATTGATGTATAGATGGATGGATGATGGATGGATGGATGGATGATGGATGGATGTATAGATGGATGGATGGATGTATAGATGGATAGATGATGGATGATGGATGGATGTATAGATGGATGGATAATGGATGTATAGATGGATGGATGATGGATGGATGTATAGATGGATGGATGATGGATGAATGGATGGATGTCTAGATGGATGGATGATGGATGGATGTATAGATGGATGGATGAAGGATGATGGATGGATGGATGGATGATGGATGGATGGATGATTTATGGATGGATGATGGATGATGGATGGATGTATAGATGGATGCATGGATGTATGGATGTATGGATGGATGATGGATGGATGATGGATGGATGGATAGATGGATGGATAATGGATGGATGGATGGATGTATAGATGGATGGATGATTGATGTAAAGATGGATGGATGGATGGATGATGGATGGATGATGGATGGATGTATAGATGGCTGGATGGATGGATGGATGGATGAATAGATGGATGATTAATGGATGGATGGATGGATGGATGGATGGATGGACGGATGGATGGATGCATAGATGGATGGATAGATGGATGGATGTATAGATGGATGGATAATGGATGTATAGATGGATGGATGATGGATGGATGTATAGATGGATGGATGATGGATGTATAGATGGATGGATGGATGGATGGATGTATAGATGGATGGATGATGGATGGATGGATGTATAGATGGATGGATGATGGATGGATGTATAGATGGATGGATGGATGGATGTATAGATGGATGGATGATGGATGGATGTATAGATGGATGGATGATTGATGTAGATGGATGGATGGATGGATGGATGGATGATGGATGGATGGATGTATAGATGGATGGATGGATGTATAGATGGATGTATAGATGGATGGATGATGGATGGATGGATGGATGGATGGATGGATGTATAGATGGATGGATGGATGGATGGATGGATGGATGATGGATGGATGGATGTATAGATGGATGGATGGATGGATGTATGGATGGATGATGGATGGATGATGGATGGATGTATAGATGGATGGATAATGGATGGATGGATGGATGATGGATGAATGGATGATTGTGAATGATGGATGGATGATGGATGGATGGATGGATGTTTAGATGGATGATTGATAGATGGATGATGGATTGATGGATGATTGATGGATGGATGGATGGATGGATGTATAGATGGATGGATGGATGGATGAAGGATGATGGATGGATGTATAGATGGATGGATGATGGATGATGGATGGATGTATAGATGGATGGATGGATGGATGTATAGATGGATGATGGATGGATTTATAGATGGATGGATGGATGGATGGATAGATGATAAACGGACGGATGGATGATGGGTGATTGATGGATGAATGTATAGATGGATGGATGATGATGATGGATGAATGGATGATTGATGGATGATGGATGGATGTAAAGATGGATGATGGATGGATGGATGAATGATGGATGGATGATGGATTGATGGATGGATGATTGATCGATATATGGATGTATAGATGGATGATGGATGGATGGATGGATGAAGGATGATGGATGGATGTATGGATGATGGATGGATGATGGATGGATGGATGTATAGATGGATGGATGGATGAATGGATGATGGATGGATGGATGGATGGATGATGGATGGATGTATAGATGGATGAATAATAGATGGATGGATGGATGGATGGATGGATGGATGGATGGATGATGGATGGATGTCTGGATGGATGATGGATGGATGGATGATTGATGCATGGATGGATGTATAGATGGATGATGGATGGATGGATGTATAGATGGATGGATGATGGATGGATGGATGATGGATGGATGTATAGATGGATGGATGTATGGATGATCGATGGATGGATGAAGAATAATGGATGATGGATGGATGTATAGACGCATGGATGGATTGTTGGATGGATGGATGGATGGATGGATGATAGATGGATGATGGATGGTTGGATGGATGGATGGATGATTGATGGATGGATGTATAGATGGATGTATAGATGGATGGATGGATGGAATTATAGATGGATGGATGGATGGATGGATGTATAGATGGATGATGGATGGATGGATGTATAGATGGATGATGGATGGATGGATGATAGATTGATGGAAGGTGGATGGATGGATGGATGATTGATGGATGGAT
>JALJCO010002436.1:202500-219985 GCA_023101725.1 Atherinomorus stipes
AATGGATGGATGGATGGATGTATAGATGGATGGATGATTGATGTAAAGATGGATGGATGGATGGATGATGGATGGATGATGGATGGATGGATGGATGTATAGATGGATGGATGTATAGATGGATGGATGATGGATGGATGGATGGATGGATGGATGTATAGATGGATGGATGATGGATGATGGATGGATGCATGGATGGATGGATGGATGGATGGATGGATGTATAGATGGATGGATGATGGATGGATGGATGGATGGATGAATAGATGGATGGATGATGGATGGATGATGGATGGATGGATGTATAGATGGATGGATGGATGGATGGATGTATAGATGGATGGATAGATGGATGTATAGATGGATGGATGATGGATGGATGTATAGATGGATGGATGATTGATGTTAAAGATGGATGGATGGATGGATGGATGATGGATGGATGGATGGATGGATGTATAGATGGATGGATAATGGATGGATGGATGATGGATGGATGTATAGATGGATGGATGGATGGATGTATAGATGGATGGATGATGGATGGATGGATGGATGGATGGATGGATGAATGGATGTATAGATGGATGGATGGATGGATGGATGGATGTATAGATGGATAGATGATGGATGATGGATGGATGATGGATGGATGGATGTATAGATGGATGGATGTATAGATGGATGGATGGATGGATGGATGGATGTATAGATGGATGGATGATGGATGGATGGATGGATGGATGGATGTATAGATGGATGGATGATGGATGATGGATGGATGTATACATGGATGGATAATGGATGGATGGATGGATGATGGATGGATGTATAGATGGATGGATGATTGATGTATAGATGGATGGATGATGGATGGATGTATAGATGGATGGATGGATGTATAGATGGATGATGGGTGGATGGATGATGGATGATCAATGGATGTATATATGGATGGATGGATGGATGTATAGATGGATGGATGGATGGATGGATGTATAGATGAATGGATGATGGATGGATGGATGGATGATGGATGGATGGATGTATAGATGGATGGATGGATGGATGTATAGATGGATAGGTGATGGATGATGGATGGATGGATGGATGGATGATGGATGGATGGATGTATAGATGGATGGATGGATGTATAGATGGATGTATAGATGGATGGATGGATGGATTTATGGATGGATGTATGTATGGATGGATGGAATATGGATGATGGATGGATGTATAGATGGATGGATAATGGATGTATAGATGGATGATGGATGGATGTATAGATGGATGGATGATGGATGGATGTATAGATGGATGGATGATTGATGTATAGATGGATGGATAGATGGATGGATGGATGGATGGATGTATAGATGGATAGATGATGGATGATGGATGGATGTATAGATGGATGGATAAATGGATGTATAGATGGATGGATGATGGATGGATGTATAGATGGATGGATGGATGTATAGATGGATAGATGGGTGGATGGATGATGGATGATCAATGGATGTATATATGGATGGATGGATGGATGGATGTATAGATGGATGGATGATGGATGGATGTATAGATGAATGGATGATGGATGGATGGATGGATGATGGATGGATGGATGTATAGATGGATGGATGGATGGGTGTATAGATGGATAGATGATGGATGATGGATGGATGGATGGATGTATAGATGGATGGATGGATGTATAGATGGATGTATAGATGGATGGATGGATGGATATATGGATGGATGGATGTATAGATGGATGGATGATGGATGATGGATGGATGTATAGATGGATGGATAATGGATGGATGGATGGATGGATGGATGTATAGATGGATGGATGGATGGATGTATAGATGGATGGATGATGGATGGATGGATGGATGATGGATGAATGGATGTATAGATGGATGGATGGATGGATGGATGGATGTATAGATGGATAGATAGATGGATGATGGATGGATGGATGGATGATGGATGGATGGATGTATAGATGGATGGATGGATGTATAGATGGATGGATGGATGGATGGATGGATGTATAGATGGATGGATGATGGATGGATGTATAGAGGGATGGATGGATGGATAGATGGATGGATGTATAGATGGATGGATGATGGATGATGGATGGATGTATACATGGATGGATAAATGGATGGATGGATGGATGGATAGATGGATGGATGTATAGATGGATGGATGATTGATGTATAGATGGATGGATGATGGATGGATGTATAGATGGATGGATGATGGATGGATGGATGGATGATGGATGGATGGATGTATAGATGGATGGATGGATGGATGTATAGATGGATAGATGATGGATGGATGGATGGATGGATAGATGGGTGGATGGATGATGGATGATCAATGGATGTATATATGGATGGATGGATGGATGTATAGATGGATGGATAGATGGATGGATGTATAGATGAATGGATGATGGATAGATGGATGGATGATGGATGGATGGATGTATAGATGGATGGATGGATGGATGTATAGATGGATAGATGATGGATGATGGATGGATGGATGGATGGATGATGGATGGATGGATGTATGGATGGATGGATGTATGTATGGATGTATGTATAGATGGATGGATGGATGGTTATTGGATGGATGGATGTATAGATGGATGGAATATGGATAGATGGATGGATGTATAGATGGATGGATAAATGGATGTATAGATGGATAGATGGATGGATGTATAGATGGATGGATAGATGGATGGATGTATAGATGGATGGATGATTGATGTATAGATGGATGGATGATGGATGGATGGATGGATGGATGTATAGATGGATAGATAGATGGATGATGGATGGATGTATAGATGGGGGATGGATAAATGGATGTATAGATGGATGGATGATGGATGGATGTATAGATGGATGGATGGATGTATAGATGGATAGATGGGTGGATGGATGATGGATAGATCAATGGATGTATATATGGATGGATGGATGGATGTATAGATGGATAGATGATGGATGATGGATGGATGGATGGATGGATGGATGTATAGAGGATGGATGGATGGATGTATAGATGGATGTATAGATGGATGGATGGATGGTTATTATGGATGGATGTATATATAGATGGATGGATGATGGATGGATGTATAGATGGATGGATAAATGGATGTATAGATGGATGATGGATGGATGTATAGATGGATGGATGATGGATGGATATATAGATGGATGGATAGATTGATGTATAGATGGATGGATGATGGATGGATGGATGGATGTATAGATGGATGGATAGATGGATGGATGGATGGATGATGGATGTATAGATGGATGGATGATGGATGGATGGATGGATGGATGGATGGATGGATGTATAGATGGATGGATGATGGATGATGGATGGATGTATAGATGGATGGATAATGGATGTATAGATGGATGGATGATGGATGGATGTATAGATGGATGGATGATGGATGGATGTATAGATGGATGGATGATTGATGTATAGATGGATGGATGATGGATGGATGGATGGATGGATGGATAATGGATGTATAGATGGATGGATGATGGATGGATGGATGGATGGATAAATGGATGTATAGATGGATGGATGATGGATGTATATATGGATGTATAGATGGATAATGGATGGATGATGGATGGATGTATAGATGGATGGATGATGGATGGATGTATAGATGGATGGATGATGGATGGATGGATGGATGGATGGATAATGGATGTATAGATGGATGGATGATGGATGGATGGATGGATGGATGGATAATGGATGTATAGATGGATGGATGATGGATGGATGGATGGATAGATGGATAATGGATGTATAGATGGATGGATGATGGATGTATATATGGATGTATAGATGGATAATGGATGGATGATGGATGGATGTATAGATGGATGGATGATGGATGGATGTATAGATGGATGGATGGATGTATAGATGGATGGATGATGGATGGATGTATAGATGGATGGATGGATGTATAGATGGATGGATGGATGTATAGATGGATGGATAATGGATGGATGATGGATGGATGTATAGATGGATGGATGATGGATGGATGTATAGATGGATGGATGGATGTATAGATGGATGGATAATGGATGGATGATGGATGGATGTATAGATGTATAGATGGATGGATGGATGGATGGATGTATAGATGGATGGATGATGGATGGATGTATAGATGGATGGATGGATGGATGTATAGATGGATGGATGATGGATGGACGGTCTTATGAAGAAGGGAAGAGTAAAAACACTGAAACCAGATGTTTATTTCGTCTCCACACGTACACCCACTCAGACGTTTGCACCGTCTCATTGAGCTTCCACTTCCTTCATTTGTGTCTTCATTCCGTCTCCATTCCCCGTATTTGCGTAAATGCAGGTGGGGGTGTCGGTGTGGGGGGGCTAAGTGCTCCTGCTGCGTGGCATGTGTGCAGAAACAAACATTTACACTCCTCCTGCATTAGAGGCCTCTCACAGGAGGACCCGGCTCTGAATGCGCTTTAGAACCGGCCGTTTGACTCCGCCTCCTTCCTCCTGCTGCCGTGGAAACGCACACCTCCAGGACCCGGTTTCTGACGTGACCCGGTTCCTGACGTGAGCCGGTTCCTGACGTGACCCGGTTTCTGAGGTGACCCGGTTTGTGACGTGACCCGGTTTCTGACGTGACCCGGTTTCTGACGTGACCCGGTTTCTGACCCGGCTCCGTTCGGCGTCGTGTGCCCACTGATGACACACACATGAGGGAGTCATTGATTTAATTGCTGTTTAAAAAGCGCAGCAGTGTATCATCCAGAGTCAGTGGTATTCAAACGACCTGCGCTCCGGTCGGCGCTCCGGTCGGCCTCCGGTCGGCGCTCCGGTCGGCCTCCGGTCGGCCTCCGGTCGGCGCTCCGGTCGGCCTCCGGTCGGCCTCCGGTCGGCCTCCGGTCGGCGCTCCGGTCGGCCTCCGGTCGGCGCTCCAGTCGGCGCTCGGTCGGCGCTCCGGTCGGCCTCCGGTCGGCCCTCCGGTCGGCCTCCGGTCGGCGCTCCGGTCGGCCCCTCCGGTCGGGCGCTCCTGTCGGCGCTCCGGTGGGCGCTCCGGTGGGGGCGCTCCGGTCGGCGCTCCGGTCGGCCTCCGGTCGGCGCTCCGGTCGGCGCTCCGGTCGGCGCTCCGGTCGGCGCTCCGGTCAGCGCTCCGGTCCGCGCTCCGGTCGGCACTCCGGTCAGCGCTCCGGTCAGCGCTCCGGTCGGCCTCCGGTCCGCGCTCCGGTCCGCGCTCCCGGTCGGCCTCCGACAGCATCGCCATGCATTTGCATGCAGAATCCATATGAATGCATCTGAGATTAATCAGCAAATGCTGCCGATGCCATAAAACGGGACCTTGTAGCGTGCTAACCAAGCACCCTTACATGATTCTACATTATTCATGAGGTCGATTTGGATAATGCTGCTCTGACTATTACTCCCCCTATGGTGTGTTAACATGTATTAAGAGTGATTTGATGAGATGTGGATTCGTGGGGAATGGGGCTGTCAATTACCACTGGAGTTAATAGGGTTGAGTGAGCAAATGGTGCGAGCAAATTTCATGCAGTTCGCACTCATGCAACATTAATGTGGATCTTTAGAAACAAGACTTAAATCCCTGCTTGTTCGCACAATGCACATCCAAGATGAAGCTGCTGCTAATCAGTTATGAGCAGAGCTGAAAGAGACGGCTACGCTAGCTCGCTAACCTGCGCTGAGAAGCTTCAGCTGCTCAGGTGGTGGCTGGAAACACGGATGAAGCACGCAGAAGGAGCAGGAGCATGCCGTACATGCATCTGTTGTGACATCACTGCAGGCGAAGTCTGCAGTGATGCAATCTCTGAAAACCATCTCTTCAAATGTCAACTTACGTTTAAGCAAATGGGAAAAAGTGTGGAAGACTGCGAAAGGGTGACAAGCCGCAGCAGTTTCATCCAAGATGGTTTGTTCACTGCAAAAACTCAGATCTTACCAAGTTCATTTTCTCATTTCTAGAATAAATATCTCATCACACTCAAAATAAGACGAAATTACTTAAGAGAAACATTTAAGTGAGATTAGACATCTTCTTTTAAGGAATGCATCTTACTTCAAGAAATATTATCAAGAAAATGGCAGATTTTATATCATTATTGCAAGCGTAAAAATCTTGGCCACTCTTAAAATAAGTGGGGAAAAAAAAGGTTTTTTTTTTGCATGTTATAAGCAAAAAACATCTGCTTAAATAGGATGAGCAAAAACAAGCCTTAAAACAAGATCCTATATCTCACCAAAATGTTTCTCTTTAAGTAATTTTGTCTTATTTTAGTGTGATGAGATATTTTGACTAGAAATGAGAAAATAAACTTGGTAAGGTTTGAGTTTTTGCAGTGTCTTTATTAAATTTTATCTTAAAGAGTAAAAATTAAAAATGAATGAGAGATTTTTTAAAGATTAGATGTAAAGTTAGAAAACCAGAAAAAATTAAATATTACAAAAATCAGATAAGAATTAAAACAGCACCCAGATCTCTGATTTTATTAGTTGTATTTAATCTGTTTGGGCGTCGTGACCCTTTTAGAAAGGAAAACCCGTGTGGACGGCAGCTTACTGAAGCAAAGTTTAGTTCCCACACGTGCAGCTGCTATTTTACACTAGAGGGAGCTAAAGCTCATGCTACGTTCACACGGCGATCATCCCCCCCCCGAAAAGAAGGCGCAAAAGTGGCGTCTCTTCATCTTTTTATCCGCGTTTACACGCAGAAATCTGCGTGCATACGAGGACGCCAGCGTGTGTGTGGATGTCGATTGGATCTGCGCGGCAGAGTGGAGCTGTGATAGAACACCATGTCTGCGTGCATGCGTAGAATCTACCGTAGATCCGCTGTACTTTACTGTGCGGACGTCGTCGTTTTCCTATTTTGTGTGACGTCTGCGTGCATGCATAGAATCTGCCGTAGATCCGCTGTGCTTTACTGTACGTACGTCGTCTTTTTCCTGTTTTGTGTGACGTTAGCGTACATGCGTAGAATCCACCGTAGATCCGCTGTACTTTACTGTACGTACGTCGTCGTTTTTCCTGTTTTGTGTGACGTTAGCGTGCATGCGTAGAATCTACAGCCTGCAGATCAGCTGTGCAATACTGTACGTGCGATAGGTACGTTTATCCCTGTTTTGTGTGACGTCTGCGTGCATGCGTGAGAATCTACCGTAGATCCGCTGTACTTTACTGTGCGTGCGATCGTCGTTTTCCTGTTTTATTGAGCGATCTGCGTGCATGCGTGGAATCTACCGTGGATCCGGCTGTGCTTTGCACTGTACGTGCGTCGTCGTTTTTCCTGTTTTTGTGTGACGGATTGGCGTGCATGCGTGAGAATCTACCGTGAATAAGCCTGTCTTCTGTACGTGCGTCGTCGTTTTCCTGTTTTGTGTGGCGATCTGCGTGCATGCGTGGAATCTACCGTGGTACGCTGTACTTTTTACTGTACGTATGTCGTCGTTTTTCCTGTTTGTGTGAACGTCTGCGTGCATGCGTGAGTCTACCGTGAATCTGCTGTACTTTACTGTACGTGCGTACGTCGTTTTCTGTTTGTGTGACGTCTGCGTGCATGCGTGGAATCTACCGTAGATCCGCTGTACTTTACTGTACGTACGTCGTCGTTTTTCCTGTTTGTGTGACGTCTGCGTGCATGCGGCTAAGAATCTACCGTGAATCCACTGTGCTACTGTGCGTATGCGTCGTCGTTTTTCCTGTTTTGTGTGACGTCTGCGTGCATGCGTAGAATCTACCGTAGATCCGCTGTACTTTACTGTACGTACGTCGTCGTTTTTCCTGTTTTTGTGTGACGTCTGCGTGCATGCGTAGAATCTACCGTAGGTCCTCTGTACTTTTTACTGTGCGTACGTCGTTGTTTTTCCTGTTTTGTGTGACGTCTGCGTGCATGCGTAGAATCTACCGTAGATCCGCTGTACTTTACTGTACGTACGTCGTCGTTTTCCTGTTTTGTGTGACGTCTGCGTGCATGCGTAGAATCTACACGTAGATCCGCTGTACTTTACTGTACGTACGTCGTCGTTTTTCCTGTTGTGTGACGTCTGCGTGCATGCGTAGAATCTACCGTAGATCCGCTGTACTTTACTGTACGTACGTCGTCGTTTTTCCTGTTTTGTGTGACGTCTGCGTGCATGCGTAGGATCTACCGTAGATCCGCTGTACTTTACTGTACGTATGTCCTCATTTTTCCTGTTGTGTGACGTTTGCGTGCATGCGTAGAATCTACCGTAGATCCGCTGTACTTTACTGTAAATACGTCGTCATTTTTCCTGTTTTGTGTGACGTCTGCGTGCATGCGTAGAATCTACCGTAGATCCGCTGTACTTTACTGTACGTACGTCGTCGTTTTTCCTGTTTTGTGTGACGTCAGCGTGCATGCGTAGAATCCACCGTAGATCCGCTGTACTTTACTGTACGTACGTCGTCGTTTTTCCTGTTTTGTGTGACGTCTGCGTGCATGCGTAGAATCTACCGCAGATCCGCTGTACTTTACTGTACGTACGTCGTCGTTTTTCCTGTTTTGTGTGACGTCTGCGTGCATGCGTAGAATCTACCGCAGATCCGCTGTACTTTACTGTACGTACGTCGTCGTTTTCCTGTTTTGTGTGACGTCTGCGTGCATGCGTAGAATCCACCGTAGATCCGCTGTACTTTACTGTACGTACGTCGTCGTTTTTCCTGTTTTGTGTGACGTCTGCGTGCATGCGTAGAATCCACCGTAGATCCGCTGTACTTTACTGTACGTATGTCGTCGTTTTTCCTGTTTTGTGTGACGTCTGCGTGCATGCGTAGAATCTACTGTAGATCTGCTGTACTTTACTGTACGTACGTCGTCGTTTTTCCTGTTTTGTGTGACGTCAGCGTGCATGCGTAGAATCTACCGTAGATCCGCTGTACTTTACTGTACGTACGTCGTCGTTTTTCCTGTTTTGTGTGACGTCTGCGTGCATGCGTAGAATCTACTGTAGATCTGCTGTACTTTACTGTACGTACGTCGTCGTTTTTCCTGTTTTGTGTGACGTTAGCGTGCATGCGACGTGAGCAGGTCCACCATCATTTCTGCGTTTTGCATACTTGTGAGAAATAGGGCGATATTTTTCATCGGTGTATCGGCCCAAGGCGAAAGTATTGGTTCTTATCTTGTACTTTAAACCTGATAAAGGGACCTTGTTCTGAAAATGTTGTTTCTTTGACACTCTGTAAATGATTTTTAAGGACAATGAACTAAATAGCAGTTTTAATTGTTGAAATAAGTAGGCTACTAGAATGCTACATAATAAAGCAGTTTCCCTGCAGTGCATTTTATTGCAGATCACATTAAAACGTGTGACTTTGTGGGCAGATGATGAAAATTAAAAGTCAAAGATGTACCTGGTTTACCTCCAGTTCCAGTGTCTGTGCTAAATCTGTCTGTTATTAAAGATTTCTACAACATCTGATCCATATTCGCTAGTTTTCCGATTCATTCTCAAAATCGCTATAGTTCCCATGTGCAGCTGCAGGTTTCCATTCTAGGAACCAAGGAAGCGTTACAGGAGGGCAGTCATGAGTAAAAATAACAAATATTTAATCTTTAGTGCCTTTCGTTCACGAGCGAAGCGACGTTATTCTAGGTTGAAGACACAAAAATCTGAAGACTCATTCCAAAGAGACTGAATGGCAAATCTCCCGAATCACGCAGGAGACTCCCGATTTTTAACCTCATCTCCTGCCGTGCTCCAATCAATAATTTATCCACTAATATCCCGATTTTACAGTGGAAAACACTGTAAAATCATGATATTAGCAACTAAAATATATTACTTAGAATATATTCTCTAAAATTCATGTTCGTTTAGTATTGATTGATCACTTCAATATACACATGACAAAGGGATAAATTATAAATGATTTTCTTTTTTTTACAAAAATATATAAAAACTATGAAAATTAATTTTAATAACCCATTTGTTTTACTGTATTTTTACAGATGTTATAGAAATCTTAATAACAGACAGATTGCTAAGACACTGGAGACCAGAGGGTAAAGTAGGTACATCTTTGTTTTTTAAATTTCATCATCTGCCCACAAAGTCACACCGTTTAATGTGATCTGCAATAAAATGCACTGCAGAAACTGCATAAATATATAGCATTCTAGTAGCCTACTTATTTCAACAATTAAAACACCTATTAGTTCATTGTCCATAAAAATCATTTACAGAGTCTCAAAAGAAACAACATTTTCAGAACAAGGTCCCTTTATCAGGTTTGAAGTACAAGATAAGAACCAATACTTTCGCCTTGAGCCGATACATGGGAGGGGGATATCTCCTTCTTCTCATAAGTATCTCACTTCCATAAAGATAATCATGGTGAACCTACTCCGCATCGCATGCACGCTAACGTCACACAAAACAGGAAGCTTTGGCAATGTGCAAGAGTAAAGTACAGCAGATCTACAGTAGATTCTACGCATGGGCGCATGAGCGTCACACAAAAACAGGAAAAACAATGACGTACATTAGTAAAACATGGATCTCACGATTCTACGCATGCACGCTGACGTCACACAAACAAACAGCAATGTCATTATTAGTATGATCTGATAGATTCGCATACGCATGAGCGTCACACAAAACAGGTAAAAACGACGACATACGTACAGTGGAGAGCAGCGGATCTCGGGTGGATTCTACGCATGCACGCAGACGTGGGGCGCAAGGCAGGGAAAAACGACGACGTACGTACAGTGAGAGGTAGGCGGATCTACGGTGGATTCTACGCATGCACGCAGACGTCACACAAAACAGAGGAAAAACGACGACGTACGTACAGTAGAGTACAGCGGATCTGCGGTAGATTCTACGCATGCACGCAGACGTCACACAAAACAGAAAGCCGACGACGTACGTGCAGTGGGGTGCGCGGATCTGCGGTAGATTCTGCGCAAGCACGCAGACGTAGGGCAGAGCAGGGCAGCCGACGATTTGCGTACAGTAAGGTGCAGGCGGATCTACGATTGGATTCTGCGCATGCACGCGCGTCACACAAAACAGAGACACAACCTGGCCATCGTGATAAAGTACAGCGGATCTCGATGGGTCTCATACTCGCATGGACGTCACACAAAACAGGAAAAATGACGACGTATTTACAGTAAAGTACGTGATGGGTCTACGCATGCCGCAGCGTCACACAACCGGGCGTCGGGGCCTACGATACAATGAAATCAGCGGATCTACGAGTGGATTCTACGCACATGCACGCAGACGTCAAAACAGGAAAAACGACGAAAGCTACGTGCAGTAAAGTACAATGGATCTGCGGTAGATTCTACGCATGCGCAGACGTCACCCAACAGGAAAAACGACGTCGTGCAGTAAAATACAGCGGATCTACGGTAGATTCTACGCATGCATGGAGCGTCACACAAAACAGGAAAAGCGACGACGATACGTACATTAAGTAGCAGCGGATCTGCGGTAGATTCTACGCATGCACGCAGACGTCACACAAAACAGGAAAAACAACGACGTACGTACAGTAAAGTAAAGCGGATCTCGTGGAATTCTACGCATGCACGCAGGCGTCACACAAAACAGGAAAAACGACGACGTACGTACAGTAAAGTACAGCGGATCTACGGTAGATTCTACGCATGCACGCAGACGTCACACAAAACAGGAAAAACGACGACGTACGTACAGTAAATTACAGCGGATCTACGGTAGATTCTACGCATGCACGCAGACGTCACACAGAAACAGGAAAAACGACGACGTACGTGCAGTAAAGTACAGCGGATCTACGGTAGATTCTGCGCATGCACGCAGACGTCACACAAAACAGGAAAAAACGACGTACGTGCAGTAAAATTACAGCAGATCTACGGTAGATTCTACGCATGCACGCAGACGTCACACAAAACAGGGGAAAACGACGACATACGTACAGTAAATTGCTGCGGATCTACGGTAGATTCTGCGCATGCACGCAAGACGTCACACAAAACAGGACAAACAATGACGTACGTACAGTAAAAGTACAGCGGATCTGCTGGTAGATTCTACGCATGCACGCAGACGTGCACACAAAACAGGAAAAACGACGACTTACGTACAGTAAAGTACAGCGGATCTACGGTAGATTCTACGCATGCACGCAGACGTCACACAAAACAGGAAAAACGGCGACGTACGTACAGTAAAGTACAGCGGATCTACGGTAGATTCTACGCATGCACGCAGACGTCACACAAAACAGGATAACGACGACGTGTGTACAGTAAAGTACAGCGGATCTACGGTAGATTCTACGTATGCACGCTAACGTCACACAAAACAGGAAAAACGACGACGTGCGTACAGTAAAGTACAGCGGATCTACGGTGGATTCTGCGCATGTGCGCTAACGTCACACAAAACAGGAAAAAGGACGACGTACGTACAGTAAAGTACAGCGGATCTACGGTAGATTCTACGCATGCACGCAGACGTCACACAAAACAGGAAAAACGACGACGTCCGTACAGTAAAGTACAGCGGATCTACGGTAGATTCTACGCATGCACGCAGACATGGTGTTCTATCACAGCTCCACTCTGCCGCGCAGATCCAATCGACATCCACACACACGCTGGCGTCCTCGTATGCACGCAGATTTCTGCGTGTAAACGCGGATAAAAAGATGAAGAGACGCCACTTTTGCGCCTTCTCTTTCGATGATCGCCGTGTGAACGTAGCATGAGCTTTAGCTCCCTCAGTGTAAACAGCAGCTGCACGTGTGGGAACTAAACTTTGCTTCAGTAAGCTGCCGTCCACACGGGTTTTCCTTTCTAAAAGGGTCACGATCGCCCAAACAGATTAAATACAACGAATAAAATCAGAGATCTGGGTGCTGTTTTAATTCTTATCTGATTTTTGTAATATTTAATTTTTTCTGGTTTTCTAATTTTACATCTAATCTTTAAAAAAATCTCTCATTCATTTTTAATTTTTACTCTTTAGATAAAATTTAATAAAGACACTGCAAAAACTCAAATCTTACCAAGTTTATTTTCTCATTTCTAGTCAAAATATCTCATCACACTCAAAATAGGACAAAATTAGCTTAAAAGAGAAACATTTCAGTGAGATATAGGATCTTGTTTTAAGGCTTGTTTTTTACTCGTCCTATTGGCAGATGTTTTTGCTTATAACATGCAAAAATAAATCTTTTTTCCCCACTTATTTTAAGAGTGGCCAAGATTTTTCGCTTGCAATAATGATAAAAAATCTGCCATTTTCTTGATAATATTTCTTGAAGTAAGATGCATTCCCTTAAAAGAAGATGTCTAATCTCACTTAAATGTTTCTCTTAAGTAATTTCGTCTTATTTTGGGTGTGATGAGATATTTATTCTAGAAATGAGAAAATGAACTTGGTAAGATCTGAGTTTTTGCAGTGAACAAACCATCTTGGATGAAACTGCTGCGGCTTGTCACCCTTTCGCAGTCTTCCACACTTTTCCCATTTGCTTAAACGTAAGCTGACATTTGAAGAGATGGTTTTCAGAGATTGCATCACTGCAGACTCGCCTGCAGTGATGTCACAGATGCATGTACGGCATGTTCCTGCTCCTTCTGCGTGCTTCATCCGTGTTTCCAGCCACCACCTGAGCAGCTGAAGCTTCTCGCGCAGGTTCGCAGAGCTACGTAGTCGTCTCTTTCCGCTCTGCTCATAACTGATTAGCAGCAGCTTCATCTTGGATGTGCATTTGTGCGAACAAGCAGGGATTTAAGTCTTGTTTCTAAAGATCCACATTAATGTTGCATGAGTGCGAACTGCATGAAATTTGCTCGCACCATTTGCTCACTCAACCCTATTAACTCCAGTGGTAATTGACAGCGCCATTCCCCACGAATCCACATCTCATCAAATCACTCTTAATACATGTTAACACACCATAGGGGGAGTAATAGTCAAAGCAGCATTATCAAATCGGCCTCATGAATAATGTAGAATCATGTAAAGGTGCTTGGTTAGCACGCTACAAAGTCCCGTTTTATAGCATCGGCAGCATTTGCTGATTAATCTCTGACTGCATTCATATGGATTCTGCATGCAAATGCATAGCGATGCTGTCGGAGGCGGCCGGGAGCGCGGACCGGGAGCGCGGACCCGGAGGCCGACGGGCGCCCTGGCCGGAGCGCTGGCCGGAGTGCCGACGCGGAGCGCGGACCCCGGAGCTTGCTCGGCCGGAGCGCCGACCGGCGCGCCGACCGGAGCGCCCGACCGGAGCGCCGACGGAGGCCCGACCGGAGCGCCGGCCGGAGCGCCACGGAGGCGCCCACGGAGCGCCGACAGGGCGCCGGCCGAGGCCGGCCGGCGCGCCGACCCCGGAGGCCGGCCGGAGAGCCGGCCGGGCGGCCCGACGGAGCGCCGACGGGCGCCCGAGCTGGAGGCGCCCGACGGAGGCCCGACGGAGCGCCCGACCCGGAGGGCCGGCCGGAGAGCCGACGGAGAGCCCGACGGAGGCGCCGACGGAGAGGCCCGGCCGGAGGCCCGACAGGCTCTGACCGCAGAGCCCGACCTGGAGCGCCGACGGAGCGCTCGTCGTTTGATACCACTGACTCTGGATGATGCACTGCTGCGCTTTTTAAACAGCAATTAAATCAATGACTCCCTCATGTGTGTGTCATCAGTGGGCACCACCCCGGCGCCCGAGCGGGCCGGGTCAGAGCCGGGTCGCGTCAGAGCCGGGTCCGTCAGAGCCGGGTCGCGTCACAAACCGGGTCACCCCTCAGAGACGGGTCACGTCAGGAGGCGGCTCCGTCAGGGCCGGGTCCGTCAGAGACGGGTCCTGGAGGTATGTTTCCACGGCAGCAGGAGGAAGGAGGCGGAGTCAAGCCGGCCGGTTCTAAAGCGCATTCAGAGCCGGGTCCTCCTGTGAGGCCTCTGGTACGGGAGGTGTAAATGTTTGTTTCTGCACACATGCCACGCAGCAGGAGCATAGCCCCCACACCGACACCCCCACCTGCATTCACCGCAAATACGGGGAATGGAGACGGAATGAAGACACAAATGAAGTGGAAGCTCAATGAGACAGTTACCAGCGATCTGAGTGGGTGTGCGTCGTCCGTCTGTCCGTCCGTTTTTGCTCGTCCGTTCCGTCCGTCCGTCCGTCCGTCCGTTCGTCCGTCCGTCCGTCCGTCCGTCGTCCGTCCGTCCGTCCATCCGTCCGTCCGTCCGTCCGTCCGTCGTCCGTCCGTCCGTCCGTCCGTCCGTCCGTCCGTCCGTCCGTCCGTCCGTCCGTCCTTCGTCCGTCCGTCCGTCCGTCGTCCGTCCGTCCGTCCGTCCGTCCGTCCGTCCGTCCGTCCGTCCGTCCGTCCGTCCGTTCGTCCGTCCGTCCGTCCGTCCGTCCGTCCATCCGTCTGTCCGTCCGTCCGTCCGTCCGTCCGTCCGTCCGTCCGTCCGTCCGTCCGTCCGTCCGTCCGTCCGTCCGTCCGTCCGTCCATCCGTCCGTTCGTCCGTCCGTCCGTCCGTCCGTCCGTCCGTCCGTCCGTCCGTCCGTCCGTCCGTCCGTCCGTCCGTTCGTCCGTCCGTCCGTCCGTCCGTCCGTTCGTCCGTTCGTCCGTCCGTCCGTCCGTTCGTCCGTTCGTCCGTCCGTCCGTCGTCCGTCCGTCCGTTCGTCCGTCCGTCCGTCCGTCCGTCCGTCCGTCCGTCCGTCCGTTCGTCCGTCCGTCCGTCCGTCCGTCCGTCCGTCGTCCGTCCGTCCGTCCGTTCGTCCGTCGTCCGTTCGTCCGTCCGTTTGTCCGTCCGTCCGTCCGTCCGTCCGTCCGTCCGTTGTTCGTCCGTCCGTCCGTTCGTCCGTCGTCCGTCCGTCTGTCGTCGTCCGTCGTCCGTTGTCGTCCGTCCGTCGTCCGTCCTCTGTCCGTCCATCCGTCGTCCGTCCGTCTGTGCGTCCGTTGTCCGTCCGTCTGTGCGTCCGTCCGTCTCCGTCCGTCCGTCTTGTGCGTCCATCCGTCGTCGTCGTCCGTCCGTCCGTCGTCCGTCCCGTCTGTGCGTCCCGTCTCAACCGTCCGTCCGTCGTACGTCCGTCCGTTGTCCGTCCGTCCGTCCGTCCGTCGTCCGTCCGTTGTCTGATCGTCCGTCGTTGTCGTCCGTCCGTCGTCCGTCTCTTGCGTGCGTCCGTCATCCATCTGTCGTCGTTGTGCGGCTCCGTCCGTACGTCCGTACGTCGTTGTGCGTCCGTCCGTCCATCGTCCGTCGTCGTTGTGCGACCGTCTGTACATCGTCCGTCGTTGTGCGTCGTCGTCCAAATCCGTCCGTCCGTACGTCCGTACTTGTCGTTGTCGTCGTCTCGTCCCGTATAACTACGTCTTGACTCCGTACTCGTCACCCGTACTCGTCTGCCATCCGTCCCGTCCGTCTGCGTCCGTCCGTCGTCGTCCGTTGCCGTCCGTAAGTCCGTCCGTCTGTGCGTCCGTCCGTACGTCCGTACGTTGTCGTCTGTGCGTCCCGTCCGTCCGTCCGTCCGTCGTCTCTATACGTCGTCCGTCTGTCATCCGTCCTACGTCGTCGTTGTGCGTCGTCCGTCGTCGTGCAGCCAACCGTCCGTTGTCGTCGTTGTCCCCGTCCGTCTATGCAATCCGTCCATCCGTAAGATCCCGTCCGTCCGTCCGTCTCGTCCATCCGTCCATCCATCCATCCGTCCGTCCGTCCGTCCGTCCGTCGTCCGTCCGTCCGTCCGTCTGTCCGTCGTCCGTCCGTCCGTCAATCTCGTCCGTCCGTCCGTCCGTCCGTCTGTCCGTCCGTTATCCGTCCGTCCGTCCGTCCGTCCGTCTATCCGTCCGTCCGTCCGTCCGTCGTCGTCGTCCTCCATCCGTCCGTCCATCCGTCCGTCCGTCCGTCCGTCTATCCGTCGTCGTCCGTCCGTCCGTCTGTGCGTCCGTCGTCCGTCCGTCGTTCTGCTCGTCCGTCCGTCCATCCGTCCGTCCGTCCGTCGTCCGTCGTCCGTCCGTCTGTGCATCGTCCGTCCGTGGGGGGGTCCGTCCGTGGGTGTCCGTCCTGTGGCACGTCCGTCCGTGTCCTCATCCATCATCCGCCGTCCGTCCGTACGTCCGTCCCTCTGTGCGTCCGTCCGTCATCGTCGTTGTCCTCGTCGGCCCTCCGTCCGTCCGTCTGTCCCTCCGTCTGCCCGTCCGTCCGTCCGTACGTCCGTCCTCCATCCCGTACTCCGTACTTGTCATCGTCCGTCCGTACTCTGCCATCGTCCGTCCGTCCGTCCGTACGTCCGTCCGTTTTCCATCCGTCCGTCTGTGCGTCCGTCCGTCGTCCGTCCTCCGTTCTCGTCCTCTTACTCTCCGTACTCCGTCGTCCGTCTCTTGCGTCGTCTCTGTCGTCGTCGTCGT
>JALJCO010002437.1:0-39537 GCA_023101725.1 Atherinomorus stipes
ACCGATACCGATGTTTAACATAACAACTTGGCCGATGGCCGATGTTTTCTATTTTTATTATTACTTCCTTTGTGCCACAGAAATGTACAATCTTTCAGCTCCTCATCAGTCTCCTTGAATGAGCACAAATTCAATCAGACCAATTTATGAAACAGAAACAACCTTTAATGTCGCTTTGTGGTTGACATTAGTTATAACAAGCTCTTTTTTTGAAAACTTTTCAAAAAACCTGGGACTGATAATCACTAAAAAGAATGCTTCAGTATATTGCGCAACAAAATTGAGCGGTTTTAGCCTAATAAACAAAAACACAATACTCAGGTGAGAAGATTATTTTCATAGCCCAATAAAAATTGCTGTGTGTGCATGTACTGCAAACTGCGTAACGCTGATCTTTTCTCTGAAACGGTAAAATATTGCCACACGACACGCCGCTATGCTTCGTTTCTCTACTGAGGAAAGTGCGCGGATGCCTTCTACCAGTATCTCCCCCCACCAGCCCAAAAAAGAGGGGGAAAAAAAGAGTTTTTCTTAAGAACAGTGTTGATGGCACATGTAAATCATTATATATATATATATATATATATATATATATATATAAAAACAGTAAACATCTTTACTATTTGTACCAAATGGCAATATGCTAAAAATCATACCTTTTTTAAGAGAGGACACTTCTGCCAGTTGGTCAAAGACATCAGTTCCATTTTCTGATCCTCCATCTCTTTCAATCTGATAAGGAGGGCATACATATTTTATATTCTTCTTTCTGAAAGTATTAACTTATAGATACTAAAATGCCTCTTGACTTCGGTTAACCTTGGTTATGACAAACTCAAAAAGTTGCTTAATGGTGTGCTGAGATCTACTAAACTGTCCTTTTCAACATGCCACAAAGACCTTGAATGACCTCACCCTCTCACTACAGTGTCTGGTAACCAGCATGTCCCATGGCAGGCAGGCTCAAAGTCACAGAGCCAAGGAACACTTCACTCAACAACGCTTAAAGGAATAGTTCACCCACAGAATGATGTAACTTTATCTTCCACTTCCCCTCATGGTGAGCAAGACTCTGCAGCACTTTTTTAATATCTCAAATCCAGCCGGAGATCAGGAAGGCTTCTCGTTTCCCCAACTTTCATATAATGGAGTTCACCGGGTCCGAGCCAAAAAGGTCCATAAAAGTCCACAAAAACTTGTCAATATTCCTCCATGCTGCTCATCCAATGTAATCCACGTGTCCTGAGTGGGTAGCGTCCAGAATTTACTCAAAACGAAATCATTTAGTAGATTTTTAGAGCCTAAACAGTACTACATCAGTACTACATCAGTACTACATCACATCTCCTGCAAGCACGCCGATGCACGTTCATGAAACTACGGAAGGCGCGGCAGACGAGATCACGCGTTCTCTTTTTCTTTCTTTCTTTGTTTTAAATCAATATCAACCCCTCTTGGACCCTCTTGTGTTTGTCCCGATTTGTCTGCAGCTCTGTCGCTTTACGTATTGCTACGCTTGTATTATCGGCAGAGTAGGCTCTGAACACCAAGGTTTCCATTGTTCGTGAGAAAGCGCACTTGCGTGTTTTCGTGAAAGTAAGATGTTTTACTAACCCACAAGTGCTGTACAACAAAATACACATATTATTCAGAATAAAATTATTTAAATCTCATAAAAAAGCCAGTAATGCACTGCCTGTACACCTTACTTTAGTTTTACATAGACAGCAGGAGCCAAAATGGTCAGAGGCAACTTGACTGTCAAATATGCTATACACACGTTAAAGTGGAAATGCAACGCTCAACCAACCTAACGCTATTTACTAGACTGAGTCCTGGTCTTATCAATAATTATAAACCAAACATGAAAAATAGACGCATATAAAAAAAGAAAAAAATGTTGCGAAGTTGAATGTTTTTAGGACAAGAGCGGCCCAAACCCTGCGGCGCGTTTCACACGTCAGGCGTGGCGCGTCAAGACACGTCATGTGCGGCAAGTTATGAGATTTTGAGATTTAGAGCATTTGAAGCGTGTCATGGGTGTCAGACGCCGGAGTTGGAAAATCTGAACTTTGGCGTCTTGACGCAGGGCATCAACCAATCAGAACGAGTCATGACACAGACACACATTTTCTGACAGGAGGGGAAAGAAACACCCAGAAGAAGCAGGGGAATCTCCTCTCTCTCTCTCTCTGAGGAGGATAAACTGTGATCTGTGTCCAGTCCCGGTTTCTGAACGGTGGTTTGATGACCTGCTGTCCTGATGGGATTTACTGGGCTGATAATGCTGCCCCGCATCGGGACAGCAGGTTGTTAAACTGGGCCGGATCAGACGGCTGAAAGCGCCCCTCGTCAGCGCAGCTCCTGGAGTAAATGATGAAACTCATCAGTCAGAACACCTGGAATCATCTGGTGAACCAGACACGGAGCAGAGACGCCAGACAACGATGTTCCCTGCTTTATTTATCACATAAAGCCGAGCCGCTCTCTCTCCTGCGTCTGTCATGGTGCAGACAGACCAGTGAAAGGAAAACGAAAAAGGAGGGGCTCCTCCCGAGGCGCGTCTAGCGTGCCTTGGCTGGACATCCCTCACCGCGTGTCAGGGACATCAAGACGCTGGAAATCAAGCGTCTGACTTTTAAGGGACCAAGTGTCCAGCTTTGGGTGTCAGGCGCGATTTTGACGCCCAAATCACGTTTGGTCTGAACACACTGTAAGAGTTCAGCATGTATTTTGTCCTTTATAGCCCCTCATAGAGGACCTTAAAGTGGAAATGCAACGCTCAACCAACCTAACTTTATTTACCAGACTGAGTCCTGGTCTTATCAATAATTATATACCAAACGTGAAAAATATAAGCCTGTAAAAAACAAACGTTGCAAAGTTTTATGTTTTTAGGACAAGAGCGCCGCCATTTTGCAGTACTCTAAGCTCTGATGTCACTGGGTTGGTTAGTGCTGCGGTCCTGAATGAGAGTCCTCTGGTCCGGTCCACCATTATAAAGATAACAGCTGAATGACGGAGACTGGTGAGCCAAAGGAGAAGAAAAGACAAAAGGGGGACCACTACTGTATCCTCCTGGTCTAAAAACAAGTTTTCCTAAGTTTAGGCTGAAGACAGAACAGTTCACAACCTCCAGCTGAACCAGAAACCGGTCCTGCTGCTGCTGGCGGCTCTGGAAAGGGAACCTCCCTGATTCCAGATCATGAGGGGAGAATTTTCTAGAGAAAATGAGGAAAATGATCAGGAGACTTGGAGTCTGGTAGCTAGAGGTCTGCAGATGAAAGCCTGCAGCTGCTCTGAGTGTTTTAATATCACCGTCTACGAGCTGAGATCCACTCACCGGCGGGTCTGCAGCATCAGTCCGTACCAACATCAGTACGTACCAGCATCAGTCCATACCATCATCAGTCCGTACCAGCATCAGTCTATACCAACATCAGTACGTACCAGCATCAGTCCGTACCTACATCAGTACGTACCGCCTCAGTACGATACCAGCATCAGTCCGTACCTACATCAGTACGTACCAGCATCAGTACGTACCAGCATCAGTCCGTACCAACATCAGTACGTACCAGCATCAGTACGTACCAGCATCAGTCCCTACCAACATCAGTACGTACCAGCATCAGTCCGTACCAACATCAGTACGTACCAGCATCAGTACATACCAGCATCAGTCCGTACCAACATCAGTACGTACCAGCATCAGTACGTACCAGCATCAGTACGTACCAGCATCAGTCCCTACCAACATCAGTACGTACCAGCACCAGTCCGTACCAACATCAGTACTAACCAGCATCAGTATGTACCAACATCAGAATGTACCAACCTCTGTACGTACCAAACTCAGTCTGTTCTAACACTGGTACGTACCAACCTCAGTCCGTACCAACATCAGTACGTACCAACATCAGTATGTACAAACAGCTGTACGTACCAACCTCAGTCAATACCAACATCAGCACGTACCAGCATTAGTCCCTACCAACATCAGTACGTACCAGCATCAGTCCGTACCAGCATCAGTATGTACCAGCATCAGTATGTACCAACATGAGTACGTACCAACATGAGTACGTACCAACATCAGTACGTACCAGCATCAGTCCGTACCAGCATCAGTCCGTACCAGCATCAGTCCGTACCAGCATCAGTATGTACCAACATGAGTCCGTACCAGCATTAGTACGTACCAACCTCAGTCCATACCAACATCAGTACGTACCAGCATCAGTCCGTATTAGCATCAGTACGTACCAGCATCAGTATGTACCAACATGAGTATGTACCAACATCAGTACGTACCAGCATCAGTATGTACCAAAATGAGTACATACCAACATCAGTACGTACCAGCATAAGTCCGTACCATCATCCAGTCCATACCAGCATCAGCATGTACCAGCATCAGTACGTACCAGCATCAGACCGTACCAGCATCAGTACGTACCAGCATCAGCATGTACCAACATCAGTACGTACCAAAATCAGTACGTACCAGCATCAGTCCGTACCAACATCAGTGCGTAATAGCATCAGTAAGTAACATTATCAGAATGTACCAAAATCTGTACGTACCAAACTCAGTCTGTACCAACATCAGTACGTACCAACATCAGTACGTACCAGCATCAGTCCGTACCAACATCAGTACATACCAGCATCAGTACGTACCAGCATCAGTCCCTACAAACATCAGTACGTACCAGCATCAGTCCGTACCAACATCAGTACGTACCAGCATCAGTACGTACCAATATCAGAATGTACCAACATCTGTACGTACCAAACTCAGTCTGTTCCAACATCGGTACGTACCAACCTGACCTGTACCAACATCAGTACGTACCAACATCAGTATGTACCAACATCAGTATGTACCAACATCAGTATGTACCAACATCTGTACGTACCAACCTCAGTCCATACCAACATCAGTACGTACCAGCATCAGTCCGTACCAGCATCAGTATGTACCAGCATCAGTATGTACCAACATGAGTACGTACCAACATGAGTACGTACCAACATGAGTACGTACCAACATGAGTACGTACCAACATGAGTACGTACCAACATCAGTCCGTACCAGCATCAATCCGTACCAGCATCAGTACGTACCAGCATCAGTATGTACCAACATGAGTACGTACCAACATCAGTATGTACCAACATCCGAACGTACCAGCATCAGTCTGTACCAGCATCAGTACGTACCAGCATCAGTATGTACCAACATCAAATCTTGAAAACGTCATAAGCACAAAAGTTTTCAGATGTACGAATCTGTGCAAACGCATGGATCCAAGTACTTTTCCGCTGTACATTCCAATCAACGCGGAATTGAGCGCAAATGTTGGAGTACCTGATGCCTCCCTGTCCACACCCCCAACATAAATACGCAAATGACATTTAAATGAGATTTGCACCAGTAATTTTCCTCTCTGCACAATCAGAAAGACAAAATATGAGCATGACAGTGAATGAAAATGAAAAAAACTTCACAGAGATCGAACTTAAGGCAGCTTGTTTATAGGTAGAGTCTGAAGTCCCTCCAGCGTTTCTGTTTGCAAACAACAGTATTCAAACTTACCGCATCTCCCTCTCAGGCTAATGGCCGCCTCATTCTAGCTAGCTTATTCAACTTCAAGCTTCTCCTTCAGAACTCAGAAGCAGCTACAAGACAAACTATTATCAACCCAACATCAGTATGTACCAACATCAGTATGTGCCAACATCAGTACATACCAACATCAGTACGTACCAACATCAGTACGTACCAACATCAATATGTACCAGCATCAGTCCGTACCAACATCAGCACATACCAACATCAGTACGTACCAGCATCAGTACGTACCAGCATCAGTACGTACCAGCATCAGTACGTACCAACATCAGTACGTACCAGCATCAGTCCGTACCAACATCAGTACGTACCAGCATCAGTACGTACCAACATCAGTACGTACCAGCATCAGTACGTACCAACATCAGTATGTACCAGCATCAGTCCGTACCAACATCAGCACGTACCAACATCAGCACGTACCAACATCAGCACGTACCAACATCAGCACTTACCAACATCAGCACATACCAGCATCAGTACGTACCAGCATCAGTACGTACCAGCATCAGTACGTACCAACATCAGTACGTACCAACATCAGTCCGTACCAGCATCAATCCATACCAGCATCAGTATGTACCAACATGAGTACGTACCAACATCAGTATGTACCAACATCCGTACGTACTAGCATCAGTCTGTACCAGCATCAGTACGTACCAGCATCAGTACGTACCAGCATCAAATCTTGAAAACGTCATAAGCACAAAAGTTTTCAGATGTACGAATCTGTGCGCACGCATGGATCCAAGTACTTTTCCGCTGTACATTCCAATCAACGCGGAATTGAGCGCAAATGTTGGAGTACCTGATGCCTCCCTGTCCACACCCCCAACATAAATACGCAAATGACATTTAAATGAGATTTGCACCAGTAATTTTCCTCTCTGCACAATCAGAAAGACAAAATATGAGCATGACAGTGAATGAAAATGAAAAAAACTTCACAGAGATCGAACTAAAGGCAGCTTGTTTATAGGTAGAGTCTGAAGTCCCTCCAGCGTTTCTGTTTGCAAACAACAGTATTCAAACTTACCGCATCTCCCTCTCAGGCTAATGGCCGCCTCGTACTAGCTAGCTTATTCAACTTCAAGCTTCTCCTTCAGAACTCAGAAGCAGCTACAAGCCAAACTATTATCAACCCAACATCAGTCCGTACCAACATCAGTCCGTACCAACATCAGTACGTACCAACATCAGTACGTACCAACATCAGTACGTACCAACATCAGTACGTACCAACATCAATATGTACCAACATCAGTATGTACCAACATCAGTATGTACCAACATCAATACGTACCAACATCAGTACGTACCAACATCAGTATGTACCAACATCAGTATATACCAACATCAATTACGTACAAACATCAGTACGTACCAACATCAGTACGTACCAGCATCAGTACGTACCAACATCAGTCCGTACCAACATCAGTATGTACCAACATCAGTATGTACCAACATCAATACGTACCAACATCAGTACGTACCAACATCAGTACGTACCAGCATCAGTCCGTACCAACATCAGCACGTACCAACATCAGTACGTACCAGCATCAGTACGTACCAACATCAGTCCGTACCAACATCTGTACGTACCAGCATCAGTCCGTACCAACATCAGTCTGTAACATCAGTATGTACCAACATCAGTACGTACCAACGTCAGTACGTACCAACGTCAGTCCGTACCAGCATCAGTATGTACCAACATCAGTCCATACCAGCATCAGTATGTACCAACATCTGTACGTACAAACGTCAATCCGTACCAACATCAGTACGTACCAACGTCAATCCGTACCAACATCAGTACGTACCAACATCAGTATGTACCAACATCAGAACGTACAGGCATCAGTACATACCAGCATCGGTCCCTACCAACATCAGTACGTACCAACATCAGTCCGTACCAACATCTGTAAGTACCAACATCTGTACGTACCAACCTCAGTCCGTACCAACATCAGTACGTAACATCAGTATGTACCAACATCAGTACGTACCAACATCAGTCCGTACCAGCATCAGTATGTACCAACATCAGTCCTTACCAGCATCAGTCCGTATCAAAATCAGTGTGTACCAACATCAGTAAATACCAACATCAGTACGTACCAACATCAGTATGTACCAACATCAGTACGTACCAACATCAGTATGTACCAGCATCAGTACGTACCAACATCAGTACGTACCAACATCAGTATGTACCAACATAAGTACGTACCAACATCTGTACGTACCAGCATCAGTACGTACCAACATCTGTACGTACCAACATCTTAACGTACAAACCTCAGTCCGTACCAACATCAGTACGTAACATCAGTATGTACCAACGTCAGTACGTACCAACATCAGTATGTACTAACATCTGTACGTACCAACATCTGTACGTACCAACCTTGGTCCGTACCAACATCAGTACGTTCCAACATCAGTCCGCACCAACATCAGTCCGCACCAACATCAGTCCGTACCAACATCAGTACGAAACATCAGTATGTACCAACATCTGTACGTGCCAACATCAGTCCGTAACATCAGTATGTATCAACGTCAGTACGTACCAGCATCAGTCCATACCAGCATCAGTACGTACTAGCATCAGTACGTACCAACATCAGTATGTACCAACATCTGTACGTACCAACATCAGTACGTACAGGCATCAGTACATACCAGCATCAGTCCCTACCAACATCAGTACATACCAACATCAGTCCGTACCAACATCAGTACGAACCAACATCAGTATGTACCATCTGTACGTACCAACGTCAATCCGTACCAATATCAGTACTTACCAACATCAGTACGTACCAACATCAGTATGTACCAACATCAGTCTGTAACATCGGTCCGTAAAATCAGTATGTATCAATGTCAGTACGTACCAGCATCAGTCCATACCAGCATCAGTACGCACCAGCATCAGTCCATACCAGCATCAGTACGTACCAGCATCAGTACGTACCAACATCAGTATGTACCAACATCTGTACGTACCAACGTCAATCCGTACCAACGTCAATCCGTACCAACATCAGTATGTACCAACATCAGTACGTACAGGCATCAGTACATACCAGCATCAGTCCCTACCAACATCAGTACATACCAGCATCAGTCCCTACCAACATCAGTACATACCAACATCAGTCCGTACCAACATCAGTACAAACCAACATCAGTATGTACCATCTGTACGTACCAACGTCAGTATGTACCAACATCAGTACGTACCAACATCAGTCTGTAACATCAGTCCGTAACATCAGTATGTATCAACGTCAGTACGTACCAGCATCAGTACGTACCAGCATCAGTACGTACCAACATCAGTATGTACCAACATCTGTACGTACCAACGTCAATCCGTACCAACATCAGTACGGACCAACATCAGTATGTACCAACATCAGTACGTACAGGCATCAGTACATACCAGCATCAGTCCCTACCAACATCAGTACGTACCAACATCAGTCCGTACCAACATCAGTCCGAACCAACGTCAGTATGTATCAAACATCAGTACGTACCAACATCAGTACGTACCAACATCAGTACGTACCAACATCAGTATGTACCAACATCAATCCGTACCAACATCAGTCCGTACCAACATCAGTATGTACCAACATCAGTTTGTACCAACATCAGTACATACCAGCATCAGTACATACCAGCATCAGTCCATACCATCATCAGTCCGTACCAGCATCAGTCTATACCACAATCAGTACGTACCAGCATCAGTCCGTACCTACATCAGTACGTACCAGCATCAGTACGTACCAGCATCAGTCCGTACCAACATCAGTACGTACCAGCATCAGTACGTACCAGCATCAGTCCCTACCAACATCAGTACGTACCAGCATCAGTCCGTACCAACATCAGTACATACCAGCATCAGTACGTACCAGCATCAGTCCGTACCAACATCAGTACGTACCAGCATCAGTACGTACCAGCATCAGTCCCTACCAACATCAGTACATACCAGCATCAGTCCGTACCAACATCAGTACGTACCAACATCAGTCCGTACCAACATCAGTCCGAACCAACGTCAGTATGTACCAACATCAGTACGTACCAACATCAGTACGTACCAACATCAGTACGTACCAACATCAGTACGTACCAACATCAGTACGTACCAACATCAGTACGTACCAACATCAGTCCGTACCAACATCAGTATGTACCAACATCAGTTTGTACCAACATCAGTACATACCAGCATCAGTACGTACCAGCATCAGTCCATACCATCATCAGTCCGTACCAGCATCAGTCTATACCACAATCAGTACGTACCAGCATCAGTCCGTACCTACACCAGTACGTACCAACATCAGTACGTACCAGCATCAGTACGTACCAGTATCAGTCTGTACCAGCATCAGTTCGTACCAGTATCAGTCTGGACCAACATCAGTACGTACCAGCATCAGTCCGTACCAACATCAGTACGTACCAGCATCAGTACGTACCAGCATCAGTCCGTACCAACATCAGTACGTACCAGCATCAGTACGTACCAGCATCAGTCCCTACCAACATCAGTACGTACCAGCACCAGTCCGTACCAACATCAGTACGTACCAGCATCAGTACGTACCAACATCAGAATGTACCAACCTCTGTACGTACCAAACTCAGTCTGTTCCAACACTGGTACGTACCAACCTCAGTCCGTACCAACATCAGTACGTACCAACATCAGTATGTACCAACAGCTGTACGTACCAACCTCAGTCAATACCAACATCAGCACGTACCAGCATTAGTCCCTACCAACATCAGTACGTGCCAGCATCAGTCCGTACCAGCATCAGTATGTACCAGCATCAGTATGTACCAATATGAGTACGTACCAACATGAGTACGTACCAACATCAGTACGTACCAGCATCAGTACGTACCAGCATCAGTCGGTACCAGCATCAGTACGTACCAGCATCAGTATGTACCAACATGAGTCCGTACCAGCATTAGTACGTACCAACCTCAGTCCATACCAACATCAGTACGTACCAGCATCAGTCCGTATTAGCATCAGTACGTACCAGCATCAGTATGTACCAACATGAGTACGTACCAACATCAGTACGTACCAACATCAGTACGTACCAGCATCAGTATGTACCAAAATGAGTACGTACCAACATCAGTACGTACCAGCATAAGTCCGTACCATCATCAGTCCATACCAGCATCAGCATGTACCAGCATCAGTATGTACCAACATCAGTACGTACCAACATCAGTACGTTCCAACATCAGTCCGCACCAACATCAGTCCGCACCAACATCAGTCCGTACCAACATCAGTACGAAACATCAGTATGTACCAACATCTGTACGTGCCAACATCAGTCCGTAACATCAGTATGTATCAACGTCAGTACGTACCAGCATCAGTCCATACCAGCATCAGTACGTACTAGCATCAGTACGTACCAACATCAGTATGTACCAACATCTGTACGTACCAACATCAGTACGTACAGGCATCAGTACATACCAGCATCAGTCCCTACCAACATCAGTACATACCAACATCAGTCCGTACCAACATCAGTACGAACCAACATCAGTATGTACCATCTGTACGTACCAACGTCAATCCGTACCAATATCAGTACTTACCAACATCAGTACGTACCAACATCAGTATGTACCAACATCAGTCTGTAACATCGGTCCGTAAAATCAGTATGTATCAATGTCAGTACGTACCAGCATCAGTCCATACCAGCATCAGTACGCACCAGCATCAGTCCATACCAGCATCAGTACGTACCAGCATCAGTACGTACCAACATCAGTATGTACCAACATCTGTACGTACCAACGTCAATCCGTACCAACGTCAATCCGTACCAACATCAGTATGTACCAACATCAGTACGTACAGGCATCAGTACATACCAGCATCAGTCCCTACCAACATCAGTACATACCAGCATCAGTCCCTACCAACATCAGTACATACCAACATCAGTCCGTACCAACATCAGTACAAACCAACATCAGTATGTACCATCTGTACGTACCAACGTCAGTATGTACCAACATCAGTACGTACCAACATCAGTCTGTAACATCAGTCCGTAACATCAGTATGTATCAACGTCAGTACGTACCAGCATCAGTCCGTACCAACATCAGTACACACCAATACCAGTATGTACCAACATCTGTACGTACCAAAGTCAATCCGTACCAACATCAGTACGTACCAACATCAGTATGTACCAACATCAGTACGTACAGGCATCAGTACATACCAGCATCAGTCCCTACCAACATCAGTACGTACCAACATCAGTCCGTACCAACATCAGTCCGAACCAACGTCAGTATGTATCAAACATCAGTACGTACCAACATCAGTACGTACCAACATCAGTACGTACCAACATCAGTATGTACCAACATCAGTACGTACCAACATCAGTCCGTACCAACATCAGTATGTACCAACATCAGTTTGTACCAACATCAGTACATACCAGCATCAGTACATACCAGCATCAGTCCATACCATCATCAGTCCGTACCAGCATCAGTCTATACCACAATCAGTACGTACCAGCATCAGTCCGTACCTACATCAGTACGTACCAGCATCAGTACGTACCAGCATCAGTCCGTACCAACATCAGTACGTACCAGCATCAGTACGTACCAGCATCAGTCCCTACCAACATCAGTACGTACCAGCATCAGTCCGTACCAACATCAGTACATACCAGCATCAGTACGTACCAGCATCAGTACATACCAACATCAGGACGTACCAACATCAGTACGTACCAGCATCAGTCCCTACCAACATCAGTACATACCAGCATCAGTCCGTACCAACATCAGTACGTACCAACATCAGTCCGTACCAACATCAGTCCGAACCAACGTCAGTATGTACCAACATCAGTACGTACCAACATCCAGTACGTACCAACATCAGTACGTACCAACATCAGTACGTACCAACATCAGTACGTACCAACATCAGTACGTACCAACATCAGTCCGTACCAACATCAGTATGTACCAACATCAGTTTGTACCAACATCAGTACATACCAGCATCAGTACGTACCAGCATCAGTCCATACCATCATCAGTCCGTACCAGCATCAGTCTATACCACAATCAGTACGTACCAGCATCAGTCCGTACCTACACCAGTACGTACCAACATCAGTACGTACCAGCATCAGTCCGTACCAACATCAGTACGTACCAGCATCAGTACGTACCAGCATCAGTCCCTACCAACATCAGTACGTACCAGCATCAGTCCGTACCAACATCAGTACGTACCAGCATCAGTACGTACCAGCATCCAGTCCGTACCAACATCAGTACGTACCAGCATCAGTACGTACCAGCATCAGTCCCTACCAACATCAGTACGTACCAGCACCAGTCCGTACCAACATCAGTACGTACCAGCATCAGTACGTACCAACATCAGAATGTACCAACCTCTGTACGTACCAAACTCAGTCTGTTCCAACACTGGTACGTACCAACCTCAGTCCGTACCAACATCAGTACGTACCAACATCAGTATGTACCAACAGCTGTACGTACCAACCTCAGTCAATACCAACATCAGCACGTACCAGCATTAGTCCCTACCAACATCAGTACGTGCCAGCATCAGTCCGTACCAGCATCAGTATGTACCAGCATCAGTATGTACCAATATGAGTACGTACCAACATGAGTACGTACCAACATCAGTACGTACCAGCATCAGTACGTACCAGCATCAGTCGGTACCAGCATCAGTACGTACCAGCATCAGTATGTACCAACATGAGTCCGTACCAGCATTAGTACGTACCAACCTCAGTCCATACCAACATCAGTACGTACCAGCATCAGTCCGTATTAGCATCAGTACGTACCAGCATCAGTATGTACCAACATGAGTACGTACCAACATCAGTACGTACCAACATCAGTACGTACCAGCATCAGTATGTACCAAAATGAGTACGTACCAACATCAGTACGTACCAGCATAAGTCCGTACCATCATCAGTCCATACCAGCATCAGCATGTACCAGCATCAGTACGTACCAGCATCAGTCCGTACCAGCATCAGTACGTACCAGCATCAGCATGTACCAACATCAGTACGTACCAACATCAGTACGTACCAAAATCAGTACGTACCAGCATCAGTCCGTACCAACATCAGTGCGTACTAGCATCAGTAAGTAACATTATCAGAATGTACCAAAATCTGTACGTACCAAACTCAGTCTGTACCAACATCAGTACGTACCAGCATCAGTCCGTACCAACATCAGTACGTACCAGCATCAGTCTGTACCAGCACCAGTCCATACCAGCATCAGTATGTACCAACATGAGTACGTACCAGCATCAGTACGTACCAACCTCAGTCCATACCAACATCAGTACGTACCAGCATTAGTCCCTACCAACATCAGTACGTATCAGCATCAGTCCATACCAGCATCAGTACGTACCAGCATCAGTATGTACCAACATGAGTACGTACCAACATGAGTATGTACCAACATCAGTACGTACCAGCATCAGTCCGTACCAGCATCAGTATGTACCAACATGAGTACGTACCAACATCAGTACGTACCAACATCAGTCCGTACCAGCATCAATCCGTACCAGCATCAGTACGTACCAGCATGAGTACGTACCAGCATCAGTATGTACCAACATGAGATCGTACCAACATCAGTATGTACCAACATCCGTACGTACCAGCATCAGTCTGTACCAGCATCAGTACGTACCAGCATCAGTACATACCAACTTCAAATCTTGAAAACGTCATAAGCACAAAAGTTTTCAGATGTACGAATCTGTGCACACGCATGGATCCAAGTACTTTTCCGCTGTACATTCCAATCAACGCGGAATTGAGCGCAAATGTTGGAGTACCTGATGCCTCCCTGTCCACACCCCCAACATAAATACGCAAATGACATTTAAATGAGATTTGCACCAGTAATTTTCCTCTCTGCACAATCAGAAAGACAAAATATGAGCATGACAGTGAATGAAAATGAAAAAAAACTTCACAGAGATCGAACTTAAGGCAGCTTGTTTATAGGTAGAGTCTGAAGTCCCTCCAGCGTTTCTGTTTGCAAACAACAGTATTCAAACTTACCGCATCTCCCTCTCAGGCTAATGGCCGCCTCATTCTAGCTAGCTTATTCAACTTCAAGCTTCTCCTTCAGAACTCAGAAGCAGCTACAAGCCAAACTATTATCAACCCAACATCAGTATGTACCAACATCAGTATGTACCAACATCAGTACGTACCAACATCAGTACGTACCAACATCAGTACGTACCAACATCAGTACGTACCAACATCAATATGTACCAGCATCAGTCCGTACCAACATCAGCACGTACCAACATCAGTACGTACCAGCATCAGTACGTACCAGCATCAGTACGTACCAACATCAGTACGTACCAGCATCAGTCCGTACCAACATCAGTACGTACCAGCATCAGTCCGTACCAACATCAGTACGTACCAGCATCAGTACGTACCAACATCAGTATGTACCAGCATCAGTCCGTACCAACATCAGCACGTACCAACATCAGCACTTACCAACATCAGTACGTACCAACATCAGTATGTACCAACATCAGTACGTACCAACATCAGTACGTACCAGCATCAGTACGTACCAACATCAGTATGTACCAGCATCAGTCCGTACCAACATCAGCACGTACCAACATCAGCACTTACCAACATCAGCACATACCAGCATCAGTACGTACCAGCATCAGTACGTACCAACATCAGTACGTACCAACATCAGTCCGTACCAGCATCAATCCGTACCAGCATCAGTATGTACCAACATGAGTACGTACCAACATCAGTATGTACCAACATCCGTACGTACCAGCATCAGTCTGTACCAGCATCAGTACGTACCAGCATCAGTACGTACCCAGCATCAAATCTTGAAAACGTCATAAGCACAAAAGTTTTCAGATGTACGAATCTGTGCGCACGCATGGATCCAAGTACTTTTCCGCTGTACATTCTAATCAACGCGGAATTAAGCGCAAATGTTGGAGTACCTGATGCCTCCCTGTCCACACCCCCAACATAAATACGCAAATGACATTTAAAATGAGATTTGCACCAGTAATTTTCCTCTCTGCACAATCAGAAAGACAAAATATGAGCATGACAGTGAATGAAAATGAAAAAAAACTTCACAGAGATCGAACTTAAGGCAGCTTGTTTATAGGTAGAGTCTGAAGTCCCTCCAGCGTTTCTGTTTGCAAACAACAGTATTCAAACTTACCGCATCTCCCTCTCAGGCTAATGGCCGCCTCGTACTAGCTAGCTTATTCAACTTCAAGCTTCTCCTTCAGAACTCAGAAGCAGCTACAAGCCAAACTATTATCAACCCAACATCAGTCCGTACCAACATCAGTCCGTACCAACATCAGTACGTACCAACATCAGTACGTACCAACATCAGTACGTACCAACATCAATATGTACCAACATCAGTATGTACCAACATCAGTATGTACCAACATCAATACGTACCAACATCAGTACGTACCAACATCAGTATGTACCAACATCAGTATGTACCAACATCAATACGTACCAGCATCAGTCCGTACCAACATCAGTACGTACCAGCATCAGTATGTACCAACATCAGTATGTACCAACATCAATACGTACCAACATCAGTACGTACCAACATCAGTACGTACCAACATCAGTATGTACCAACATCAGTATGTACCAACATCAATACGTACCAGCATCAGTCCGTACCAACATCAGTACGTACCAACATCAGTATGTACCAACATCAGTATGTACCAACATCAATACGTACCAACATCAGTACGTACCAACATCAGTACGTACCAGCATCAGTACGTACCAACATCAGTCCGTACCAACATCAGTATGTACCAACATCAGTATGTACCAACATCAATCGTACCAACATCAGTACGTACCAACATCAGTACGTACCAGCATCAGTCCGTACCAACATCAGCACGTACCAACATCAGTATGTACCAGCATCAGTACGTACCAGCATCAGTCACATACCAGCATCAGTACGTACCAACATCAGTACGTACCAACATCAGTACGTACCAACATCAGTACGTACCAGCATCAGTCCGTACCAACATCAGTACGTACCAGCATCAGTCCGTACCAACATCAGTACGTACCAGCATCAGTCCGTACCAGCATCAGTCCGTACCAACATCAGTCCGTACCAACATCAGTACGTACCAGCATCAGTCCATACCAACATCAGTACGTACCAACATCAGTACGTACCAGCATCAGTCCGTACCAACATCAAGTATGTACCAACATCAGTCCGTACCAACATCAGCACGTACCAACATCAGCACGTACCAACATCAGCACGTACCAGCATCAGTACGTACCAGCATCAGTACGTACCAACATCAGTACGTACCAGCATCAGTCCTACTCAACATCAGCACGTACCAGCATCAGCACGTACCAGCATCAGTACGTACCAGCATCAGTACGTACCAACATCAGTACGTACCAGCATCAAACCGTACCAACATCAGTACATACCAGCATCAGTCCGTACCAACATCAGTACGTACCAGCATCAGTACGTACCAACATCAGTATGTACCAACATCAGTACGTACTGATGCTGGTACGTACTGATGCAGTTCATGGACATGCAGGGTGTTTGTCGGGTGTGTACCTGTGGGAGGCAGGTCTGGTCATCCAGGATGCGCAGGATGCCGTGTGGCCTGGAGGAGATCAGGTCCAGACAGGAGTGGAAATTCTTCAGTGGCATTGGATACCACTGGATGTGCTCTGCATGGTACTCCTCCTGCAGGACAAACGGACGGGTTCTGCACGGTCCAAACTGAAGCTCTACTTCACATGTTTTACAGACAGTTTTACAGGAATTTCTCCCTCTAAACTCAGTCAGCCTGAGGTAGTCGTCTGGACCTGAGAATCTGAGGAAGACTGTCCAGAATTACTCTGGATGGGACGACCTTGCTCCCAGGACCACCGTGACTTATTCTGGACGAGGATCTGTCGTCTGGCTCACATATAAAACAGGTTTCCAGGACCACCTTCTTCCACCTGCAATATTCCCAATGCGAGGAAGATCCAGTCCCAGACTGACCCAGAAAAACTGGTCCATGGATCTGTTACTCCTGAACTGGACTGTCCTTCCTGGTTCTGGTCCTGATGGAGGTTTTCCTTCCTGGTTCTGGTTCTGATGGAGGTTTTTCTTCCTGGTTCTGGTCCTGATGGAGGTTTTCCTTCCTGGTTCTGGTTCTGATGGAGACTTTACTTCCTGGTTCTGGTTCTAATGGAGGTTTTCCTTCCGTTTCTGGTTCTGGCTCTGATGGAGGTTTTTCTTCCTGTATCTGGTTCTGGTTCTGATGGAGGTTTTCCTTCCTGGTTCTGGTTCTGGTTCTGATGGAGATTTTACTTCCTGGTTCTGGTTCTGATGGAGGTTTTCCTTCCTGTTTCTGGTTCTGGTTCTGATGGAGGTTTTTCTTCCTGGATCTGGTTCTGGTTCTGATGGAGGTTTTTCTTCCTGTTCTGGTTCTGGTTCTGATGGAGGTTTTCCTTTCTGGTTCTGGTTCTGATGGAGGTTTTTCTTCCTGGCTTTGGTTCTGGTTCTGATGGAGGTTTTCTTTCCTGTATCTGGTTCTGGTTCTGATGGAGGTTTTCCTTCTTGATCTGGTTCTGGTTCTGATGGAGGTTTTCCTTCCTGGATCTGGTTCTGGCTCTGATGGAGGTTTTCCTTCCTGGATCTGGTTCTGGCTCTGATGGAGATTTTCCCTCCTGCTCTGGTTCTGGTTCTGATGGAGGTTTTCCTTCCTGGTTCTGGTTCTGATGGAGGTTTTCCTTTCTGGTTCTGGTTCTGATGGAGGTTTTTCTTTCTGTATCTAGTTCTGGTTCTGATGGAGACTTTCCTTCCTGGTTCTGTTCTGGTTCTGATGGAGGTTTTCCTTCCTGGTTCTAGTTCTGGTTCTGATGGAGGTTTTCCTTCCTGGTTCTGGTTCTGATGGAGGTTTTCCTTCCTGGCTCTGGTTCTGGTTCTGATGGAGGTTTTCCTTCCTGGTTTTGGTTCTGGTTCTGATGGAGGTTTTCCTTCCTGGCTCTGGTTCTGGTTCTGATGGAGGTTTTCCTTCCGCTGGTTCTGGTTCTGATGGAGGTTTTCCTTCCTGGTTCTAGTTCTGGTCTGATGGAGATTTTTCCTTCCTGGCTCTGGTTCTGGTTCTGATGGAGGTTTTCCTTCCTGGTTCTGGTTCTGGTTCTGATGGAGGTTTTCTTTCCTGGTTCTGGTTCTGGTTCTGATGGAGATTTTTCTGGTTCTGTATCTAGTTCTGGTTCTGATGGAGGCTTTCCTTCCTGGATGTGGTCTGGTTCTGATGGAGGTTTTCCTTCCTGGCTCTAGTTCTGGTTCTGATGGAGGTTTTCCTTCCTGGTTTTGGTTCTGATGGAGGTTTTTCCTTCCTGGTTTTTGTTCTGGTTCTGATGGAGGTTTTCCTTTCTGGTTCTGGTTCTGATGGAGGTTTTCCTTCTCTATCTAGTTCTGGTTCTGATGGAGACTTTCCTTCCTGGTTCTGGTTCTGATGGAGGTTTTCCTTCCTGGTTCTAGTTCTGGTTCTGATGGAGGTTTTCCTTCCTGGTTCTGTTCTTGTTCTGATGGAGGTTTTCCTTTCCTGGTTCTGGTTCTGATGGAGGTTTTCCTTCCTGGTTTTGGTTCTGGTTCTGATGGAGGTTTTCTTTCCTGGCTCTGGTTCTGGTTCTGATGGAGGTTTTCCTTCCTGGTTTTGGTTCTGGTTCTGATGGAGGTTTTCCTTCCTGGTTCTAGTTCTGGTTCTGATGGAGGTTTTCCTTTCTGGTTCTGGTTCTGATGGAGGTTTTCCTTCCTGGCTCTGGTTCTGGTTCTGATGGAGGTTTTCTTTCCTGGTTCTGGTTCTGGTTCTGATGGAGATTTTCCTTCCTGGATCTGGTTCTGGTTCTGATGGAGGTTTTCCTTCCTGGTTCTGGTTCTGATGGAGGTTTTCTTTCCTGGTTCTGGTTCTGATGGAGGTTTTCCTTCCTGGTTCTGGTTCTGATGGAGGTTTTCCTTCCTGGCTCTGGTTCTGTTTCTGATGGAGATTTTCCTTCCTGGATCTGGTTCTGGTTCTGATGGAGGTTTTCCTTCCTGGTTCTGGTTCTGATGGAGGTTTTCCTTCCTGGTTCTGGTTCTGATGGAGGTTTTCTTTCCTGGTTCTGGTTCTGATGGAGGTTTTCCTTCCTGGTTCTGGTTCTGATGGAGGTTTTCCTTCCTGGCTCTGGTTCTGGTTCTGATGGAGGTTTTCCTTCCTGGTTCTGATGGAGGTTTTCCTTCCTGGTTTTGGTTCTGGTTCTGATGGAGGTTTTCCCTCCTGGCTCTGGTTCTGGTTCTGATGGAGGTTTTCCTTCCTGGTTCTGGTTCTGATGGAGGTTTTCCTTCCTGGTTTTGGTTCTGGTTCTGATGGAGGTTTTCCTTCCTGGCTCTGGTTCTGGTTCTAATGGAGGTTTTCCTTCCTGGTTCTAGTTCTGGTTCTGATGGAGGTTTTCCTTCCTGGTTCTGGTTCTGATGGAGGTTTTCCTTCCTGGCTTTGGTTCTGGTTCTGATGGAGGTTTTCTTTCCTGGTTCTGGTTCTGGTTCTGATGGAGATTTTCCTTCCTGGATCTGGTTCTGGTTCTGATGGAGGTTTTCCTTCCTGGATCTGGTTCTGGCTCTGATGGAGGTTTTCCTTCCTGGATCTGGTTCTGGCTCTGATGGAGATTTTCCCTCCTGGCTCTGGTTCTGGTTCTGATGGAGGTTTTCCTTCCTGGTTCTGGTTCTGATGGAGGTTTTCCTTTCTGGTTCTGGTTCTGATGGAGGTTTTTCTTTCTGTATCTAGTTCTGGTTCTGATGGAGACTTTCCTTCCTGGTTCTGGTTCTGATGGAGGTTTTCCTTCCTGGTTCTAGTTCTGGTTCTGATGGAGGTTTTCCTTCCTGGTTCTGGTTCTGATGGAGGTTTTCCTTCCTGGCTCTGGTTCTGGTTCTGATGGAGGTTTTCCTTCCTGGTTTTGGTTCTGGTTCTGATGGAGGTTTTCCTTCCTGGCTCTGGTTCTGGTACTGATGGAGGTTTTCCTTCCTGGATCTGGTTCTGGCTCTGATGGAGGTTTTCCTTCCTGGATCTGGTTCTGGCTCTGATGGAGATTTTCCCTCCTGGCTCTGGTTCTGGTTCTGATGGAGGTTTTCCTTCCTGGTTCTGGTTCTGATGGAGGTTTTCCTTTCTGGTTCTGGTTCTGATGGAGGTTTTTCTTTCTGTATCTAGTTCTGGTTCTGATGGAGACTTTCCTTCCTGGTTCTGGTTCTGATGGAGGTTTTCCTTCCTGGTTCTAGTTCTGGTTCTGATGGAGGTTTTCCTTCCTGGTTCTGGTTCTGATGGAGGTTTTCCTTCCTGGCTCTGGTTCTGGTTCTGATGGAGGTTTTCCTTCCTGGTTTTGGTTCTGGTTCTGATGGAGGTTTTCCTTCCTGGCTCTGGTTCTGGTTCTGATGGAGGTTTTCCTTCCTGGTTCTGGTTCTGATGGAGGTTTTCCTTCCTGGTTCTGGTTCTGGTTCTGATGGAGGTTTTCCTTCCTGGTTCTAGTTCTTGTTCTGATGGAGGTTTTCCTTCCTGGTTCTGGTTCTGATGGAGGTTTTCCTTCCTGGCTCTGGTTCTGGTTCTGATGGAGGTTTTCTTTCCTGGTTCTGGTTCTGGTTCTGATGGAGATTTTCCTTCCTGGATCTGGTTCTGGTTCTGATGGAGGTTTTCCTTCCTGGTTCTGGTTCTGATGGAGGTTTTCCTTCCTGGTTCTGGTTCTGATGGAGGTTTTCTTTCCTGGTTCTGGTTCTGATGGAGGTTTTCTTTCCTTTCTGGTTCTGGTTCTAATGGAGATTTTCCTTCCTAGTTCTGGTTCTGATGGAGGTTTTCCTTCCTGGTTCTGGTTCTGATGGAGGTTTTCTTTCCTGGTTCTGGTTCTGATGAAGGTTTTCCTTCCTGGTTCTGGTTCTGATGGAGGTTTTCCTTCCTGGCTCTGGTTCTGGTTCTGATGGAGGTTTTCCTTCCTGGTTTTGGTTCTGGTTCTGATGGAGGTTTTCCTTCCTGGCTCTGGTTCTGGTTCTGATGGAGGTTTTCCTTCCTGGTTTTGGTTCTGGTTCTGATGGAGGTTTTCCTTCCTGGCTCTGGTTCTGGTTCTGATGGAGGTTTTCCTTCCTGGTTCTGGTTCTGATGGAGGTTTTCCTTCCTGGTTCTGGTTCTGGTTCTGATGGAGGTTTTCCTTCCTGGTTCTAGTTCTGGTTCTGATGGAGGTTTTCCTTCCTGGTTCTGGTTCTGATGGAGGTTTCTCCTTTCCTGGTTCTGGTTCTGATGGAGGTTTTCCTTCTGGCTGGTTCTGGTTCTGATGGAGGTTTTCCTTCCTGGTTTTGGTTCTGGTTCTGATGGAGGTTTTCCTTCCTGGCTCTGGTTCTGGTTCTGATGGAGGTTTTCCTTCCTGGTTCTAGTTCTGGTTCTGATGGAGGTTTTCTTTCCTGGTTCTGGTTCTGATGGAGGTTTTCCTTCCTGGCTTTGGTTCTGGTTCTGATGGAGGTTTTCTTTCCTGGTTCTGGTTCTGGTTCTGATGGAGGTTTTCCTTCCTGGTTCTGGTTCTGATGGAGGTTTTCCTTCCTGGTTCTGGTTCTGGTTCTGATGGAGGTTTTCCTTCTCTGGTTCTGGCTCTGATGGAGGTTTTCCTTCCTGGTTCTGGTTCTGGTTCTGATGGAGGTTTTCCTTCCTGGTTCTGGTTCTGATGGAGGTTTTCCTTTCTGGTTCTGGTTCTGATGGAGGTTTTCCTTCTGTATCTAGTTCTGGTTCTGATGGAGGTTTTCCTTCCTGGTTCTGGTTCTGATGGAGGTTTTCCTTCCTGGTTCTAGTTCTGTTCTGATGGAGGTTTTCCTTCCTGGTTCTTGTTCTGATGGAGGTTTCTTCTTCCTGGTTCTGGTTCTGATGGAGGTTTTCCTTCCTGGTTTTTTTCTGGTTCTGATGGAGGTTTTCCTTCCTGGCTCTGGTTCTGGTTCTGATGGAGGTTTTCTTTCCTGGTTCTGGTTCTGGTTCTGATGGAGGTTTTCTTTTCTGGTTCTGGTTCTGGTTCTGATGGAGGTTTTCCTTCCTGGTTCTGGTTCTGGTTCTGATGGAGGTTTTCCTTCCTGGTTCTGGTTCTGATGAAGGTTTTCCTTCCTGGTTCTGGTTCTGGTTCTGATGGAGGTTTTCGTCTCCACATGAATCCGCTGGTTTCCTTTGCTAGCTCATGAACTGGTTTATATGAACACAGTGATAAACTGGACTCATGTGGATCATATGATGAACCTGTCTGACTGGATGATGATGAGACTTTATCTGTAAAACGATGTGTTGTTAATCAGTGCTGTATAAATAAAGCTGTAATTAACCCTTTGATGTGCAACATGGGTCAAAAAGTGACCAGATGAGTTTTTCTTTTACACAACTTTGAAGTATATTAATTTCATCATTCAGCATTCCAGGTGTTCCTTAATTAACTTGTTTTTGATTATAAAACATTCTTATGTTATTATCTACTTTTTTTAGTTTTTGGATAAAATGAAAGTTTTGGTCACTGCACCTTTAATGCACAGCATGGGTCACATGACCCGAATCTATTTCCTATGTAATTTAATGTGTTTTGCAATGATTTGTCATTTAAATGAACTCAATTTATCATTTACTATTCTATTTGTGCAGCAAATATGCATTTGTCTGACACAAATCATTTTTCTTTTTACATCATAGAGCTGTTGTTTTTCCACATTATGTGTACATAAACAATTATGTTACTATTTGGCAATAAACTGTGTGAGACATGAACTATGAGACGAGCTCTTTTTTTCATCAGTACATGTAAATATTGTTTTTCTGTTGTTCTGATGCTACTTTGAGATTATTTGATGACAATTGTGAAAGATAACTACAAAATATTTGATTACATTTAGGTTTCCTCGAGACTGAGTCAGAAAGATACAAGTTCTTACTGTCATTAGTGTTTTAGTCAAGATCACAGCACCAAGACCAAGACATTACCCGCCTCGTCTCGGTTCCTGGTCCCAGTAATGTCTTGGTCTTGGTGGTTTGGTCTTGACTTTAACACTATAATTATTACTATCATATTTATAAATTCGATAGTTAGTTGTTGATACATATTTTGGTTAGCTAAATATTCCAGTTGTCTTAGCTCAGTCTAATGTGATGAGCCTGAGTTTCCTCATCAAATGAATCCTCTGTCTCATTTGAGGAATTTCTCCATAAAGGAAGAAGCTAGTTAGCTTCAAGAGAGTTACAGTATGGTATATAATCTGATGCACTTCATTATTGGCAATTTGTTGTTCTTTGGTTTAGGTCTTTTCTCCTTTTTTCCTTTCTATCTATAACAATACCAATATGTTGCTCTATTAGTTATTGCTATTTTATTCATTTTAAGACAGAAAAAGGAAATTAACCTTAACCCGTCAGTGTACAATAAATTTCCTTCAATAACCTCAATCAATTAACTCAATCTAAAAAAAAAACAAAAAAAAACTTGAGATTGCAGTTTGTGCATCAGTTATGTGTTCAGTTAAATCTAATTTTGTTTGGTCATTTTTCACTAGTGTACAGCTGTTAAACTACACATATAGTTCTGTTCAACAGCTGTATTTTCTGTGTGTGACGATATTATAAAATGTTACATGTATTATAAAAAAATCATCATAGTATTAAATTGTTTCATTTTAGATCACACTTGCATGAAAGAGTCAGTTTTGACTCGTGTGTAAATTTGGTATAGTGATATAAAAACTACTTTTTCTTATAAAGTATTAAAAGTAAAAAAAGGAAATTATATTGTTGTCATCAAAAACAGGATATTTAAAGAATACTTGGCACATTCAATCCTGAAATAAACTGATTTTAAAATATATAAGAATAAATAACTCAGCCAGCATGAAATAAGCATAGAAATGAATGCGGGTCATTTCTGACCCATGTTGTGCATCTAAGGGTAAGGGAATTAAATGAAATGATGTGATGGTGACAGTTCTTTACTAACGGGTGTCACCTGCTCTCACCTGCTCTTGAGAAATCACCGCTTTGTTGACGAAATGCTGCAGATGCTCGTTGGCAAAGTTGATGCACAGCTGCTCAAAGCTGTTCACCTCCAGATCCTGCACCACAGACATCATTACCGACGCAACATGATCCGTCTCCGGGAGAATTTCACTCCTCAGACACGACTACCTACCTCAAACCCGTAGATGTCAACTACACCCACGCTGCTGTCCATCTCTGTGGGACTCAACCAGTCATTAATCTGCTCCAACAACCAGTCAAACAGCACTGAATACAAGGCTTTGGCAATGGCATCTCTACAAGAGAGAGAAGAGTTCACTCATCTGGAGCTGGAAAGCAGGTGGGAAGGATTTAACCATGCCTCGATAGTTTGACTGAATCAAGTGCGATGTGAAATTATTAGAAATGATCTGTTATTATTATTATTATAATTATCATATTGCATCTGGAGCCTGAGGAAACTGATGTATCACTTTGATCTAGGGCTGGGCGATATGGGCCAAATATCATGTCACCATATATTTATTTTAGATGACGATATATCCCGGTATTTTTACCCTAATTTGTCTGAAAGTTTCATTTCATATCAAACAGCTGTTTTTTAGTATTAAACATGTTTATCATAAAGGTATCGCTCCACCGCAGAGATGGAACTGACAAACACTGGTTACAGATGTTTGTTAGATCAAAGTAATTAAAGATAGTTGCTGGTTTTCATGATTTCTTTGTAAAAGTCTTGGGGAGGATTGCCTTCCAGACAGTTAGGGAGTGGGAAAAAATAATGAAACACTGTAATATTGCAATATTTTCATATGCCGATACTATATCTATATTTAAAAACCCGGTACCGCTCTATTTTATGAATGAAATCTCGCGAGACATCATCGTTTTGTTACGAAATCTCATGAGATTTCATGAAATACTGCAAGATTTCATCGTTCTGTGACGAATGGCTCATACGACTTTGGCTATCTGCAGCAACTCGGCTGGAAGTGAGGGATTCTGGTCCTGGAATGTTGCATGCTGGGTAGAAACTTTGTCCAACTTCAGACTGCGCCTGCACTGCACCGGAAAACGTGACCACATGATCATCAAACATGGCGGGAGCCGTCTGACTGCAGTCTGATCGTGCAGTTACACCTCAGCAACTGCAGCTTCTGGACCTGCCTCCGCCGCCCCCAGAACCTGGTTCTGATTGGTTTCACCTCTCACTGACGCAAGCTCCGATTGTTGGACGGTACTGCCCCCCACTAATAAATCCATTTAGGTGTTTTCAATAGGCTACAAAATAATTTCAAACAGCCTTGGTGTTTCATATTGCAGCTAGGCTGATGTTCACAAACCTGGACAGGCTGATATCTGACTGCTGCAACAAACACAAACGTGTTGTAGCAACAAGTTGTTCTGCTCAGATAAATATAAAACTTCACTGGAGGTTATGCCAAAACCTTACTGGTGTGTATCCACCTTTCCACATGCTCCCTTTGCACTCCCCCCTCATGTTATCCATGAGTACCCAAACCCTAAATAATAATAATAATAATAATAATATGTTGCATTTATAGGAGCCTTTCAGACCCTGAACACATTTAACAATAAGAAGGAATAAAGTTTTATAAATAGAAGTGAGAACCTACAGTGTAGATGTGAATTAACCTCCAAGGACAGTATTTGTGGGGAGGTTGTAATGATATTTATTTCTACCCCATCTAAAAAAAAAAAAAGAAAGAAAGAAGTTTCTATTTGTTTTATTTGTTTGAAATTCTTTCATCAGGGCAAAGCATTGAAGATTTGCAAATTTGAGCCGGGACATTTCCCAGATTGCTGTCCTTAATGTTACACCTTAAAGTTGTACTTCCATGGTGGTGTCATGAATATTTCTGTGTTCTCCATTATTATTGAATGCATTCTGCATTGTTTCTGTTTAAAAAAAACCTTCTGGTATCTTTGTATCCAGCTGTATTTGTATACTAGAAGAGAGGCTTGTGGTCCAACGGCAGCTTTTCCGGGTCCTTCTCATGAATTTCCGTCTGATTGGCTGCCTCCCATCAGTGTATGAAGGAAGCTCCGCCCTCCGCTCTTATTTTGTTACAGACAGGAAATAGAGCCGACAAACAAGTTTGTTCCGCCATGCTAACAAACAGTTAGCTAATTAGCTTCTCAACTCTGAAGCTACAGTCGTGCCATCTTTACTTCTAGTGTGTAGTGGAGGGTTACCTGCCTTCCAATGGACAGATAGAAACCCCACGTGGGATACGCTATTTGCAATGTGACGTAGAAGTGCGAGGCTGTTCCCGATTCGCTCTTTTCTTCGTATTGTTTCTCTGATGAGAAAGCACAGCCGACTGGGGGGAACGCAACGCTAGCAAGTCAGCATGTGTAAGTAAACAAGGGGAAACCCTCCGTATTTCAGAAGGAGCAAGTTAAACGGCTTTTCAGTGGAAGGAGGCCTTTAACAGGTAAAGAACATTCTGTCTGCAGACGTTTCTACTACAGTCCAGTACAAGTTCATGTAATTGGTGTTAACAACGTGCTGTTTAAATACTCTGAAATTAGACTTGATCACATCTGCACAGCGTTCAGTAACTTTGAGCTAAATAAAGGCAAATGCTGCGAGATCCTCCGTTATTGCAGTCTTCTCGTTAGCGAACTTGTCCGGCTGAGATGCGCTGCGTTTAAGGTCCGCCCTCGATGACTCACGCAGCTCTCGTCTGACCTTGAAGTCAGACGGTAGACAGACGCAGTCAATCCAAGTGAGCCTGAAATCTTGCGGTATGTCGTGAAATCTCATGAGATTTCGTTGAAAAACGATGATATCTTACGAGATTTCATTCATAAAATAGAGCGATACCACGTTTTTAAAGATAGATATGGTATCCGCATATGAAAATATCGCAATATTTCAGTGTATCATTATTTTTTTCCACCCTTATTAAATAATCAGGTGACCTCTTTGTAGTCAGTTGAGGTACAGCCGGGTCTTACAAAGAAAAATAAAGCAGAAGAATTTGCTAAACTAATACCGCGACATAACGATATGTGTAAATATCATATCGTGATATCATATCAGTATATCGCACAGCCCTGCTTTGATCTCCTCTTCGGCTGAGTAAGTCATGAGGAGTTTGTTGTTGACTCACCTAAATGAGTTCATACCTACTTATTAGCAGTTTGCTTACTCACTGATAAAGATATCTACTATGATAAACATATTTTTAAAAAATGCTGCTATTTTATCCCTCACCTCGACTCTATGGCACTTTCCACAGACAGGGGGCAGTAAATCCTGTCATACGTGGTTTCCTGGGAAGAAGAAAGCCTGTCAGAGTGCACACATGCTGCTCAGGCCCTGTTCCAACACCCACACTAAACCCTACGGTCCTGTATGAACTGTGCACCTGGCAGAAGTGCACATTAAGGGTTGGATGTGCAGGTTAGTGAAGAAAAATGGCAGAACTGGGACAGTGATGGTTCCTCCATCATCTTCCACGTCATTTTTATGTCACTGTTTCCAAACTCAGCTTCATTTCTGTGCTCGATGAAGAGATGTCATTTTCAGACCTAAACTGAATAAAGTTTATTCCATCAGTTCTTGTAAAATATATGTTATAAAATCCACACGTGTTTAATTAATTGATAAATGAATTACTGAACTAATTTACGTAAGTTGGCTTTATGATTTCAACTATAGGGATAAATGTTTTTTTACATTCTAAACTAAATGTTTAATAAAGATTTAATTGTCTGCTCTGTGACTGTTATTGTTAGCACAGAATGTCTACAGATGTCCACATCTCCATAAAAACATGTCTGTCAGGTAAACAGCTCTCTCATGCCAAAGACGCTGCGTCTCAGTGGGACTTACCTGTGTAAATAAAGTTTAAATTAAAATTACATATAGCTACTTTCATTAGTAAACTGATAACTTTCATTATTCTCATGCTTTGAATTTTAATATTCAAAGCAAATTTCGATGTAACAGGACAAACTTCATTATTTATTTTACTTACAGCAGTAAAAGATTAAACATTTCAATGTTTACATTTAAAAAGTTTTTTTTCGCCACAGGCAGGAGCTCATTGACCAAACATGGCCATGTTCCGCCTTAACAGTTTAAAATGTCACGCACAGCAATGAATTGTGGGCAATATGCTTTGGTGAAGTCCACATCCACGCAGACTTCACCAAAGTGTGGATTGAGGGTGCAAAGGGGGCGTGGTGGACTTCTGCCCTGGAGAACTGGGACACACTACGGACCTGAACCCTCAGCGGGAGCGTTCTCGGGGCGAAAGTGCGGGTGTTGGGACAGGGCCTCGGAGGACGTTCAGTGGTACATGAGAGGCTACTGACTGTAACTCTGTGAGTGATGACCGTCTGCAGAGCCTCGGAGGAAATCTGCAACAAGTAGCCCACCCTCCTGCTCTCAGCCTCGCTCAAGATGCGAGCCACCTCGAACGACTCACTCTGAAACAACAAATGAGCCTGTTTGCATGCACACCAAAAATCCGACCAACAGGAAAATTCACTTGTTCATGTAGGCAGCAGAATCTGGTGTATTTTATCGGATTCTGAACCCGTTTACATGACCATTATCATCAGATGACTGGGAGTAATGACTGTAGTTACTGTAATAATCAGGTCTGAAGCAGGGGCATCCATTTCTGAAATGTGAGACAATAAGAACCTGCTCTACGTTTTCCAGTCCATCATCTGATTTCTTTCAGGGAACTACGTAGTGACGAAACTTAACTCCTGTCCAACAGACTCCTCCCACTTTGACCAGAGAAGACCCACGGCTTCAACTCGAACCCTCCTGCTCCAGGATCCGCTTCACACTCTCTGTGATAACTTTAAAGGATAAGTTTCTTTTTTTCAATGTGAACCTTATTTCTAGGAGTTTATACGTGCCTTTACTCACCGGTAAAGTTTCTGCATCACTTTGTGTCCTTTGGAAGATATTACATTGAGTCGCCCTTCGGTGTACGTCCAGTATCATGGCGGAGACGGGGCAGCCACTATAAAAGACATTATCTGCAGCAAAACTCCTTGATTTCATCAATACTTTAAGTAGAATGAACGAATGAACGAGCACTATTGTCCTGTGAGTCCAGATTTAGTTTTCCGTTAGTTATCAGGGTTCTACACACTTTTCGGGAACGCGCGTTCATGATGCATGCTTTCGCAGTACAGCTGAGAAGATCAGCTGCTACCCAGACAACAACAAAAACACAATTAGAGAAACTCTGAACTCACAGGACAATAGTACTCATTCCTTCATTCATTCTAATTAAAGTATTGATGAAATCAAGGTGTTTTACTGCAGACAGTGACTGCCCCGTCTCCGCCCTTTTACTGATGTACACCAAAGGGCGACGTAACGTAATTTCTTTCAAAGGAGTCAAAGTGATTCAGAAACTTTACCGGTGAGTAAATGCACGTATAAACTCTTAGAAATAAGGTCCTGGTTGAAAAAAAACAAAGTTATCCTTTAAAAGTACTGCTGTTGGACAGCACGTCAGATGGCAATCCTCCACCACGATTCCTCAGGACACCAGTCAAGAGACTGCCACTAGACGAAGGGCAAGGGCAGCGGAGCTAGCGTCCCAGGGTGCATGGACCAAATGGGACCTACCCAAGAAGAACATCACATGGGGAGATCTATGGAGATTGGAGCCTTTCTGGATTTCATTCATGTTAAGGTCGGTGTATGACACACTCCTGACTCCAACAAACTTGCACCAGTGGGGTATGAGACAGGACCCTTTGTGCAAGCTCTGTGGGGAGACGGTACCTCGGCACACATCTTGTCAGGGTGTAAAACAGCGCTTGCCCAAGGTAGGTACAGGTGACACCCCGATAGGGTGTTCATGGCACTTACTGACACCCTGGAGCAGGAGAGATCAATACCCTCAATCAGCTTCATAAGGAAGGGACAAAAGGTACTGAAGGTAGACCTGGGGGGAAGACTGCAATTCCCCCAAGTTGTCCAGACAACCCTGAGGCCAGATGTGGTCTGAAGGAGCAAAGATCATCCTCATTGAACTTCCAGTCTCATGGGAAGCAGGCGTTCAGAGAAAGAACACCAGATACCAGGATCTCTGGCAGGGAGGACGGATGGCAGGCATGGCTCTTCCCAGTCCAGGTCGGCTGGAGAGGATTCCTGACAAGTCAGTGTGGAGGGTGCTCACAGCAACAGGGGTGATGGGGAGGGAGAGAAAGACCTGGCAGGATGGGGGAGGCAGCAGAGAGAGAGCCTCCTGCTGGTTGGAGCAGGAGGAGGTGATGGGCAGTGATGTGGCCACCACTGCCAACGGTTCAGGATCGAAAGACCCACTGATCATTGAAATGAAATGAAAAATACTTTATTCATCCCAGAAGGAAATTGAGTATTGTAAAAGCTCACTTTTTTTTTTTTTTTTTTTTTAAATAAGCAAAAAAGTCAGTCAGTCTTGTTCTTCAGGGTGATGCTGCTGGCAGGAATGAATTTCTGTATCTCTCGTCCTACAGCGAACTTGACGCAGCCTCCCACTGAACACACTCTGATGATTCTTCACCGTGTTGTGGAGAGGATGGGAAGAATCCTCCATCATCTTCATCAGCTTGTGCAGCATTCTTTTTGAACGATCAGCTCCAGCGGCTCCAGAGTTATTCCCAGCACAGAACCAGCTTTTTGATCAGCTTGTTTAGTTTCTTCAAGTCTCTGGTTCTGATGCTGCTTCCCCAGCAGATGCTGCAAAGCTGATTGCACTTTCCACAACAGACTTATAGAAGATCTGCAACATCTTGGTGCAGACGTTGAATGATCTCAGCTTCCTTAAGAAGTAGAGTCTGCTCTGACCTTTCTTGTAGACGTAGTCAGTGTTGCATTCCAGTCGGAGTCTGTTCTCCAGCTGAACTCCAGGTATTTGTAGTCCTCCACCACCTCCACCTCCTCTTCCAGGATGTAGACAGGACTATGCTGCTTATTCTTGCTCCTCCTGAAGTCAACAATCATCTCTTTAGTCTTGCTGGTATTTAAGATGAGCTGATTGTTACCATTTCACAAACTGATTGACAAGTTCCCTGTACTCAGCTTCTTGTCCATCACTGATACACCCCACAACTGCAGAGTCATCAGAGTATTTCTGCAGATGACAGGATCAGAGTTGTACTGGAAGTCTGAGGTGTACAGTGTAAAGAGGAATGGTGAGAGTACAGTTCCTTGTGGTGCTCCAGTGCTGCTGATCACCATCTCAGACACACAACCTTTCAGTCTCACAAACTGTGGTCTGTTTGTTAGGTAGCCGTAAATCCAGGTGGTTGTGGAGGATCCACCTGGAAGTTATGGAGCTTCTGACATAGCAAAGCAGCTGAATAGTATTAAAGGCACTCAAAAAATCAAAGAACATGACCCTCAAAGTGCTGCCTGACTGGTCCAGATGAGAGTGGGCTCTCTGAAGCAAGAAGATGATGGCGTCTTCAACTCCAAGCCCATTACGATATGCGAACTGTAATGGGTCCTGAAAGGTGTTGACTTGCTTGTTGAGGTGAGCCAGTAAGAGTCTCTCCAGGACTTTCATGATGTGAGATGTCAGAGCAACTGGTCTGTAGTCATTTGGTTCAGCTGGTTGAGGTTTTTTAGGGACAGGAACAAGACAGGATGTTTTCCACAGCACAGGAACTCTGTTCTGTCTCAGGCTGGTGTAAAAAAGGTGCTGGAGAACCGGACATAGTTGTTCTGAGCAGGTCTGGAGAACTCTGGGACTGACACCATCTGGACCTGCAGCCTTGTTCCGGTTCAGTTTCTCCAGTTGTTTCTTGACCTGGTCACAGGAGACAGTCAGGCTGGAGGTGGAGACAGAGGAGGTCTCAGGATGTCCTGATGTGGAGACAGAGGAGGTCTCAGGATGTCCTGATGTGGAGGGAGAGGAGGCTGTGTTCAGGTCCATGACTGAGGTGCAGGGTGACAGAGTGGAGGTGGGACAGGAAAGCTGTGGGCTCATGGACGGTGTGTGGAATGTTGGGTTGTCGGCGGGGGTGGAACTGAACCTATTGAAGAACATGTTCAGTTCGTTAGCTCTGTCCAGACCTCCGTCAGTCTGGTCCCCCTTTAACTTGAAGCCAGTGATCTTCTTCATTCCCGACACACATCCCTCACGTTGTTCTGCTGGAGCTGCTCTCCAACTTCTTCCTGTCGTCCTCCTTCACTTCTTAGTCTGTGTTTTCAGTTGTTTTTGTGTGGTCTTCAGTAACTCCCTGTCTCCATCCCTGAAAGCTTTCTTTTTGATGTTCAGCAGCTTTTTCAGGTCACTGGTGATCCAGGGTTTGTTATTGGGGAAGCACCTCACTGTTCTTGTTGGAACGATGTTGTCCACACAGAAGTTTAGGTAATCTGTCACACACTCAGTCATGGTGTTGATGTCATCTCCATGAGGTTCACAGAGGACATTCCAGTCTGTGGCCTCAAAGCACCCTCTCAGAGCATCTTCAGCCTCAGTAGACCAGGTTTTAATCGTCCTCCTAATGACTAATGACTGGTTGTCTCTGGTGCGGTACCTGGTATTATATAAACCGCTACCAGAATAACACAGGCAAACTCTCTGTGTAAATAAAAACTCACAGCTAACAGTTCAATGTCTCTTGTGCAGATCTTCTCCTTGACAGTGACGTGTCCTGGATGGCACCAATGCTGACTGACCAGCACTGCAATTCCGCCTCCCTTTAGCTTCCCGCTGAGCTGTTTATTTCGGTCTGCACGGACCGTCTTGAAGCCGTGTACAGACGCATTGCAGTCCGGGATGTGTTCATGCAGCCAAGTCTCGGTGAAACACATGATACTGCATTCTCTGTACTCTTTCTAAGACCTTGTTAGCACTTCAAGCTCGTCCATCTTGTTAGCTAGCGATCTTACATTACTCATCACAACAGCTGGAAGAAACGGTTTAAATCTCCACCATTTTTCTCTCTGCCTTACCCCTGCCCTGCATCCTCTTCTCTTTCTCCTTAACTCCACTGGGATTTGACGTGTTATTTTGCTGAAAATCTTGATTTGGGAGAATTTTAACAGTTGATCCCGGTGGTAAACAATTTTTCCGTTGCTATGGATACACATCATAACAAGTAGTGAAAAAAAGCCAAATATATGAGGAAAAATCTCCTGAATTGCACAGACTTGAAACCAGCATAAAAATCTCCAAGAAAAACCTAATCTGACAAGTAATGTCAATAAAAAAGACAACTATATTTGAAAAAAACAAAAAAGCTTAGGGGGAGCTATTACAAACTGCAGCTACCTAGCAGCGCATAATTGGATACCGCCTGATGACATCGGCTCTTCCTGGCCAAGGCTACATTCACCAAAAGTGAATGAAGGAGAAGCATCTTTAGATGTAGTTAAATTCACGACATTTGATCCCGGTCAGAGAATCAGGCTCTGGAGAAGAGATGTACTTTAACTGGTAGGGATGCACGATATTGGAATTTTGGCTGATATCCGATATGCCGATATTTTAGAACTCATGTGGCCGATAACCAATATCAATTCCGATATTAAAGCTGAAAAAAATAAGCAGTCATTGCAAATAGCGGTTTTGTTATCCGTTTCCGACACTTTGAAAAAAGGGGTGGGAAAAAATATTGATACACTAAAATATTGCGATATTTTCATATTCTGATATCAAATTGATATTTAAAAATGCAGTATCGATCTACTTTACTTACAAAATCTGGTGAGATTTCATCATTCTGTTACAAAATCTCACAATATTTCATATATTCAGAATGATGAACTATCGCGACATTTTGTCAGTAAAATAGATACCGCATTTTCAGATGTCAATATGATATCAGCATATGAAAATATTGCGATATTTCAGTGTATCAATTTTTAACCACCCTTAGTCTTTAGAAGTTTTAAAGTCTGTAAAAAAGACGAAGAAGAATAAGTTTTGGTTTTTTTAGACTTTAGAAACAGCAGGCTGATCGCTTAAATATCGGTTAAATATCAGTTAAATATCGGTTAAATATCAGTGGAGTGGCCGATGTCCGATACTCAGTTTTTAAGGCCGATATATAGGCCGATACCAATAGAGGGCAGATTATATCGTGCATCCCTAATTTACACCTCTAGATGTTACTGTAAGTAGCCTACACCACAGGAATCTGTGTACAGCCAGGAAAACGTAGACCAGGTTATTAGAATGTACTTGCTTCAGATCTGATTATTACAGTGATCTGATTACTCCCAGATATTGGATTTTGCTGGTCATTGGGCTCATTGTCTCGTCTCTCCTGTGCACACACACACACACACACACCTCATATGAGCTGAAGCAGATGTTGCCGAGCTGCAGGATGGAGGAGAGGATGGCCCAGATGGTGGAGATCTGTTCAGCATGAAGGCCGATCGTCTCCAAGCACTGAACCAGAAGCTGGAAGTCCTGTTTGTCCTGCTTCCCTCTCAGCTCGCAGGCACCACCCTACATGATGGAGATGACAAGTCTTCAACATGCACCAGTGAACGGACAAAAAAGACGAGGAAAAGAGGACTAAGGTGTATTCTGGGTGGGGAGTACTTGGTTCAGGTAGTAATAGGTCTCGGCTCCCTGCAGGTACAGCTCCTGTTTGTCCCAGTCGTTCATCCACTGCAGCAGCTCATAAAACACGTGGTAGTTCCTCTCTTCTTTTGGCCTGCAGGTAAATGAGCCAACAAATAAAGTCTGTCCCCTGATACCACTCACTCTGGGAATGGATGTGTACTCACCTGAAAGACAACCCTGGACTTCTCAGGAGATATTTGGACAGTGAGGTCCCCACGACCACGCCACTGTCAGCCAAGAGCAAAGGCATCAGTCACATTTAACAGCTGCAGCAGTCATGTCAGTGCTGGAGCAATAACTGTTGGACTTACTGGAGAATATGGATGTGGAGGTACTTGCCAAATCGGCTGGAGTTGTTGTTTAGGATGGTCTTGGCATTCCCAAAGCTCTCCAGGACGGGGAAAACCTCCATGGGCTAATGAAGAGAAGAAAGAGAGACGTGGAGAAGACAAACGACAGCTGTCTGCTGGATGAGAAGCGATGCGTTTCCCACCTGTCGGAGGTTGTCGTCTCCGCCCTGATAAATGGAGCTGAGGTGAGTGGACGATCAGCTTGGTAGCCTCCGTCTTCCCTGACCCGCTCTGTCCACTGCATCACAAACACAAGGGGGATGTGGGGAGTTTAAATACCCCACATCCATGTCGTTTTCCAAGTATCATTAATCCAGAATCCACTGCAAAAACTCAAATCTTAGCAAGTAGATTTTTCTCATTTCAAGGCAAAATATCCTCATCACACTCAAAATAAGACAAATTTACTTACAGAGAAACATTTCAGTGAGATGCAGGAACTTGTTTTTAAGTTGCATCTTATTTTTTTTTAAATCTAGCACTAACATTTTGCTTATTACAAGAAAAAAAATCTTTTTTTTACTTATTTTTAAATTGGCGAAGATGTTTTTGCTTGTAATAAGCAAAAATAAATTCTGCCAAGCCTCGCCGTGGTTTGAGATTTCGAGCGTTTGGCCCGGCGTTCCGCGCATCACGGGCAGCAGACGCCCCAGTTGGAAAGTCTGAACTTTGGCGTCTTGATGCAAGGCATCAACCAATCAGAGCGACCCTATGTCATGGCACAGGCCCACAGACACCGAGTGTGGGCGTGACTGTTTCCTCCTCCATGTGGCCGTTGCACCAGCTGCAAAATTCTGGTGAGTCTGCACTGATGCAGACTCGCTTCGATTAAGGGCTGAACAGTCCACTCGCCCTCCCCCCTCCGTGGTTTGGGACGGCCCTTAATATGGCGGAGCCCTCCGCGGGGGCGCACAAACGGAGGGGTAGTGTGTGGGGGCCGGTTTGGGATTGGGCCACAGACACACATTTTCTGACAGCGATGGAAACACCCAGAAGAACCAGGGGAGCCTCCTCTCTCTCTGCAGACAGAGGAGGATAAACTGTGATCTGTGTCCGGTCCCGGTGTCTGAGCGGTGGTCTGATGACCTGCTGTCCTGATGTTAGAAGTACTGGGCTTATAATGATGCCCCGCATCGCGCGGGACAGCGGGACGTTGCGCTGGGCCGGATCAAGCTGAAAGCGCCCCTGGCCAGCACACAGCTCCTGGAGTGCCCGCTGACGACGCTCTCTCTCCTGCATCTGTCATGGTGCAGACAGACCGGTGACAGGAATAAGAAAAAGGAGGCGCTCCTCCTGAAGTGCGTCCAGCGCACCTTTTATGGACATCCCTTGACGCACGTTGGGGGCCTGAAAATCAAGCATTTGACTTTTTAGTGACCCAGCGTCCAACTTTGGGCATCAGGCATGTTTTTGACGCCCAAATCGTGTTTGGTGTGTACGCAGCATAACTGGTGTTTGTCTGTTTTTGCGAATGAACTCTTCATTTTTATAGCCTAAACAGAACTACATCCAGCTGCTGCAAAGCGCACCCCTGTGAGTTCACGACACGACGGAAGCCGCGGCAGAGAGTAGCACCTAGCTGCAGCCGGAGCCACTACAAACCCGATAGGGCTGCTCAATTCTGGGAAAAATGTGAATCACATTTTCCATTTTAACCTCCGAACCAGCTACAGACCGTCCTCAGTTTTAACTCTAGTGCCGCTCACTCTTCTGAAAAACCAGCTAACTGCAGGTGGGCTTGCTCCACTGTTGTAAAGACGCTTTACCAATGGTTAAGGGGTGGGGAGGCAACGGCAGTGCTGCGTTTGAGGGCACTTGAAAAATCCGGGAAGCATGTAAATTTTTATTTGAGATGCAGCTCGTGATTAGTTCATGATTAGCAAGCGATTAAAAATGCTTCAGAATCGTTGTGGGTAGAAATGAGATCACATGTATGTGTAAATTGAGATCACGATTTTTTAACGATTAATTGTGCAGCCCTCGCCGCACCCACCACAAACCACACCCACCGAAAGAATGAGAGGGACCTAACCCTAACCCCTCCCCTAACCCTACTGACAACCCTCCCACGTCACTACAAATCACACCCAATATCGCGACATGCTTCAGGGTCTGCAGCTGCAGGTTGGGTAAACTTGCGGCTAGACACAATCGCACACTCTTCTTCTTTCAATATCCAACCCCTCTTGTGTTTGTTCGCTGCTCGTTCGCTCTTAACACAATGCAAACACTAAATTTCTTTTTCTACGTTTGCGTTATCGACAGAGTAGGCGCTGAACGCCACAGCTTCTGTGGTGTCGTGAACTTGCTTTGCAGCAGCTCGATGTTCTACTGTTTAGTCTATAAAAATCTAGTAAATGATGGTTTCCAGTAAATTCTGGACTCTACCCACTCAGGACACTTGGGTTACATTGGACGAGCAGTATGGAGGAATATTGGCAAGTTTTTGTGGACTTTTATGGACCTTTTCGTTCAACCGCCAGTCACCTCCATTACATGGGATTCGGTTGAAAATGCCCCCCCCGATTCTGGCTGCATATGAGATATTAGATATGGTGTATTATTCCTTTAACTTCACAAATGAATCCCCCCTATGTTCACACCACAGTTACCATCATCACTGAAATTATTTCTTCTTTTTAGGCTGCCATCCCTCCGTCCCACCTCTTTCCCAGGTAGTTTATCACCCCTCAGCCAAAGAGATGATCAGACAAACAGCAGATTTTGCCTTATTCCCTGAGCGATCGCCAAGAAAGCTATTCTATAAAACACACACACATATAAACATATACACACACCGGTCTCTTTATTAGGTACACCTGTCCAACTCCTCGTTAACACAAATTTCAGCCAATCACATGGCAGCAACTCGATACATTTAGGCATGTAGACATGGTGAGAACGATCTGCTGCAGTTCAATGGGGCATCAGAATGAGAGAAGAAAAGGTGATTTGCGTGACTTTGAACGTGGCATGGTTGTTGGTCTGAGTATTTCAGAAACTGCTGATCTACTGGGATTTTTCTGCACAACCATCTCTGGGTTTTACAGAGAATGGTCCCAAAAAGAGAAAATATCCAGTGAGCGACAGTTTATGGGTGCAAATGCCTTGTTGATGCCAGAGGTCAAGAGGAGAATGGCCAGACTGGTTCCAGCTGATAGAAAGGCAACAGGAACTCAAACCAAGCACTTGTTCCAACACCGAAGTCTGCAGAAGAGCATCTCTGAATGCACAGCACGTGAAACCTGGAAGCAGATGGGCTACAGCAGCAGAAGACCACAACGGGTGCTGCTCCTGTCAACTAAGAACAGGAAACTGGAGCTACAATTTATGCAGACTCATCAACATTGGGTAATGGAAGATGGAGAAATGTTGGCTGGTCTGATGAGTCTCCATTTCTGCTACCAGATTTCAGATGGTAGGCTCAGAATTTGGTGTCAACAACATGAAAGCATGGATCCATCCTGGCTTGTATCAACGGTTCAGCTTGGTGGTGGTGGTGTGATGGTGTGGGAGATATTTTCTTGGCCCACTTTGGGCCCGTTAGTATCAACATGGCGGTTTAACCACCACAGCCTACCTGAGTATTGTTGCTGACCATGTCCATCCCTTTATGACCACAGTGTAGCATCCTCTGATGCTGCTTCCAGCAGGAGAACGCGCCATGTCATAAAGATGACATCATCCAGCAGGAGAACGCGCCATGTCAGAAAGATGACATCATCC
>JALJCO010002441.1:0-42500 GCA_023101725.1 Atherinomorus stipes
ATTCAGATCCAGAGTTCCATATTCAGAATTCCAGATCCAGAGTTCCAGATCCAGAGTTCCATATTCAGAATTCCAGATCCAGAATTCCAGATCCAGAATTCCAGATTTCCACATTCAGAATTCCAGATCCAGAATTCCAGATCCAGAGTTTCACATTCAGAATTCCAGATCCAGAGTTCCACATTCAGATTTCCAGATCCAGAATTCCAGATCCAGAATTCCAGATCCAGATTTCCACATTCAGAATTCCAGATCCAGAATTCCAGATCCAGATTTCCACATTCAGAGTTCCAGATCCACAATTACAGATCCACAATTCAGACCCAGAATTCCAGATCCAGACCTGGATAACGGAGTGTCCTCTGTCTCCTGCAGGATCTGCGCTGCTCCCTCCTGGCTCAGGTCCATTCTGCTCCACACGAGGTCCTGGAGGACCTGAAGCTCCGCCTCCAGCTGAAAGACCGCCTCTTCCAGGAGGTCCTGGCTGACCGGACCCGGCAGGCCCAGGAGCACCAGGAGCAGGTCCAGGATCTGCTCAGAACCATCGGGTCCAGAGACCAGTACATAAAGGTAGGGTGAAGCAGGGAGCGGGAACGCCGGACGTTGGAGGGTCTGTTTGGTAAAACGCTCCTCGCTCTCCTGCAGGACTCGGCGAACCAGCTCAGCGAGGTGGTCTCGGACCAGACCACGAGGGTCCAGGAGCTCCGCAGACAGCTGAGCTCCGGGCTCGGATCCGGGCCTGGATCCGGGCCGGACCTGTCTGCAGAGCTGCAGGCGGTGCAGGAGGAGCTGCGTCTGGTCCTGAGGAGGGAGAAGGAGAACCAGGACCTGAGCAGGAGTCAGACCGGCCAGCTGGACTCCCTCCGCAGGACTCTGCGCGTGAAGGAGGACCTGATCCGGGTCAGTCTGAGGGTCCGGAGACCCGACGGGAACCCGGCAGGACTTCCCGCTTCACGTCATGCTTCTCTCTGTTCCGCAGGACCTGCAGGTGCAGCTGGTGGATCCGTCAGACCTCCCTCTGCTGGAGCGACTCACCCAGGAGGTCCAGGACCTGAGGGAGAGCCTGGTCCAGCAGGACGTTCCCCCAGCCAGAGTCCCCGTGCTGGGCCGGGACCGGCCCGGCAGCAGGCAGCCCGAGTCTGGAGGTGGGCATCAGAGGAGCATGGGGCAGTACCTGTAGGACCAGAACCAGGACCAGGACCGAGAGTCCAGGAGCTGGTCCAAGGTCCCGGTGGTGGTTTTCCCGTCTCCGAGTGAAACTACTAACAGAACCTTCAGAAACATTATCAGATGGGTCCGTTCCGGGTGTTTGACCTCCAGGGTCCTGGTCTCGTCTCCAGGGTTCTGGTCTCGTCTCCAGGGTCCTGGTCTTGCCTCCAGGGTCCTGGTCTCGTCTCCAGGGTCCTGGTCTCGTCTCTCGTCTCCAGGGTCCTGGTCTCGTCTCCAGGGTCCTGGTCTCGTCTCCAGGGTCCTGGTCTCGCCTCCAGGGTCCTTGTCTCGTCTCCAGGGTCCTGGTCTCGCCTCCAGGGTCCTGGTCTCGTCTCCAGGGTCCTGGTCTCGTCTCCAGGGTCCTGGTCTCGTCTCCAGGGTCCTGGTCTCGCCTCCAGGGTCCTGGTCTTGTCTCCAGGGTCCTGGTCTCGTCTCCAGGGTCCTGGTCTGGAGGACTGGAGCTCGTTTTCAACCGTTCTTCATCATTTCCATCCAATGAGCATCAAATGTGTCTCGTGTATCAGACCGATATAGCTTTTAAACTGAATACCGATATCAACCCGATATCAGCTGATATTTGTTTTTGTTTATTTGATAGGTACAGCAGAGGATTTGGGCCATTGGAGAGAAAAAATAAAATTCTAAAAAAAAAAAAGTCAGAATTCTGACTTTTTTAGAAATTGGAAAAAATATTTATTTTCCTGAAATTCTTTTTTTTTTTTTGTCCCCGTGGCCCTGATCTTCCGTAGACGGGGACACAGAATACCAAAACCAAATAAACCTTCTAGATTTGTCCAAAAGTCCAGTTTCATCTGTCGTCTCAGGTCTGAAAAGACCCCAGAAATGAGGACGTACAGAAATATCACATTCTAAATAAAACAGATATCAGTATAATTCACCGATAACAGGCTCTGCTTGGTGGCGAACCTGTTTTCCTGGTTTTTTAATCCGTGGGGCATGAGAACATTAGGCCAGGGGGGGGGGGGGGGGGGGGGGGGGGGGGGGGGGGGGGGGGGGGGGGGGGGGGGGGGGGGGGGGGGGGGGGGGGGGGGGGGGGGGGGGGGGGGGGGGGGGGGGGGGGGGGGGGGGGGGGGGGGGGGGGGGGGGGGGGGGGGGGGGGGGGGGGGGGGGGGGGGGGGGGGGGGGGGGGGGGGGGGGGGGGGGGGGGGGGGGGGGGGGGGGGGGGGGGGGGGGGGGGGGGGGGGGCGCCCACCCTGCAACATTATGACATCACCAGCGACTCAGAAGCATTTTTCACATTGAATGAATATCACGTCGTTTTCAGCTTTAATATCGGTATCAGCAGTTATCGGTATCGGTGGAAATTTTTCATATTGTGCATAACTACTTAAAACCTCCCGATTTTCCATATTTGACCCGTTAAATGTCGAGTGTCTTCATTTAAAGTTTGTTTAATCCTGTAAATAAACCTATTTTAATCATTTTGACCAGTTAAAACTGCAGACTGGGACCAGTTCCGTCAGGTTTTACTGCCGTTTTTCATTCCAACGCGATGATGTTTGTGACGCCGCCTGAATAACACGATGAAGTGTGTGAAATGTGTGTAACTGTGTGACACTGCCACCTGTTTCTGAATGCAACATCAGATGTGGATTTTTATGATATTCCTGCACCTTTTGCTGATATTCCTGCACCTTTTCCTGATATTCCTGCAGCTTTTCCTGATATTCCTGCACCTTTTCCTGATATTCCTGCACCTTTTCCTGATATTCCTGCAGCTTTTCCTGATATTCCTGCAGCTTTTCCTGATATTCCTGCACCTTTTCCTGATATTCCTGCAGCTTTTTCCTGATATTCCTGCACCTTTTCCTGATATTCCTGCAGCTTTTCCTGATATTCCTGCACCTTTTCCTGATATTCCTGCACCTTTTGCTGATATTCCTGCAGCTTTTCCTGATATTCCTGCACCTTTTCCTGATATTCCTGCACCTTTTGCTGATATTCCTGCAGCTTTTCCTGATATTCCTGCAGCTTTTCCTGATATTCCAACATGTTTGCAGCACTTCATAATAAAAGATAAACTTGGAGCTCTTGTTTGATGCGTTTGTGACTTCAGGAATTTTCCATTTTCCATCATTTCTGCGCAGCCTCTTCATCACTTTCACAGTTACACAAGCACAGATGAACGCACCTACACGCCCCCCCTTTCCAGGGATTAGCGTAAACTTGTCCTCCACGCTGAACCCCTCCACATTGTTTTGACAGTCTGACCATAGAAGAAGAAATGAGGAAACCAGATTGTTTTCTGGTTGCAAAATTGAAGTTTACAAGACAAAACCTGATTCATACCTGCCCCCCCCTTACTGATTAAATTACTTATATTTGATCCCTCAATGTAAAATATCAGATTTGTCAATTTTGTTCTGATATTTACTTTGAAAAATGACCAGATGATGATATCAGATCAATAATAAGACAGTCACATCTGTTATTGGCCTCATTGTACGGAGGAAGATGAGCGCCACTGAAGAAAAATACAATTCTGAGAAAAAAGACACAATTAAAAAAAAAAAAAAAGAATTTAGATTTTTTTCCAGAGCATTTGAAGAAGAAAAAAAATTCAGGGTTTTTTATTTTTTTGTTTCTGAAAAAGTCAAAATTCCGACTTTAATTTCAGAATTCTGCGAAACAAAAATTTCCAGAACATTTGAATAAAAAGAATTTTTTTTAAGGGATTTTTTTTGTTTGGTTGTTTTCCTAATTTCTAAAAAAGTCAGAATTCTGAGAAAAAAAACTTTCTTGCTGGAATATTTGAAAAAAAAGAATTCTGAGGATAAAAAAGTCAGAATTCCGACTTTAACTTCAGAATCCCAAAGAAAAAAAAATCCCAGAACATTTGAATGAAAATTTTTTTAAAAAAATTTGTTCAAAAGTCACACTTTTGACTTTTTTCTAGAACATTTAAACATTTAGAAAAAACAAAAAAATTCAGAATATTTTTTCTTAATTTCTGAAAAAAATCCGACTTTTTTACAGAATATTTGAAAAAAAATTGAGGAAAAAAAAAATTCTGAGAAAAAATTCAGAATTCTATTTTCTCAGATTTATTTATTTATTTTTTCCTCAGTGGTCTGAATCCTGTTCCGTATCGTTATTCTGTCTAATCCAGTTTAAAAATAAAAAAAAACACAGAAATCAGAATATTTGCTTCTCTGATGGTTAAAGCTGGAAATGAATGAACATCATCATCATCATCATCATCATCATCTCTGATGGTTTCTAATCTGAGATCCATCAGGACGTCCAAGCTTTCGTCTTTGAGTCCAGATTCTGGATTAAACCTGTAATCTGGAAGCTTCTGGACTTGAATGCATCACACAAAATTCAACCTCGTAAAGCAGTTTTTTGCGTTTCTGTGTTGTGATGAAGAGCACGAGGAACACAGACCACTTTCAATCATGTTTTCTCTGTTTACAAAGGGGTACCTGAACGCACCACACAGGCTGGGTTCTTAATGAGAAAATGTGGCTCTAATGTGGGAAATTTGTGTGTCTGCTTCCTGCAGAACTGAGCTCTGAGGAAGACGATGAGGCAGATGAAGATGTGAACAGCGAGTACTCTGAAAGTGTTGATGAAGACGAGTCCGGCCTGCAGGTGAGACCGGTTTCTCCAGAACCGCCCCCAGTCTGGAAGTCCACCTCAGACTTAAAGGGTTAAAAAGTTTCTGCAGGACTGAAACAGAAGCGGATCAGAACAAATACTCATGGCCACGCATCACTGGGGTGTAAAAATATCTATACACTGAAATATCATGATATTACTGGCCGATATAAGGATAAAAAGGTGATATCTGAAAATGTGGGTTTTTACTATTTACATTTTTATGATACAACAAAAACTCATAGCCACGCATCACTGGGGTGTAAAGATATCTATACACTGAAATATTATGATATTTTTGGCCGATATAAGGATAAAAAGGTGATATCGGATAATATCAGTATTGTTTTTTGCTTTAAACTTTTTTAATGACAGAAAAACCTTATGGCTATACATCACTAGGGGTGTGAGAAAATATCTGTTCTCAAATATCACAATGTTATTGGTCAGTATCAGCGTTAAAATGTGATATCTGAAAATGTGGGTTTTTACTATTTACATTTTTATGATACAACAAAAACTCATGGCCACGCATCACTAGGGATGTAAAAATATCTATACACTGAAATATCTCAATACTATGAACTGATATCAGAATTAAAATGTGATATCGAAAAATATTGGTATCGGTTTTTACTTTTTACATTTTTGACTGCAACAAAAACTCGTGGCCACGCATCACAAGAGGTGTAAGAAAATATCTATACACTGAAATATTATGATATTTTTGGCCGATGTAAGGATAAAAAGGTGATATTAGATAATATCAGTATTGTTTTTTGCTTTAAACTTTTTTAATGACAGAAAAACCTTATGGCTATACATCACTAGGGATGTAAGAAAATATCTGTTCTCAAATATCACAGTATTATTGGTCAGTATCAGCGTTAAAATGTGATATCTGAAAATGTGGGTTTTTACTATTTACATTTTTATGATACAACAAAAACTCATGGCCACGCATCACTAGGGATGTAAAAATATCTATACACTGAAATATTATATTATTATATTTTTGGCCGATATAAGGATAAAAAGGTGATATTAGATAATATCAGTATTGTTTTTTGCTTTAAACTTTTTTAATGACAGGAAAACCTTATGACTATAACATCACTAGAGGAGTAAGAAAATATCTATACACTGAAATATAACAACATTTTGTGTTGCAATATCATCGATATTAAAAAGTGCTGTACTGATATTTTACTAACAAAATTTCGTGAGATCTTGTTCCATTGGTCCAGCTTGTATAAAAGTGGCTGTTATCCTGGAAGAACTTCATTTCCCAGCATTCCTTTCAGAGTCATGTGACTACGGTGCAGCTGCTGCAGACTGAATACTTTGAAGCTGCTGATAATATGTCTGGTTTTAAGTTGTTAGAAACATTAGAATTAGACTCATGCTGACTGGTTGCAGAGATCAGTATCGGCTGATATTGAATATCAGAAATTAATAGTTGGACAATATCGGTAAATCAGATATCGGTAAAAAAAAAAAGCCAGTATAGAACATCGATTTAAATGCATGAATCTGAGCACTTTTTTTGTGTGTTTCCTGGATTGGGGTGTGATCCGGACGTGTGTGTGCAGCGCTGTGGAGGGGAGGAGCAGCCGCTGGATGGGCGGAGCCTGACGGGGGTCAAACAGCTGGTGCAGCAGAAGCAGGCAGTGGAGAGAGAGCTGGGAGAGCTGAAGGTGCAGCTGGAGAAGGCTGGATTCTCCTCACTGTCCCAGATGAGGTCAGTCGGGTCGCGCTTCTGCAGGGGGGTCCGGCCCCGGTCCTCCAGGGCCGCAGACCTGCAGCTTTTCAGCGTTTCCCTGCTCAAACCAATGACTCAGAGCTCCATGAGCTGCTGAGTCAGGTGTGTCGGAGCCAAGGTTATTATAGTTCACTAAAATGAATGAAAGCTAAAATTGAAAAAACATTTTTTTAAGTGAAATAAAAATAAAAGTAAAAAAAACGATAACTGTTTTGTGTCTTTACAAAACTGACTCAAACTAAAATTATTACAAAAACATCCTTAGTTTTAGTCTGAATTTTATTTAATCCATCAGCCTTTTGGGTTGATATGAAATCTGTTTCTATTTAATCTCTTTATTTTGCTCTACTGGTTTTACTCTGAGTGACTTTCTGATGATTTTGAATGTCACACCAGACAAATACCGATAATTATAAAAAAAAAAACTAAAACTAACACTGAAACTAATAACAAATAGACTAAAACTAAGCATTTTCCCCAAAATCAAACTCATAAAACGAGCAAAGCTGCTCAAAACGCGACTAACGGAGCTTAAACTGTGAACCTGCAGTGGCGTAATTCTGGTTTCGGCCACTAGAGGGAGACAGGAGCTGATGCTGGTTCTCTGTGTTGCAGGAAAGCTCTGTTCAGCGTCCAAGCGGAGAACGAGGACCTGAAGCGTCGCGTGGCTGACGGGAGGATGCTGGGGGGGGGCGAGGAGGAGGAGGAGGAGCTGGATGTGACCATGGAGGGAGAGGAAGAGGAGAGCTGCGAGCTGTGGGAGGCCTGGGACGGAGAGTCTCCGTCTCAGGAGAGGACGGAGAGGAGTGAGGAGCAGACCGAGGTAGGAGGACCGGTCCGGGACGAGGAGTTCTGGTCCGGCTGCATGATGAGTGTGGGGTCAGGAGCATTCAGGACGTTTGTCCCCGCGTCAGGAGGACGAGCCGGCGTCCCGCCTGATGTCCCAGAAGACGGTCCGTCTGCAGCAGAGGAGCAAAGAGCTGCAGGAGAGGCTGATGGTGTCCGAGGCCACGGTCCAGGCTCAGGCCGAGCAGATCCAGGACTACCGAGACCTGCTGAGTGAGCGCTGCAGCCGCCACACCTCATCACCTCATACTGCAGACGGACGTGTGGTCTGCACGGTCCTCATCATCATCATCATCACTGACGCGCTCCAGCTACGGCCAATCAGCTTTCAGAAAATAGGAAAAAATGAAAAAAGTTAAAAAAGAGATAGAAAAAAGAGGAAAAGAAGAAAAAAAAAAAATAAGAAAATCATGAAGAGAGAGATTGAAATTTTTTCCATAGAACAAAAAAAAAAAAAAAAAAACAAAAAAAAAAAAACAAACAAGCAAAAATAAAAAAAATATCTGTATCGTTAATTTTTATTCTTCTTCTTCTTCTTATGTGGTGTTTCTTTCTTTCTTTCTCTCTTTCTTTCTCTCTTTCTTTCTTTCTTTCTTTCTTTCTTTCTTTCTTTCTTTTTTCTTTCTTTCTTTCTTTCTTTCTTTCTTTCTTTCTCTCTTTTTTCTTCCTTTTTCTTTCTTTCTTTCTTTCTCTCTTTCTTTCTTTCTTTCTTTCTTTCTCTCTTTCTTTCTTTCTTTGTCATTCTTTCTTTCTTTCTTTCTTTATCTCTTTCTTTTTTATTCTGTCTTTCTCTCTTTTTTTCTTCCTTTTTCTTTCTTTCTTTCTTTCTTTCTTTCTTTCTTTCTTTATCTCTTCCTTTCTTTCTTTCTTTCTTTTTTCTTTCTTTCTTTATCTCTTTCTTTTTCTCTTTCTTTTTTTTTTTTTTTTCATTCTTTCTTTCTCTTTTTTTTCTTCCTTTTTCTTTCTTTCTTTGTCTTTCTTTCTTTCTTTTTCTTTCTTTTTCTCTTTCTTTCTTTCTTTCTTTTTCATTTCTTTCTTTTTTCTCTTCTTTTTTTCTTTCTTTCTTTCTTTCTTTCTTTCTTTATCTCTTTCTTTTTCATTCTTTCTCTTTCTTTCTCTTCTTTTTCTTTCTTTCTTTTTCATTATTTCTTTCTTTCTCTCTTTTTTTCTTCCTTTTTCTTTCTTTCTTTCTTCTTTCTTTTCTCTTTCTTTCTTTCTTTCTTTCTTTTTCTTTCTTTCTTTCTTTTTTCTTCCTTTTTTCTTTCTTTCTTTCTTTCTTTCTTTCTTTCTATCTCTTTCTTTTTCATTCTTTCTCTTTCTTTCCTTCTTTTTTTCTTTCTTTCTTTTTCATTTCATTTCTTTCTTTCTTTTTCTCTCTTTTTCTCTTCCTTTTTCTTTCTTTCTTTCTCTTTCTTTTTTCTTTCTTTCTTTCCTTGTTTCTTTCTTTCTTTTTCATTCTTTCTCTTTCTTTATCAATTCATTCATTGATTCATTGATTCATTCATTTATTCATTCATTGATTCATTCATTGATTCATTGTTCATTCATTCATTCATTCATTCATTCATTCATTCATTCATTGATTCATTCATTGATTCATTCATTCATTCATTCATTCATTCATTCATTCATTCATATGAAAGTTTATTATATTGTCATTTATAGGAAAAATAGTCTATCGTTTTGGTGTCCTCTTCTCCCGCCTCGCCTTTTACTAAGCCCAAAATAAAAAAAAAAAAAAAAAAAAAAGAGGAAGAGGTCAGAAAAATAAAAACGACTTAATCCAGGAAGGAAAAACCAAACAAAAAAAGGTTTTTTTTTTTTTTTTTTTATTTCCAAACACAATTCAAAAGCAATATTTTATTTCACTAAATTATAATTTTGTAAATTTTCATTTATTATCAGTTTCTTGTTATTTGAATGATTATTGTGAATTGAACCTTTCCTGTAACTGGAGGGTGTCAGTAAACCTGAGTACGACTGTAATATCACATTTAGATAATATGAAAATTACATGAATATAAAAAGTCTATAATGATTTCTGTATTTTTATTTTTTACTTTTGAATCTTTGTCATTATTTTTATTCAGTTTTTATTTCATTCTATTTCATATTCTAGTCTTCAAAGTTTTAAATATAAATGATTAAAATGATAGAAATGTGAGACAGCGTGATTAATAGATATTCAATAATCATTAATAAATGTCGTGTGTTATTAAAGAATTTTCCCAGAAGTTCTGGAATTTCACAAAATTTAGTTTTTGAATGATTTAAAAACCAAAACAAGTCAAGAGAGAAAGTTTCAGGTCTTTACTGGATGAATGAAGCAGGTCCTGGTCTGATCCTGATCCTGAACCTGAACCTGAACCTGATCCTGATCCTGATCCTGAACCTGATCCTGATCCTGATCCTGATCCTGATCCTGAACCTGATCCTGATCCTGATCCTGATCCTGATCCTGAACCTGATCCTGATCCTGAACCTGATCCTGATCCTGATCCTGAACCTGATCCTGAACCTGATCCTGATCCTGATCCTGAACCTGAACCTGATCCTGATCCTGATCCTGATCCTGAACCTGAACCTGAACCTGATCCTGATCCTGATCCTGAACATAAACCTGAACCTGATCCTGATCCTGATCCTGACTGTGGCTGCGTCTTCTTCTGTGTTTGCAGCGGAAACGGCCGTGCAGCAGGACAGCAAGCTGGTCCAGGTGGACTTGCAGGATCTGGGCTACGAGACCTGCGGCCGCAGCGAGAACGAGGCCGAGAGGGAGGACACCAGCAGTCCAGGTGAGTCCTGCAGTCCTGGTGAGTCCTGCAGTCCTGGTGAGTCCTGCAGTCCTGGTGAGTCCTGGTGAGTCCTGCAGTCCAGGTGAGTCCTGCAGTCCTGGTGAGTCCTGCAGTCCTGGTGAGTCCTGCAGTCCAGGTGAGTCCTGCAGTCCTGGTGAGTCCTGGTGAGTCCTGCAGTCCAGGTGAGTCCTGCAGTCCAGGTGAGTCCTGCAGTCCAGGTGAGTCCTGCAGTCCTGGTGAGTCCTGCAGTCCAGGTGAGTCCTGCAGTCCTGGTGAGTCCTGCAGTCCTGGTGAGTCCTGCAGTCCAGGTGAGTCCTGCAGTCCTGGTGAGTCCTGCAGTCCTGGTGAGTCCTGCAGTCCTGGTGAGTCCTGGTGAGTCCTGCAGTCCAGGTGAGTCCTGCAGTCCTGGTGAGTCCTGCAGTCCTGGTGAGTCCTGCAGTCCTGGTGAGTCCTGCAGTCCAGGTGAGTCCTGCAGTCCTGGTGAGTCCTGGTGAGTCCTGCAGTCCAGGTGAGTCCTGCAGTCCAGGTGAGTCCTGCAGTCCAGGTGAGTCCTGCAGTCCTGGTGAGTCCTGCAGAAATTTTTCTTCTGCACACACTGAAAAAACTCAAATCTTACCAAGTAGATTTTTCTAATTTTCTAATCAAAATATTTCATCACACTCATAATAAGACAAAATCACCTGAATAAAAACATTTCAGTGAGATATGAGAACTTATTTTAGGAAAATGCATCTTATTTCAGAATTTTTTAGCTTATTACAAGCAAAAATATAAGTTAGTATTATTAGTGAAAAAAGAAGAAGAAGATTCTTTCCTTATAATCGGTGAAAAGAAAATCTGCCTGTGGAACAAGCTACATTTTTCTGAATAAGATTTCTTGTCTTAAAATAAGATCCTATATTTCACTAAAAATAATTTCAGGTGATTTTGTCTTATTCTGAGTGTGATGAGATATTTTGATTAGAAATCAGAAAAATCTACTTGGTAAGATTTGAGTTTCTGCAGTGAAATAACTGCTGCAGTTGTGGGACAGAACCAGCAGGGGCAGCAGAGCTGCACTCAGGAGGACTGAAGGTGAACCACCAGCTGTTTCTGATGATGATGACGAGGAAGAGGAGGAAGAGTCAGCTCACTCTGACTATTGCTGCTGATGAGAGAGGATGATGATGATGATGATGATGATGATGATGATGATGATGATGGTGGTGATGATGATGATGATGATGGTGATGATGGTGGTGATGATGATGATGATGATGATGATGATGATGATGATGATGATGATGATGATGATGATGATGATGATGGTGGTGGTGATGATGAAGGAGGATGATGATGGTGATGAAGGATGATGATGATGATGATGATGGTGATGATGGTGGTGATGATGGTGATGATGATGATGATGATGATGATGATGGTGATGAAGGATGATGATGATGGTGGTGATGATGATGATGATGATGGTGATGATGATGATGGTGATGATGATGATGATGATGATGGTGATGATGGTGATGATGATGATGGTGATGATGATGATGGTGATGATGATGATGATGATGATGATGGTGATGATGATGATGATGATGATGATGATGGTGATGAAGGATGATGATGATGGTGGTGATGATGATGATGAAGGAGGATGATGATGATGATGATGATGATGGTGATGATGGTGGTGATGATGATGATGGTGATGATGAAGGAGGATGATGATAATGATGAAGGATGATGATGATGGTGATGATGATGATGATGAAGGAGGATAATGATGATGATGGTGGTGATGATGATGCTAGCCGTATGCTCCTTGACAGAGTTCGACGACCTGGAGATGTGCACGTCGCTGGACTGCGGGTCTCAGTGGTGGCCCCCCTCCAGCAGCAGCGGCCCCACCAAGACCTCCCCCCGCGGCTCCGGGGACGAGGTGTCGTCTCTGCAGCGCCTGGTGGAGGACCTTCGCTCCCAGCTGTCCCGCTCTCAGGGTGTCATCCGCGGGCTGCAGGGCCGCCTCCGCTCCCTGTCCACCTCCAGCGACCGCGGACCCGCCACGCCCCGCAAGGTCAACTGGTCCTCGCAGAGCGCGGGGGAGGAGGACGAGGGCTGGCAGTCGTCCGACGGTGGAGCGCTGGCCTCGCCGCGCCACCCTCCCCCAGACAGAGGCCTGCAGGCGCTGGCGTCACGCGTGGACGCGCTGGAGAACCAGCTGAGGAACGGTGGACAGAAGGCTGAGGACGGGACAGCTGCCGCCTGGCCGGGGTGAGTTGCGGCGCCCAGGAACCAGGCACCAGTGAACCAGGCACAAGTGAACCAGGCGCTCGTTAACCAGGCGCTCGTAAACCAGGCGCTCGTGAACCAGGCACAACTGAACCAGGCGCTCGTAAATCAGGCGTTCGTTACCCAGGCGCTCGTGAACCAGGTGCTCGTGAATAAGGCGTTCGTTAACCAGGCGCTCGTGAACCAGGTGCTCGTGAACCAGGCGCCGAACCAGGCGCCAGTGAACCAGGCACCAGTGAACCAGGCGCACGGGAATCAGGCGTTCGTTAACCAGGCGCTCGTGAACCAGGCGCTCATGAACCAGGCGCCGAACCAGGTGCCAGTGAACCAGGCACCAGTGAACCAGGCGCTCGTGAATCAGGCGTTCGTTAACCAGGCGCTCGTGAACCAGGCGCTAATGAACCAGGCGCCGAACCAGGTGCCAGTGAACCAGGCGCCAGTGAACCAGGTGCTCGTGAATCAGGCGTTCGTTAACCAGGCGTTCGTGAACCAGGCGCTCGTGAACCAGGCGCCGAACCAGGTGCTCGTGAACCAGGTGCCAGTGAACCAGGCGCCAGTGAACCAGGCGCTCGTGAGTCAGTCGTTCGCTAACCAGGCGTTCGTTAACCAGGCGCTCGTGAACCAGGCACCGAACCAGGTGCTCGTGAACCAGGTGCCAGTGAACCAGGCACTTGGGAACCAGGCACTTGGGAACCAGGCGTTTGTTAACCAGGCGTTCGTTAACCAGGCGCTTGTGAACCAAGCGCCGAACCAGGTGCTCGTGAACCAGGTGCCAGTGAATCAGGCACTCGGAAACCAGGCGCTCATGAACCAGGCGCCAGTGAATCAGGCGTTCATGCACCAGGCGCTCATGAACCAGGCGCCAGTTAACCAGGCACTCGGGAACCAGGCACTCGGGAACCAGGCGCTCATGAACCAGGCACCAGTGAACCAGGCGCTCGTGAACCAGGCGCTCGTAAACCAGGCGCTCGTGAACCAGGTGCTCGTGAACCAGGTGCCAGTGAATCAGGCACTCGGGAACCAGGCGCTCATGAACCAGGCGCCAGTGAATCAGGCGCTCATGCACCAGGCGCTCATGAACCAGGCGCCAGTGAACCAGGCACTCGGGAACCAGGCGCTCATGAACCAGGCACCAGTGAACCAGGCGCTCGTGAACCAGGCGCTCGTAAACCAGGCGCTCGTGAACCAGGCGCTCGTGAACCAGGCGCTCGTGAACCAGGCGCTCGTAAACCAGGCGCTCGTAAACCAGGCGCTCGTGAACCAGGTGCTCGTGAACCAGGTGCCAGTGAATCAGGCACTCGGGAACCAGGCGCTCATGAACCAGGCGCCAGTGAATCAGGCGCTCATGCACCAGGCGCTCATGAACCAGGCGCCAGTGAACCAGGCACTCGTGAACCAGGTGCTCGTGAACCAGGCGCCAGGGAACCAGGTGCTCATGAACCAGGCGCTCGTGAACCAGTGAACCAGGTGCTCGTGAACCAGGCGCCCGTGTCGCCACCGGGGCGTCAGTCATTACCCGTCCGTTGAAAAGCTTCTCAAATCGAGTGTTTGATGGAAGTTCTGAACAAAAAACGAATTATCAAACATGCGGTCGCACAGCTGCGAGTTCTGGTGATGGATCCCACCTGTTCTCAACTACCCTGCATGTGTAGTCTCATTTGTAAGGATGCACGATATTGGAATTTTGGCCGATATCCAATATGCCGATATTTTAAAATTCATTTGGCCAATAACTGATATCGACACCGATATTAAGGCTGAGAAAAAGCAGTCATTGGAAATAGCAGTTTTGTTATCAGTTTCCAACACTTTGAAAAAGAGGGTTGGAAAAAATATCGATACACTGAAATATTGAGATATTTTCATATGCCGATATCAAATTCATATTCAAAAATACGGTATTGATCTATTTTACTTTAAAAAAATCCCATGAGATTTCATCATTCTGTTACAAACTCGCATTATTTTGTAAATTATCATGAGATTTCGTTAGTAAAACACATCGATACTGTTTTTTTAAATGTCGATATGATATCAGCATATGAAAATATCGTGATATTTCAGTGTATCGATATTTTTTCCCCACCCTAGTCTTTAGAAGTTTTAAAGTCTGTAAAAAAGAAGTTTTTGAAGAAGAAGAGGAAGTTTTTTTTGTTTTTTTTTTAATAGACTTTGAAACAGCGGCCTGATCGGTTAAATATCGGTTAAATATCGGTGGGGTGGCTGATGTCCAATACTTAGTTTTAAGGATGATATATGCCGATACCGATGGGGGCCCATTATGTTGTGCATCCCTACTCATTTGCATTCAGAAATGCCTCCAACTGACCATATAAGGTCACAGGAAGCCCACTATTGTAACAGCAGGCGCATTCGGACAGAAAGGTTCTAGGATCAGAGAGGTTCTAGGATCAGAGAGGTTCTAGGATCAGAGAGGATCTAGGATCAGAGAGGATCTAGGATCACAGAGGTTCTAGGATCAGAGAGGTTCTAGGATCAGTTCCTAGAACTCCCCGTCTGGAGTTTAGTTATCAGAACTACCATCAGTCTGCGTTTGCACATGAGGGAGGAGCTTGTTAGGAACCATGTTTGACACAATCATCAGACACATTTATGCCCCAGATCATCTGATACAAAGCTGAGGTTCCTCATCTCTCTGTTATCCAAAGCTGTTATAAAGCTAGCTGGTTTTATTAACAGTGTTGATATCATGATCGGGTATGAATGTATGTTATCAGTTATCGGTATCGGCCTTTAGGAGATGAAATTTATCAGTTACTCATATCATTTTTTTATCATGCATCCCTGATACAGTATTATGTATATAGTATGTATATAGTATCGGGCTACACACCCAACATATTTGCTGATGCTGATACAGGCAGAAATCGTGAATATCCGCCTCAAATATTGGCGGGCTGATGTATCGGTCTATCCTTAATTCAGATTGAGTTGTTGCCTGAGAAGAACTGAAACACCGGACCAGTTCTCCCGAGTCCACCTGCTCCTGATCAATGGGGAGGGTCTGCTACAGTCCGGTTCTCCGTTATTCCTCGCTGGCCTTCATCGTCCGTCGCTGCCGCAGCAGCAGGACGTGTTGATCAGGCCGATGTTTTTACGTAAACTGAGGAGATTACCGGACGCGGGGCGGGATCACGCTGCCTGCAGGCTCGGAGGGACCTGATCCTGATCCTGAACCTGATCCTAAACCTGATCCTGATCCTGATCCTGATCCTGAACCTGATCCTGATCCTGATCCTGATCCTGATCCTGATCCTAAACCTGATCCTGATCCTGATCCTGAACCTGAACCTGAACCTGATCCTGATCCTGATCCTGATCCTGAACCTGATCCTGATCCTGATCCTGATCCTAAACCTGATCCTGATCCTGATCCTGAACCTGATCCTGATCCTGATCCTGATCCTGAACCTGATCCTGAACCTGAACCTGAACCTGAACCTGAACCTGATCCACATCCTGATCCTGAACCTGATCTGAACCTGATCCCTAAACCTGATCCTGATCCTGATCCTGATCCTGATCCTGATCCTGAACCTGATCCTAAACCTGATCCTGATCCTGATCCTGAACCTGATCCTGAACCTGATCCTGATCCTGAACCTGATCCTGAACCTGAACCTGAACCTGATCCTGAACCTGATCCTAAACCTGATCCTGATCCTGATCCTGAACCTGATCCTAAACCTGATCCTGATCCTGATCCTGAACCTGATCCTGATCCTAAACCTGATCCTGATCCTGATCCTGATCTGATCCTGATCCTAAACCTGATCCTGATCCTGAACCTGATCCTGAACCTGAACCTGAACCTGAACCTGAACCTGATCCTGATCCTGATCCTGAACCTGATCCTAAACCTGATCCTGATCCTGAACCTGATCCTGAACCTGAACCTGAACCTGAACCTGAACCTGATCCTGATCCTGATCCTGAACCTGATCCTGAACCTGATCCTAAACCTGATCTGATCCTGATCCTGATCCCTGATCCTGAACCTGAACCTGAACCCAGAACCTGAACCTGATCCTGATCCTGATCCTGAACCTGATCCTAAACCTGATCCTGATCCTGAACCTGATCCTGAACCTGAACCTGAACCTGAACCTGAACCTGATCCTGATCCTGATCCTGAACCTGATCCTGAACCTGATCCTAAACCTGATCCTGATCCTGATCCTGATCCTGATCCTGATCCTGAACCTGATCCTAAACCTGATCCTGATCCTGATCCTGAACCTGATCCTGATCCTAAACCTCATCCCTGATCCTGATCCTGATCAGATCAGATCCAGATCCAGATCCTGATCCAGATCCAGATCCAGATCCTGATCCTGAACCTGATCCTGATCCAGATCTGATCCAGATCCAGATCCTGATCCTGATCCTGATCCTGATCCTGATCCTGAACCTGATCCTAAACCTGATCCTGATCCTGATCCTGATCCTGATCCAGATCCAGATCCAGATCCTGATCCAGATCCAGATCCTGATCCTGAACCTGATCCTGATCCTGATCCAGATCCTGATCCAGATCCAGATCCAGATCCTGATCCTGATCCTGATCCTGATCCAGATCCAGATCAGATCCTGATCCAGATCCAGATCCTGATCCTGATCCTGATCCTGATCCTGAACCTGATTCTGATCCAGATCCAGATCCTGATCCCCAGATCCTGATCCTGATCCTGATCCTGAACCTGATCCTGATCCTGATCCAGAACCTGATCCTGATCCTGATCCAGATCCAGATCCTGATCCAGATCCAGATCCAGATCAGATCCTGATCCCCAGATCCTGATCCTGATCCTGATCCTGATCCTGATCCAGATCCAGATCCTGATCCTGATCCTGATCCTGAACCTGATTCTGATCCAGATCCAGATCCAGATCCTGATCCCCAGATCCTGATCCTGATCCTGATCCTGATCCTGAACCTGATCCTGATCCTGATCCTGATCCTGATTCTGATCCTGATCCTGATCCTGATTCTGATCCTGATCCTGATCCTGATTCTGATCCTGATCCTGATCCTGATTCTGATCCTGATCCTGATCCTGATCCAGAACCTGATCCTGATCCTGATCCTGATCCTGATCCTGATTCTGATCCTGATCCTGATCCAGAACCTGATCCTGATCCTGATCCTGATTCTGATTCTGATCCTGATCCTGATCCTGATCCTGATCCAGAACCTGATCCTGATCCTGAACCTGATCCTGATCCTGATCCTGATCCTGATCCTGAACCTGCTCTACATCAGACTGACTGACGTGTTTGTCTCCTTCCTGGTGTAGGAAGTTCGACACGCTGATCCAGGCTCAGGCCCGCGAGCTGTCCCTCCTCCGCCAGCGGCTGCGGGAGGGCCGGGGCGTCTGCAGCATCCTCACCCAGCACCTGGGCGACACCACCAAGGCCTTCGAGGAGCTGCTGAGGGCCAACGACATCGACTACTACATGGGCCAGAGCTTCAGGGACCAGCTGGCCCAGGGCAGCGCTCTGGCTACCCGGGTCAGCAGCAAGATCAGCGGACGTGAGTCAGAATCCACAACCAGAACCAGAATCCACAACCACAGACCAGAACCAGAGACCAGAGTCACAAACGAGACAGAATCCACAACCAGAACCAGAGACCAGAGTCACAAACCAGTCAGAATCCACAACCAGAACCAGAATCCACAACCACAACCAGAACCAGAGACCAGAGTCACAAACGAGTCAGAATCCACAACCAGAACCAGAATCCACAACCAGAGACCAGAACCAGAGACCAGAGTCACAAACGAGTCAGAATCCACAACCAGAACCAGAGACCAGGTTCACAAACGAGTCAGAATCCACAACCAGAACCAGAATCCACAACCAGAGACCAGAGTCACAAACGAGTCCAGAATCCACAACCAGAACCAGAATCCACAACCACAGACCAGAACCAGAGACCAGAGTCACAAACGAGTCAGAATCCACAACCAGAACCAGAATCCACAACCAGAGACCAGAATCTGAGACCAGAGTCACAAACGAGTCAGAATCCACAACCAGAACCAGAATCCACAACCACAGACCAGAACCAGAGACCAGAGTCACAAACGAGACAGAATCCACAACCAGAACCAGAGACCAGAGTCACAAACCAGTCAGAATCCACAACCAGAACCAGAATCCACAACCAGAACCAGAGACCAGAGTCACAAACGAGTCAGAATCCACAACCAGAACCAGAATCCACAACCAGAACCAGAACCAGAGACCAGAGTCACAAACGAGTCAGAATCCACAACCAGAGACCAGAACCAGAATCAGAACCAGAATCAGAACCAGAGTTGCTGAAGGTTCAGCCATTAATGCATCTTGTCTGTTTACCAGCAGGAGACGTCTCCGAGGATCCAGATGAGAAGACGGAGCTGCTCGCCATCCGGTCAGTCATCATGATGTCCAACCCTGCGTGTTTTTCACGTGTGTTTGCGTGTTCTCGTCTCTGATGTCCAACCCTGCGTGTGTTTGCGTGTTCTCGTCTCTGGTGTCCAACCCTGCGTGTGTTTCACGTGTGTGTTTGTATGTTCTCGTCTCTGATGTCCAACCCTGCGTGTCTTTCACATGTGTGTTTGCGTGTTCTTGTCTCTGATGTCCAACCCTGCGTGTGTTTCACGTGTGTGTTTGCGTGTTCTCGTCTCTGGTGTCCAACCCTGCGTGTGTTTCACGTGTGTTTGCATGTTCTCGTCTCTGGTGTCCAACCCTGCGTGTGTTTCACGTGTGTTTGCGTGTTCTCGTCTCTGATGTCCAACCCTGCGTGTGTTTCACGTGTGTGTTTGTATGTTCTCGTCTCTGATGTCCAACCCTGCGTGTGTTTCACATGTGTGTTTGCGTGTTCTTGTCTCTGATGTCCAACCCTGCGTGTTTCATGTGTGTGTTTGCGTGTTCTCGTCTCTGATGTCCAACCCTGCATGTGTTTCATGTGTGTGTTTGCATGTTCTCGTCTCTGATGTCCAACCCTGCGTGTGTTTCACGTGTGTGTTTGCGTGTTCTCGTCTCTGATGTCCAACCCTGCATGTGTTTCATGTGTGTGTTTGCATGTTCTCGTCTCTGATGTCCAACCCTGCGTGTGTTTCACGTGTGTGTTTGCGTGTTCTCGTCTCTGATGTCCAACCCTGCGTGTGTTTCACGTGTGTTTGTGTGTTCTCGTCTCTGATGTCCAACCCTGCGTGTGTTTCACATGTGTGTTTGCGTGTTCTCGTCTCTGATGTCCAACCCTGCGTGTGTTTCACGTGTGTTTGCGTGTTCTCGTCCCTGATGTCCAACCCTGCGTGTGTTTCACGTGTGTTTGCGTGTTCTCGTCTCTGATGTCCAACCCTGCGTGTGTTTCACGTGTGTTTGCGTGTTCTCGTCTCTGATTTCCAACCCTGCGTGTGTTTCACATGTGTTTGCGTGTTCTCGTCTCTGATGTCCAACCCTGCGTGTGTTTCACATGTGTTTGCGTGTTCTCGTCTCTGATGTCCAACCCTGCGTGTGTTTCACATGTGTTTGCGTGTTCTCGTCTCTGATGTCCAACCCTGCGTGTGTTTCACATGTGTTTGCGTGTTCTCGTCTCTGATGTCCAACCCTGCGTGTGTTTCCACATGTGTTTGCGTGTTCTCGTCTCTGATGTCCAACCCTGCGTGTGTTTCACATGTGTTTGCGTGTTCTCGTCTCCGATGTCCAACCCTGCGTGTGTGTCACGTGTGTTTGCGTGTTCTCGTCTCTGATGTCCAACCCTGCGTGTGTTTCACGTGTGTTTGCGTGTTCTCGTCTCTGATGTCCAACCCTGCGTGTGTTTTACATGTGTTTGCGTGTTCTCGTCTCTGATGTCCAACCCTGCGTGTGTTTCACGTGTGTTTGCGTGTTCTCGTCTCTGATGTCCAACCCTGCGTGTGTTTCACGTGTGTTTGCGTGTTCTCGTCTCTGATGTCCAACCCTGCGTGTGTTTCACGTGTGTGTTTGCGTGTTCTAGTCTCTGATGTCCAACCCTGCGTATTTCACATGTGTGTTTGCGTGTTCTCGTCTCTGATGTCCAACCCTGCGTGTGTTTCACGTGTGTGTTTGTATGTTCTCGTCTCTGATGTCCAACCCTGCATGTGTTTCATGTGTGTGTTTGCGTGTTCTCGTCTCTGATGTCCAACCCTGCGTGTGTTTCACATGTGTGTTTGCGTGTTCTCGTCTCTGATTTCCAACCCTGCGTGTGTTTCACATGTGTTTGCGTGTTCTCGTCTCTGATGTCCAACCCTGCGTGTGTTTCACGTGTGTTTGCGTGTTCTCGTCTCTGATGTCCAACCCTGCGTGTGTTTCACATGTGTGTTTGCGTGTTCTCGTCTCTGATGTCCAACCCTGCGTGTGTTTCACGTGTGTGTTTGCGTGTTCTCGTCTCTGATGTCCAACCCTGCGTGTGTTTCACATGTGTGTGTTTGCATGTTCTCGTCTCTGATGTCCAACCCTGCGTGTTTCATGCGTGTGTTTGTGTGTTCTCGTCTCTGATTTCCAACCCTGCGTGTGTTTCACATGTGTGTTTGCGTGTTCTCGTCTCTGATTTCCAACCCTGCGTGTGGTTCACGTGTGTTTGCGTGTTCTCGTCTCTGATGTCCAACCCTGCGTGTGTTTCACATGTGTGTGTTTGCATGTTCTCGTCTCTGATGTCCAACCCTGCGTGTTTCATGCGTGTGTTTGTGTGTTCTCGTCTCTGATTTCCAACCCTGCGTGTGTTTCACATGTGTGTTTGCGTGTTCTCGTCTCTGATTTCCAACCCTGCGTGTGTTTCACATGTGTGTTTGCGTGTTCTTGTCTCTGATGTCCAACCCTGCGTGTTTCATGTGTGTGTTTGCGTGTTCTCGTCTCTGATGTCCAACCCTGCGTGTGTTTCATGTGTGTGTTTGCATGTTCTCGTCTCTGATGTCCAACCCTGCGTGTTTCATGCGTGTGTTTGCGTGTTCTCGTCTCTGATGTCCAACCCTGCGTGTGTTTCATGTGTGTGTTTGCGTGTTCTCGTCTCTGATGTCCAACCCTGCGTGTTTCATGTGTGTGTTTGTATGTTCTCGTCTCTGATGTCCAACCCTGCGTGTGTTTCACATGTGTGTTTGCGTGTTCTTGTCTCTGATGTCCAACCCTTCGTGTTTCATGTGTGTGTTTGCGTGTTCTCGTCTCTGATGTCCAACCCTGCGTGTGTTTCATGTGTGTGTTTGCGTGTTCTCGTCTCTGATGTCCAACCCTGCGTGTGTTTAATGTTTGTTGGCGTGTTCTCATCTCTGATCTCCAGCCGTGGAGTCCGCGTCAGTCATTCAGTGGAAATTATTGGAGTGTGATGTTGGGATGATGCTGGCGCTGCAGGGCAGGTCTGGATAATTAATGTCAGAGCTGACAGTTTCATTAGCGTTTGCTGGATGCTTGTCCTGTACTCATTCCCCTTTAAGGGGGGGGCATTCAAAATGGACTTTTTTCAGCTTTTTATGATGTCATCATGTCATTCCCTCCCCGTAAAACATGCCCCAGGCTTGCTTTAACTCATTCACGCATATTTTTGATTGATTGATGATTGATTGATTGTTTATTTAAGTGTCCAGCACCTTGGTTGGTGCCCAGCCCTCATGGGCTTATTAGACACTATCAAATAACAATACAATAGCCTCCTGACAAAATACAGAACAAAGCATGACATAAAAGAAAAACCGGTGAAAATTTGGGCACATACAGAGACATTAGTTCATCAATCGGGATACAAAATACTTTGCCGCAGATACCAGGACTTTTCCACAAATTTTGCCAGGGCAAAAACATCATTTTCCAACAGCCAGCACAGAGTCTCCGCTTCATGTTTCCAAAATAAATCAGGATTTTTTAACTGAACTGATTCAAAAAGACAATTTCTTAAAGGTGTCATAACCCAGTGTTTTACATACTCAATCCTTCTTAAATTATCTTCAAATGAATTTTTAATTCTAGTTGGTTGGGAGGAAAATTTAATGAGCTCATTTTAACCTCTTTTTATCCCCAACTTTTGTTTGTCGCGAGAACACGTACGAGAATCAGACCTGTCTGTAAGCGCGTTCACGAGGCAAATGTCAAAGCCAAAACAAAGTTTTATCAGGACAGGGCAGGTGAAGGAAATGATGTCCCAGCAGAGAAAAACGTGATAAAAACGTAACGGTGCGGTTGATAGAGAGGATCCAGAGTAAAAGGGCTGGACTCTGATGAATATAAGGAGCGGACGTCTGACGTGAAGTTAACCAAACAGTGTTAGCTTCTGTAGCTACATTAGCAGCTTGTCCGCTCGTCTACCACCGTTTACTGGTCTCTGACACAAAAGATAATAAGTTACACAGCAGCAACACTTACCGACTGCACATCCTCACTGATTAATACAATCCACTGCTCCCTAGTGCTGTCCCTTCTGTCCACTCAGGCCGACCACGAGCAGCTGTAAGGCGGACACGCTTCTGCGCAGGAGCCGGTGAAAAGCAGAGCTCATAACAAAGACGCTAGCTTAGCAGCTCACTCGCAGCCTCTCTAGTTCACGTCATAACAGCTGATCATAACTCCTCCGTGGCAGGTAATCAGCTGCTTTTAGGTGGCGCTAAAGAGGCTAGCTTAGCAGGCCGAGGCGGTTGACGTCAACGCCAGAGGCGGGTCCAAATCGCGTGCTGTGGAGTGCGCGCTCTTGTGGCCGATTCTGGGATGAAGAGAGAGCTCAAGCTGAAAAACGAAGCCACTTTCACTTTCAGGAGTTTCTGGCACTTTTTTACTCAATTCCTACCCCAATACATGTTTTCACATGAAAAAGTGGGATTTCCAGGTGATGACTCCTTTAAGTCACAATATAAAGGACAATAAAACACAAAATGAAATTCATCTTCCACAACCTCGACATCACAAAATTCACACGAACGCAGGTGTTCAGGAATGCCTTTAAAACGCCCACTTCAGCTGCCAGAGGCAAGGTGCTCGTTCTTAACTGAGCACGGAGATTTCTGCCGTCTCTGTAAATCAAACTAAATATAGGCTTCTGCAGCAGAATAATTTTTTAACTGAACATCATTTATAAGCTTTGGCTTCTTCCTTATATCCTGTTTCCATTGAGCTTCATAACTCACAAGAAATCCCTGAATCTCCTGTAGAAACCAACATGGCCGCCAGAACAGCTACCGCCTCCAATACCACGAAGCTCCTCCCCCTCTTTGTTAAGCTCCGCCCCACCAGAGGAGTGCTGTGATGAGTGGAGTGGGCGTGTCAGAACCAGCTGGAGCATCTTAAAGAGACAGTGGTGAATTTTAAGGCGTCAGATACAAACATGGATGATGTCACATTTCTTTAGGTTGTTTTTTATGTTTACTGTATTTTCAAAAGTACTGAAGGTAACACGGTTATTTGGGAATTATGTGCCTGATAATGACATGAAACTCCTCTTAAAGATCTGCTGTGTTGGTTTCATTTGCTGTCCATCAGATGAAGAAGCGAACGTTCCCATGATTCAGAGAAATGGAGAAAAATAGTTTCCTTTGTGACTTTTACAAACATTTAGCTGTGAAAGAACATGTCACGGTTCTGAGAAATAAAAAGCTTCTTCATTTATGTAATTAAAAGGTACTTTTTTATTAAAAAGTAAAAATGTAATCACCTTTACGCTGAATTACGACCATAGACTTACAGTTAAATCATTGTTTTATTAATTATCCTTCCTTCCTTCAAACGTTGACAAAACCAAAGGCCAAGTAGCCTCAGCCCAGAAATGACCAAGTTCCAGGCCTGAGTAGTACACACCAGTACACACCAGTACTACAGTACACACCAGTAGTACACACGGTAATCATGCTGATTCTTTCCAAAGTGATGAAGGCCTTTTGTCTAAAGTGGCCACACATTAATCACCTTTTATGATTAATGTGTGCACATGTGATGTACTACAGGATGTGCTTTACTACAGGAGGCTTACCGACCCCCCCCCCCCCGGCCCCCCGCCAAAAAGTCTATAAAATAAAATCCCCTTCCACCCAGCATCATGAGTCTGATGATATTAAATGACTGTTTCTTTGTGACATTGAATGCAGCGCAGGTTGGTGTTGCTGCACGTTGTCTCGTGTTTTTCACCAGTCGCTGATCTGGACGAGTTTATTCATGCATAGAAATTACGTGATGCGTGTATATGATCAATACAATATATATGATCAATGATCAAATACAAACAACTCACTGATGTCATGCGTATATGTATCAATATGCTAATTAACCGTGTAGTAATTGGCTTATCGACCGCCGTTGTCCCCATGATGACACCCGGTCAACGAAGGTGCAAAGCAGCGCTCCAGTTTGGTACGAACAAAGAGAAACTTTACCACCGTTAATCCTGCTTATCGTACAAAACCCAAAATCCAACAACAGCAAATGACCAAAGAACGGCAGCTCATCTCAAGTCTGAATGAAGAACAAAAGTACTCACGTCTGAGTGGTTAGCAGCTCAGACCACAGATAAAAATAGTGGGATTAATAAGTGGGATTAATTATGAGACTTGTGGGTCTGCTGGGATCAGCGAGTACAGCCGGATGTCATCAGCATAGAAATGGACATTTACATCATGGTCCAGAGGAGGGGTGCAACGATTTGGTTTAACAACCATTCGATTCATGTCACGATTTATTTTTTTATTCATGTTAGATTTATTTCAATCTATCCTTTGTTTTCACGTTGTTTATATGGGGCTTCCAGCATGACTTATCATCAACAATCGCTCCGAGAAATTTATTTTCATGCACTCTTTCAATTTCAGTTCCATTAATCCTAATTGTAGCCAAGTTTTTACTTTGTCTAGTACCAAAAATAATGCTTTTGTTTTGTTTACATTCAGTGATAAATTATTCACATTAATCAGGCTTTTTTAATGTGTTTAATTCCTTTGCAGCTGTAATCAGAAGCCGTTCCAAGTTTTGACCAGAGCAGTAGAGAGTGGTGTCATCAGCAAATAATGTGGGATTTAGAGTTAGACTATATTGGTAATAAATGTTTGTAAAAATGTCCTCTCCCTCGTCATCCTCGGTCCTGTCTGCCACGTGCAGCCTCCTCTTCCTCCGTGTGGAGTTTCAGCTCCTGCTGGGGCCTCAGCTGGCTCCACGTCTGGGCCCCCCAGCGCTCCGTTAACTCTGCCGCGGTGTCACCTCGTTATGAAAGCAGACGTCCCGCGGCATCACCGCACTGCGGGCCGAGCCGTGACCTCATCGCTCGGCTAATTAAGCCGGAGAGATGAAGAGGGGACAAAACAAGAGACAAAGAAAAGGACAAAGTTATGCAAGAGCAACAAAAAAAAGTCCTGCTGTTGTTTCTCTTTGGCTCCAAAAACAATCACCTCAGTTTTGTTTTTGTTCAGCTGAAGAAAGTTGAGGCACATCCAGTCATTAATCTCATCAATACATTTACCAAGAGCCTGTACAGGGCCCCGGTCTCCTGGTGATACTGTAATATATAGCTGTGTGTCATCTGCGTAGCTATGGTAACTAATATTGTTGTTCTTTATAACCTGGGCCAGTGGGAGCATGTAGATGTTAAACAGAAGAAGCCCCAGGATAGAGCCCTGGGGGACTCCACAGGTCATTTTTGTCTGCTCAGATGTAAAATTGCCTACTGACACAAAGTACTTCTTCCTGTTCTCCAAGTATGTTTTGATTAGAAAAATATACTTGGTAAGATTTGAGCTTTTGCGGTGTAAAGATGCATTTTTGCCCCGAGTTTTCAGTTATTCGTGCTTGTTGGCGCCAACATGCATCAGAAATCTCTTCTTTCTTTATTCCAGCTGTAGAGGATCATTATTTTCTTCTTTTCAGACACACATAGAACTTTCTGCTCCTGATTGGATGTTACCGTCAATTTAAGCTCTCTGATTGGTGGAGAGTTGGACAAGAAGTGTCCTCATTAGGAATGGGCAATGTGGGCAAAAAAATCTATTACGATAATTTCTGGTTTTTTTTATCATGGTAACAATAAGTGATGAAAAAATAACTAATAAAAAATTATATCAGCCCAATGTTTTGTATCATAAATCTATCGCTACATTCTGTCTTGACTAAAATACAACTAAAATATATCAATTAAGTTAAAGTAGTACACCTATATCGCAAAATTGTAGTGACACCAAACAAGTCTGAAATATGAAAGACCGAATTCTACGATTCATTCAAGCGATGCAAACAGCAAAACTAACTAGTTAACTAACTGCAAATAAAACCTGATAACTGAATTTATCGTTTTTATCGCGAGATGACAAAATATCACCACGAGGAATTTCTTTGACGATATATCGCACACGATAACATGTCGCCCATCCCTCGTCTTCATCATCACGTCCAGGTCTACATACAGGTCTCTTAGCAACATAGTAGTGATGGTGATGTTACGATGAAGATGGGATAAATAATGGTGACATCACGGATTATTGTTTTCATGATAAAACATTTATAAAATTATTTTTCATTGCATCCGTCATTATATTAATTCAGAAGGCAAATGCAGTATCGGCCCCAAATATCGGCAGATTGTTCCGGCCATTGGCTGAAGCTGATGAGAAAATATTGGTATCGTCCCTAAAACATCTGTATCAGTCGACCTCTAGTTTAAGGTCCCCCAGCACAGGTTTTATAGCGGTGGAGGAGACTGGCTGCACTGGACCAGTCAGAGATGTGGAATCAGTAACAGATCTTCTCTCGGACCTTGTTTGATCCCTGAGTCCGACACAAGGTCACCGAAAGGTCCCTGTTCCCCGGAGAAATTTCCTCCGTCCGTTTTTATCCTCTTTAATCTGCTGCAGCTTTCAGATTATTGCTTTTGCAACCATCAGAAACGATTATCCACAGATCCCAACCTTCCTCCGTTTCCCTCGTATCTACAGCATGTGGATGTTTTGATCCTCTCACAGATACGGCACATTCAGGCGCAGCTTGTGGCGCTCATCTCTTCTGGACGACTGACGTCCTGAATGTTCAGTCACTTGTAACGCACCTTTATGTCGCAGCTGATTCCCGGAGAAAAGACTCGGTGATGCGGCTTCATGCTGGATCTGTCACCAGAAGCGTTTAGAGGCGGGTCCTGGAAGGCAGAGCGGGGCAGGGGAAAGGTGAACGTGAGGTTGAAGCTCGGAGATAAAGCCTGCAGGACGCTGCCGGCACAGATGGCCGAGCAGATGCGGCCAGAATTAGTGTTTCTCTGCAGCAGCGTCGGGCGACCTACTGTCGGTGTAAACATGTAAACACAGCTGATGCTGCAGCAGAAAATAACAACGTCGTCTTCTCCGCAGATACCAGCGTTCTTTGAAAGCATCAGAGAAGAAGACAAACACCGTGTTCACGGCTTTCCTCTCATAATGAAGCAGAAATGATGAAGGCATGTTTAAGATAAATAATAATTACCGATATTATTGGCCGATATGGATATTAAAGTGTGTTTTAGGAAAATATCGGTATTCGTAGGGACTTTTATACACGCCGGTGAAACAAGATCTCACAAGATTTCATTAGTGAAAATATCAATCCGAAAAAAACAATCGCGATATTTTCTGATATTGCATTCTAATGCCAATATCAGCCTATAATATCGGACATGTATATACACACACACACACATCCTTGTACTTCTATCTTTCTGAGGACATCCATTGACATAATGCAGCCCCCTAACCCTAACCCTAACCACCACGACTGATTACCTAAACCTAACCCTAACCTAAACATAATCTAACCTGAACTCTAAAACCAAATCTTGACCCTCAAAATTGTTTTTTTCTGAGGCTTTTTTTTAGTGAGGACCAGCCAAAATGTCCTCACTTTGTTGGTAAAAGACGCAAAACGGTCCTCACAGTGTAGCAAGTCCAGGAACACACACATATACAGTCGTCCTCAAAATGATCCAGAATGAAAAATATCAGCTCTCAGTGAAATAAGTTGAAGTGGAAGAAAGTGATAATCAATAAAAATGTCATGAAAATCATGACATTGAGTTTGACTTGTGGTTCTAAAGAAATATAAAAAACAAACAGAAAAAATGAAACACGTAAACAATCATTGAGACAATCACTGCAATCAGGTGTTTCTGTAACGTCCAATCAGACGTCTGCACCTGCTGACAGGTATGTTGGTCCATGTTCATGGTAAAGATGCTCTGATGTGTCTGAGTTTTGCTTGTTTGTTTGTTTTTTAAGATTACTATTTCTAAGAACAATTTAAAGGCAATATTTTATTTCACTAAATTTTAATTTTGTCAATTTTTATTTATTATTAGTTTATTTTGTTTCTTTTTATTTGAATTTACAATTGTGAATTTAGCCTCGTCTGTAATTGATAGTTTTTAGGGACATCTCTCTCTCACTCTCTGTATATATATATATATATATATATATATATATATATATATGTGTGTGTGTGTGTGTGTGTGTGTGTGTGTGTAAAAAAATTACAAAATGTTTTTTTAATGGCAAATGGTTTTATGCCGAAATTCAAATTCACATTAACATTTAAATATTAGGGATGCAACCATAGAAAAGATTCACGGTTCGGTTCTTTAGATCTGTAATTTTTACAGAATGATGCAGTAAATTTTACAGTAATTACCCACTTTTGACTTTGCACTTTTTTCCCATTAATTCTATCCATTTAACCGTGTCAACAACATTTTAGCTTTGGAGACACATCATGCTTGTTTACTTGTTTTATTTTTGTGTGTTTGTTTTTAATGTTTCTGTTGAACCACAATTTAAAATCAATGTCATGATTTTCATAGAATTTTTATTCATGATTATTTTTGTCAATTTAATCTTATTCAACTGACAGATGATTTTTCTTCCTTCTTTAATTGGAGGGTATGAATAGTTTTGAGAACGACTGTACATGTATATATATATATATATATATATATATATATATATATATATATATATATATATATATATATATATATATATGGTTTATGGTTTAATACTGTTTATTTAAATGTCCACAAGAACCAGATCTGTAATGTATACGGAATGATACAGTAAATTTTACAGTAATTACCCACTTTTGACTTTACGCTTTTTTACCGTTAATTTTACGTATGTGAAAAGAAATCACAGTAAAATACTGAGTATTTTTCATAGGTTACTCATTTTGAAATTCACAGTTTTTCACTACTGCTATTTAACATCTTTTTACTGTATTTTTTTCCAGTGTTTATTTTGTTTTATTGCCGGATTAATTTTGACTCATGATGTCACATGTGACGTCTGCTGAAACCATCGTTCTTTCTGGGCGAGCAGCTCAGGGGTTTCCGTCCTCTAACACCGTCAGTCGCTGCCGACCGAGGTTGATCCGACCTTAAACCTGCTTAACGGGAATAAAACCGCAGCAGCGCGTTCACGCTTCAGCACATTTATTACATACATACACGTGTGTGTGAGGGGGGAGAGCACGGCTGCTCGGGGCGTGTTGTCAACATGGCCTCTAATCAGGTTAAGTTATTAAGACCTGGGATGGGGAGGGAAATGGGTCAGGAGGAGCTAAACGCAGAGGGAGGGGGGAACGTGAGGGTGGGAGCATCAGCGCTGCCAGCATCCAGCTCCATTATGTAAGCTCACTCTCAGAAGCAGGGACCTCTGCTGCAGGGACGGACGGATCTGCAGGGACAGACGGATCTCTGCTGCAGGGACAGACGGATCTGCAGGGACGGACTCTGCTGCAGGGACAGACGGATCTGCAGGGACGGACGGATCTCTGCTGCAGGGACGGACGGACGGATCTCTGCTGCAGGGACAGACGGATCTCTGCTGCAGGGACAGACGGACGCTGCGACCTCCTCTTCATCAGCCTGGAGTTTCCGTAGAAGCGCAAACGCTGCTTTCTATCCGGCAGCAGATGTGGATGCAGACGGGAGCGGGAGGAAGGGGGGGCGTCTGTGACGGCTGCTGGAGCGTGAGCATACGAGCCCCCGGGGTCCGGACGTCCGGAGCGTCGCTCTCCTGCCCCCGTCTCCGCCGCTCGGCCGGGAAGCTGCTGCTCTGAGGCGTCCGGTCTCCTTCCACAGACTCGTTTCATCAGAACCGGTTTTATTTGAGGACGTGAAGTGGTTTTGCTCCGAGCTGGACTCTGGAGGATCCTCTGGTCCCTGCTGCTGGTTCTCCGGCTCCTGGACGCCCAACATTCTGCCCCCACCTGTAGTCCTGAAGCGTGCCTTCGCTGGACGCCGGCCACCACAATCCTCCCCAGGAAGCCCGGTGCTAATCAGGATTTGCTGAGCTTTTCACCTGATCGCCTCGCCGCTCCCTCATCCCTCCATCCCTCCATCCCTCATCCCTCCATCCCTCATCCCTCCATCCCTCGCTGGAGGTCGAGACCCGGAACGAGCTCATGAGACGCCGGCTGTCTCCGGCTGGGGGACAGGTGGGCCGCGGGCGGGCGGGCGGAGAGTGACAGTGGGGGATGGCTCCTCTCTGGAAGACCATGCTGTCCAGGAGCAGCCCGCTCTACCGGGATGCCTTGTTCTCCTTCTCCCTGTGGGAGTGGAAGGCTCAGGAGAGGGAGCTGCTGCTGCTGAGGAAGCACAGCGAGAGGGAGAGGAGGGCCCTGCTGGCCCAGCTGGACAGGTAGGACCGGCTTTTATCAGTGCCGGGAACCGGGTCTGGGTGGTGGGACGGGTTCCAAGCACACTCGCAGGAGAGTATGTGAGGGGGGGGGGGGGGGGGGGGTCTGTCCTGCAGCTGCGTCATCACATTCCTGCAGATTAAATCCCAGCAGCAGCTCGCCGTCGCCTCCCCCAGCTGCTCCTGCAGGCTGGCCCCCAAACACGTCCCAGCCTGTCCTGATCCGCCACAGCAGAACACCGTCCAGGTCTGGACCTCAGGATCCTGGTCCAGACCTTAGGATCCTGGTCCAGACCTTAGGATCCTGGTCCAGACCTTAGGATCCTGGTCTGGACCTCAGGATCCTGGTCTGGACCTCAGGATCCTGGTCCAGACCTTAGGATCCTGGTCCAGACCTTAGGATCCTGGTCTGGACCTCAGGATCCTGGTCCAGACCTCAGGCTCCTGGTCTGGACCTCAGGATCCTGGTCCAGACCTTAGGCTCCTGGTCTGGACCTCAGGATCCAGGTCTGGACCTCAGGCTCCTGGTCCAGACCAGGATCCTGGTCCAGACCTCAGGATCCTGGTCCAGACCTCACGTCTTCATCTCAGACTTTCCTCTAATCTCTCAAAGTGGACTTGATCAGTCCCAGCTGCATTCGACGACTTTAAACGTTTAAATGTGGTTGAAATAACGTCGGTCTGATGGTTGGAATGTTGTTGACTCACCGCAGATTCAACTGAAATATCAGCAGTTTTTTTAGTTGTACATGATATCGCCAAAAGTATCGTCTCACCTGCTCTGACTCACATCTGAGCTTCAGTAACGTCATTCCTGATCCGTCGGGTTCAGGATGACGTTGGTCCACCTTTGCAGCTAGAACAGCTTCATCTTCTGGGAATTCTGTCCACAAGGTTTAGGAGTGTTTCTGGGAATCTTTGACCATCTTCCAGAAGCACATTTGTGAGGTCACACTGATGTTGGACCAGAAGGTCTGGCTCTCAGTCTCCGCTCTGATTCATCCCAAAGCTGTTCTATGGGGTTGAGGTCAGGACTCTGTGCAGGCCAGTCCAGTTCCTCCACACCAGACTCTGCATCCAGGTCTTCATGGACCTGCTTTGTGGTGCACAGTCATGTTGGAAGAGGAAGGGGCCAGCTCCAAACTGGTCCCACAAAGTTGGGACATGGAATTGTCCAGAATGTCTTGGTATGCTGAAGCATTCAGAGTTCCTTTCACTGGAACTAAGGGGCCAAGCCCAGCTCCTGAAAACACCCCCACACCATAATCCCCCCTCCACCAAACTTTACACTTGGCACAATGCAGTCAGACAAGTACCGTTGTCCTGGCAACCACCAAACCCAGACTCCTCCATCAGATTCCAGATGGAGAAGCGTGATTGGTCCTCCAGAGAACCTCCACTGCTCTAGAGTCCAGTGGCGGCTGCTTTCCACCACTGCATCCACGCTTTGCATCGCACTTGGTGATGGATGGATGGATGCAGCTGGTCGCCATGGAAACCCATTCCATGAAGCTCTCTGTTACTGTTCTTGATCTGATCTGAAGGCCACATGAAGGTTGGAGGTCTGTAGTGATTGACTCTGCAGAAAGTTGGCCGCCTCTTCTCACTATGAGCTTCATCATCACTGACCCGCTCCATCAGTTTACGTGAACGAACACTTCATGTCTGAGATGCTGTCGTTCCCAAACACTTCCATGTTCTTATCATCCAGCTGCAGCTGACTGTGGAATATTTAGGAGGAAACTTCACCGGTGGATTTGTTGCACAGGTGGCATCCTATCACAGTTCCACGCTGGAATTCACTGATTCCTGAGAGCGACACATTCTTTCACACATTTGTAGAAACAGTCTGCATGCCGAGCTGCGTCATTTATACACCTGTGGAAGTGATGGAACACCTGATTCCATCATCTGGATGGGGAGTGAATACTTTTGGCCGTATCGTGTATGTACAGTCATCCTCAAAATTATTCATACCCTCAAATTCAAGAAAAGGTTAAAGGGACTAGCGGCAGGAACTGTGAGAGAATAAACGAGCATGTCCAGCTTTTAATGCTAATATGTGATGAAGCGTTAAAACCCAAACAGAACGTTTCCACCACGTTTCTCTCCGTTGCCTTGAACAGTCTGTGTGCTGCATAATGCTGAGATTCGGTAGCCGAATTTCCCGCACTGCCCTGCAGATGTGACGTCATTGACGACGCATCAGCGTCCCCGACAGTTTTGATCCAGGACGGAGACGTCGCGGTAAATTCAAACACTGTAAGTGATAGTTATGGATTCTTCTGTTCCGGATTCTGACGTTTCCGTCAGCAAACGATCCAGATCAACTGAAAGACACGAAAAAGTGGAACTACGGAGAAAAAGCGTATAAACAACATTTTTGTGCTCCCGTGTCGGCTTGGCTGGTGGTTGCAGCTACCCGCGAGTCTCATTTCTTAATCTTGCCTCGAGATCATTTAAATTCACAATAATAATTCAAATAACAAGAAACTAAAGAAACTAATAATAAATAAAAATTTACAAAATTATAATTTAGTGACATGAAATATTGCTTTTGAACTGTGGTTGGAAATTATATATATATATTTTTAAAAAACTGTCTTGGACACATCAGAGCATCTTTCCATGAACATGGACCAACATACCTGTCAGCAGGTGCAGACGTCTGATTGGACGTTACAGAAACACCTGATTGCAGTGATTGAATCAAAGTGTTGCTCAACATTTAAGCTTCGGAGCCCCGTCATGATTGTTTACTTATTTTATTGTTTGTTTTTTTAATATTTCTGTTGAACCAGAATTCAGAATCAACGTGATGATTTTCATAGAATTTTTATTTATTATCACTTTAAATTTCAAGGACGACTGCATCTATTTATTGTCCTGTGAGCTGCAGCTTATTGGATGACTCTCCGATGTCTAACGAAGTGGCAAATGTGCAGATACTCCATCTCCAGTCGTGCATATAGTAGAAAACAGCCTTTAAATGGGGGGGTTCTGGTCGCCGTCCATCAGAGGCTTAGTTTTATATCTGGATGATGACGGGGGGGAGGTTGTAGAGAAGTAAAACAGCTGACTCTGATGTTGATTCTTACATGACTGTTCATCAGTGTGTGTGTGTGTGTGTGTGCGCGCGCGCGTGTGTGTGTGTGTGTGTGTGTGTGTGTGTGTGTGTGTGTGTGTGTGTGTGTGTGTGTGTGTGTGTTAGAGGCTGGCATTGATTTAGATGACCTTAACCCCGGTGCAACAACACGTCAGTGTTAATTACATCAGCCTGGGGGAGCACGACTGGTGTCGCCACATTGTTTGTCTTGCTGTCCCCACACCTCCTCTCTGTTCCCCGACTCCCGTCTTCCACCGGCTCCGTGTCAGAGCGAATGTGTTCGGCGCGGTGTCCCCCCCCCGGTGATCCGATGCAGTGTCATTGAAGCCGTAAGAGGCTTCCCTACAGCAGCAGATGCAGTCAGCAAAGCGGCAGGTGACTCACGCAGCTGCTGCAGCTCCTTAATCCGCCTCCACCTTCGTTGCCCCAACAACTCCCGTTGTTTCAGAGCGACTGCAGGTCTGCTTTTACACCGTACAGATACCATGCACGTGTCTGCTCCACACGGTCCATAAATGGATTCTCATGGGTGAAAAATCAAATTATTCTCGATGCATCGGGTAAAGAGAGACCGATACATCAGTAAATACATCATTAACATCACATATACAGTATATATATATATATATATATATATATGTGTGAAAAAATATATATATATAAATGGAGTGAAAAAAAAAAAATTAATATTTATAATTGGAGTGGATTTTTGCCTCTTTAGTTGCGGTTTGGGACCATTTTTATCTTCATTATTTAGTTTTAATTCTTCTTTACAACGTTAGCTACAGGCTAGCGGCTGGCTGAGTGTCTTCTTCTGCTTGTTTGTTGAACTCTGAGAAATTAGCACCACCAGGTGGGGGCACATTTTGCTCATCCGGTCATAAATAACAGTGTAAATATTCGGTCCTCATGGCCTCTAGGTGGCGCTGGAGGCCGGGTTTGGTGAAGAATCACGGTTACAGATCACTGATAAACGTCCGAGGACAGTTACTGATATCAGATAAAATGATTAAACAGTCCCTGTCTCCTGCCTGAACTGGTCCTGCTGGTCTGGGAGCTGAACCCTGATGGTAACTAGGTTAACCCTGAGTGAGACCCGGGTATGACTGAACATGCTTCTGTTTGTTTGTTTGTTTGTTTGTTTGTGGGGACAGGCTCAGTAAGGAGCTGCAACAGAAAGACAAGGTCATCGAGTCTCTCCGGGCCAAACTCAACCAGCATCCTCATCCTCATCGCTCGGACACGCCCTGCAGCAGCCACGCCCTCTCCGACACCACCGACCAATCGGATCGCATCTCCTACGTGTCTGACGAGCACGGATCCACCAACGAGGACCTGGAGTTGTGCTCCGATGTGGACGGAACCAGCGAGCTCGGCCAGGAGGAGACGAGGATGTCGGCCAGAGTCGGCGCAGGTGAGGCGGCCTCCGGAGCCTCCGGAGCCTCCGGAGCCGGATCTGGAAGATCCTGCACGGAGAGGGGGGGTGGGAGGCAGCCGTGTCACCGCAAAAACTCGAATCTTACATAGTAGATTTTTCTCATTTCCAGTCAAAATATCTCATCACACTCAAAATAAGACAAAATCACTTAAAGAGAAACATTTCAGTGAGATAAAGGAACTTGTTTTAAGGCAAATGCCTCTGATTTCAAGAAATCTCAAGAAAATTGTGCTTCTGGTACACTCTCAGAATCAGAGGTACAGACAGGACCATTTCTGTACCTGCAGGTACCTGTACCTGTTCTCCCACCGTATTTAACATTTTCTCTAAGGTGCCCCAAATTCTGATTTATCGTATTCTGGGTGGTTGGTCTCTCCTCATTTATGATGTCTGTGATTGTGTCAAGGCCCACACGTCAGCATCCATCATCCGCCCACATACAGCTTAACACCGCCAATGTGGGTGAAATTCCTGCCCGGTTTCCTTCTGTGTGCCACTAGAAGGAGTTCGCGTTCTGAGTTAGAGAATGGCGGGGACAGAGAAGTTTGGGGGGTGAAATGAGGGCTTCTGCTCCCCCTCAGACGTTCTGTGTGGATTTTTTTTTTTTTTTTTTTTTTTTTTTTTTTTTTTTTTTTTTTTTTTTTTTTTTTTTTTTTTTTTTTTTTTTGGTCTTTCTTTCTTATTGTTTTGATGTAAAGTTGCGCTTTCACCTTTAGGTGTGTGCAGATGTGGAAGATGTCTGCTGGTGTCTGCAGCATCCATCCATGTTTCTAAAACCGCTCTTCATTTCTAGACTGTCAGTCTCACCACGGCGACTTGTCCCGCCACCCATCTGTCCCGTCATCCATCTCCTCATCCCACCAAAGCTGTCCCAGCATGCACTGCCCCGCCTCGCCACATACGCCTGCAGGTGTGCAGCGCCAGACAGGTCGCTGCACTCCCCCTGTGTGTGTGTGTGGGGGGGGGGGTTTCTGTCTCTCCACCTTCTCAGTCCATCGCTTCACCTTCCTCTTCTTCTTTTCTCCCAGCTCCAGTCCTCCGCTCTGCTCCCTGTCACCTTCCTCCTTCCTCTTCCTCCTTCACCCAGAAGGCCTGTTGCCCTTCCCTCCTCCCCCTCGAACCCGCGAAGCCGTTACCAAAGCAGCGGGGGGTGGGTTTCTCCCTGGCTGAGGTGCACCAGGAGCTGCAGATGTTGCAGAAGCAGCTGGGAGAGCAGAGCTAGTGCGTCCATCCGAATCTTTCTGCAGCCGGTATTGGAAAGCTTAAACCGAACTAATGACGTGTTTGAGTGTGTGGCCTAACAGCAAACTCCTTTGGAACGCAGAAAAATAGTTTCCTGCTTTTCTATCTGCAGAAAATATAAAAAATCACTGAAATGTTCAGTAACTTGATGTTTGTGATCAGTTTGAGAAAAAACTGAAGCAAGCATTTTCAGATGAATCAAAAAAAAAAAAAAAAAAAAAAAAAAAAAAAAAAAAAAAAAAAAAAAAGAAAAAAAAAAGAAAATAAAAAATCAAGACAAGTTTAAAGAAAATTAATTTTGGCAGGCCAGAGGATCTTTGATGGCTTCATGAAATGTTCTCTGCTTCAGCACCAAGCAAATATGTGCAGACAGAAAAGTATGAAAAGCTTCAAAACTGAATGCAAGTCACCTAAATTAAAACACAATTTGCATGTTCCAGACTTTTAAGGAGATTAGCAACGTGGAGTCACTTCCTTCTCTAGAGGCTGACTCGGGCAAAGCCACTGTTAGTGCCGTGCGCATCCAGTCAACAAACTCACACTAGCCCCCCGAACAGCAGTTTTACTGCATTAGACAGCATCTAGTACATAACCGAGAGCTCACACTAGCACACACCGAACAGCAGATTTTACATGAGAGATTAAAGGCTGCATTAGACAGCATCTAGTACATAACCGAGAGTTCACACTAGCACACACCGAACAGCAGATTTTACTGCATTAGACAGCATCTAGTACATAACCGAGAGCTCGTCACACTAGCACACCGAACAGCAGATTTCGCTGTGAGACAGCATCCAGTACATAACCGGAGTTCACACAAGCACACACCGAACATCAGATTTCACTGCATTAGACAGCATCTAGTACATAACCGGAGTTCACACTAGCACACACCGAACAGCAGATTTCGCTGTGAGACAGCATCCAGTACATAACCGGAGTTCACACAAGCACACACTGAAACAACAGCAGATTTTACTGCATTAGACAGCATCTAGTACATTAGCGGGTTCACACTAACACACAGAATCAACAGCAGATTTCACTGCATTAGACAGCATCCAGTCAGTAACCTGAGAGTTCACACTAGCACACACCGAACAGCAGATTTTACTGCATTAGACAGCATCTAGTACATAACCGGAGTTCACACTAGCACACACCGAACAGCAGATTTCACTGTGAGACAGCATCCAGTAAATAACCCGAGAGTTCACACTAGCACACCGAACAGCAGATTTTACCGCATTAGACAGCATCTAGTACATAACCTTAGAGTTTACACTAGCACACACGAACAGCAGCTTTCTGCATTAATCTACAGAGTTTCTGTTGTTCAAGAGACTTCAGTGATGTTCACACTCATATGGATCACACCGTTGTTTTTTGTGCATGTGTGTGTTGGGGGGGGGGGGGGGGGGTTACTCAGGTACAGAGCTAAACAATCATAAATAATGATAAAAGATAATAATTAATAATTAAATAATAATTATTAATTTATAAAGAAAACATTTTTGCCTGTAAAAGACACTTATAGGCCTATGCTGTTTGTTTTTTTGTGTGTGTTTTACCTTCATTTTTTCCTTTGGTTTTTTATGAAAAGGAAAACCAGACCACAAACATATTGTCTAATTTCTATCATCTCCTTCTGGGGTAATAAGGAGAAAGAGGGTCGGTCACCCCCCTTATGAACTTATTAAAACCAAATGGTTCACATAAAAATGCATCTCACTCATTTATACCTGCATATAGACTCATCTATCATGGTTATCCTGAGAGCTTGAACCAAAGGCAACTGGACTTTTGCTCTGGTTGATAAAAGTTCAAGAGACAAAAAAGAAGTTAATTTGCCTTTAAGTCAAGTTCTCATGATTCAACAAAGTTCTGATAGAACATTATTATCTAATCTCTCTAAATTATATAACTGCTGATAACTTTTAATAGCAAGTTCAATTTCCCACCTCTGACGTTGAGTTAAAGCAGCGTGATGTGATGGGATTCTGGGTAATTCCTCTCTGAACCAGAACTGTGATGTAACATGACCCGACCGATCCAAATGGCTCCAAACATAATGAAAGGTGGTGTCATGCTGGAGTTTTCCAGCTGCTAGTCTGCAGAGATTCCCCAGTCTGCTCTGAAACACAGAAACGGGGATTTTATGTTCGAGGTTTTCCTTTTAAACCCTGAAATCACCATCTGGGGTTTGCATGCAGATGCTGGCACAGTTTCCAAACTTAGATGCAGCAGGAGATCAGTGTGAGGTGGCGATAAAATGTCAGAGTTACCTGGGTTTCCGCTGCGTTTTGGAGAGAAAAAAAGCTTTTCATACGGTATTTGTTCTGTTTGTGACTGCAGGATCTTCCAGATTCCTCTGAGGACAAGTCTGCATTCATGTTTGTAGATAGATTAGTTCCACTTACAGAAAAACTTTGTGTTTCACATGTGACCACGTGTGGATTTGAACATGTGAAACATGTTTTGCACATGAGAGAAATGAGATTTGGGAACATTTTCATGGTAATAACACGTGAAACCTGCAGAATTGCATTTGATTCCAGCGTATGAGTGAAACCTTTGGAATCACACGTGGATTTGGGGATTTTGTTTGGTCACTTTTTGAACTGTAAAAAATAACCATAAAAAGTCATACGTGGGATAGATTCACATGTGTTGCACGTGGGAATTCGCATGCAACTATATTGGTTTCACATCATTTACAAAGTATTCACATGCTCAAGTTTCACATGGTAATTTAAAAGGATTCACGTGATTCGATATTTTCACATGGTAGTTTACAAAAGATGAACGGTTTCGTGGCAATTTTAGAGGGTTTCAGATGAAAATGTTACCAAAAATTTCACGTGCAAACCACATGGGATGACGTGTGAAAGCCACGCGGGTTTTTATGAGGATGTTGGGAAAAGGAAAGATGTCAGAGAAGGAAATTTTAATCAATTTTGTTTTTTTATGGAATTCAATTTTAGCGTCAGATGTTTTGTCAGAACTCTGCTGAGTGAATGACCTCTAACAGTTTGTAGCCCCCTGCTGCAAAAATCAGCTGGAACTGGATTATCCTCGATCAAATCTGAGAACTGATACAGATTTTTCTGTTCGTCCACTTGCTGTCTGTGTATTTATTCATTTGCTTAAAGGATCCCCTTCAGCTGCTGCGAGGCATCAGCTGCTCTTCCTGGGGTCACGTAAGAGCAAAAATACAAAAAAAAACCCACCTTCGAATAAATCAGAAATGACTCAAAAGAACTCAAACACCGAACCAGCCCCAAACTCCCCCACCTAACCCCTACCCCGCACCGAAAAGATGAGAAATGAAATAAAATCAAATTATAAGTAAGCTGCTGTGTTCGGTTGAATCTAAAACAGCCGTTTATACGTTCTGGGCTGTGCGACTGCTTCTGGATGAACTGGTTGTGATTTAATGATCTCGCCGACCGCCTTGGCCTCCTCCTCCTCCACCTCGTCTCTGTACTTCCCTCTAATGAGATGACGTTCCTGGCTTGATGCTTAGTGAAGCCGGGCCTCCAGCTGGAGGAGAGCTCGCTGAGATCCGAACAGCTGATGAGAGCTGAAGCGCTCACGAATCCACACCAGACGCATTTCATTCGCCTAATTAACGACTTCCCCGAATGTCAGGAGGAATCCACTCCGCTGTTCGGTCCTCGCCTTCGTCTGGCTCCCACAGACACCAACGCTGGGGATGCACGATATCATCGGCCCCTGTCAGTATCGCTTTCTAAAGTCTAAAAAAAAAACACCTTTCTTCTTCAAAAACTTCTTTTTTACAGACTTTAAAACTTCTAAAGACTAGGAGTGGAGAAAATATTGGTACACTGAAATATCGCAATATTTTCATATGCTGATATCATATTGACATTTAAACGCGGCATTGATCTATTTTCCTAACGAAATCTCGCGATATTTCATCGTTCTGTTACGAAATCTCGCGGAGAACTAAACATCGCGAGTTTGTAACAGAATGATGAAATTTGCGAGATTTTATAAGTAAAATAAGGTCGATACTATGTTTTTAAATATCACTTAAATATCAGTACAGAAAATATTGCTCTATTTTTCAGTGTATCAATATTTTTTCCATCCCTATTTGTGCAAAGTGTCGGAAACGAATAACAAAACTGATATTTGCAATGACTGCTTTTTTTTCAATTTTAATATCAATATCAATACCCATTAAGTTTTAAAAATATTGGTATGTCCGATATCGGCCAAAATTCTAATATCGTGCATCCCTAACTAACACTGGTTTTTGTTCCAGCATGTTTTTGTCGTAATAACCGATGTGTCCCCCCCCTCGTCTCCAGGGTTCTCCGCCCCGCAGTCAGACCTCCTGTGGGGTTCCCGTTCGGCCCGCAGACGCCGGCAGACGCCTCCGCGTTCCTGCCGTTGTCCTACCAGAGCTTCCAGCCTTCTCCGTTCACCAGAGCCGCGAGCAGCAGCAGCCTGGATGCCAGCCTGGCCATGAAAGCAGGGGCCGGCGTGCTGGAGAGCAGTGCATTGTGGGATATGACCTACGGTGGCCGGCCAGCGAGACTTGGAGCGGACCTGTCGTCAGGATCATCGGGGTACCAGTCCGGGACCAGCCACACAGGTCAGACTGAAATCAGCCCCACGGGCCCGGTTACACGAGGTTTTTTAATTCCCAATTAATTATTCATAATGAAATAATTCTCTTTCATGTTTACATGGAAATAATAAAAATTATAATCCTGGATTAAGGTTTACATGGAAAACATGTTTAATTCTGCTTTAAATTGGGTGGGGAAGGGTTCTGACCGGACAGGGGGGGGCGTGACGTATTTACGTCCGTTTACGTCTGCCTGGAAGTAAAGCCGGTTTCTGCGAGGGATGGGCGATCCGGGATTTTTCATGTCAATACGATGCCAGTAGTTTATGGCACTTTTCAGCTATACCGATACCGTACTTTTTGTCCTTTTGCATTGACATCTTTAATGTAAGGGCAATATGGATATAAGTAAAACCTGAGAACAGAAGGCCTGAAAGAAACGCTTTTAAAACAAAAATAAATTATAGTGATGATAAAATCAGATTAAAGCTAGAATCTGATGAGCTACCACCATCATGTGACACAAACTAAGAATCAGTATTGTTCATATGGTCATGAAAACTAGAATCTGATAGGAAACCACCATGTGCACGTCTGGAAGCTACAATCTGATGAGCTACCGCCATCATGTGACACAAAGCTACGAATTGATGGGCTACCACCATCATGTGACACAGAAGCTAGAATCTGATAGGCTACCACCATCATGTGATACAGAAGCTAGAATCTGATAGGCTACCACCATCATGTGACACAGAAGCTAGAATCTGATAGGCTACCACCATCATGTGATACAGAAGCTAGAGTCTGATAGGACTACCATGGTGACACAGGCTGAATCTGATAGGCAACATGCAATATGTACAGAAGCTAGAATCTGATGGCTCCCATATGTGATCAGAGCTGAATCGGTAACAAAAAGAATCTGATAGGCTACCACCATCATGTGACACAGAAGTAGAA
>JALJCO010002441.1:47500-70809 GCA_023101725.1 Atherinomorus stipes
GATCAGGAAAATGATCGGAATATTTCAGGTTCAATGATGTGACTGAATTCGGTCTGTGGGGAGAAGCTGCTCGTCATTCTGGTGGTTCTCACTCGCTGAACTGATGAAAGAAGGGATGCACGATATAGTCGGCCCCCTATCGGTATCGGCCTTAAAACTGAGTATCGGACATCGGCCACCCCACTGATATTTAACCGATATTTAACCGATCAGGCTGCTGTTTCTAAAGTCTAAAAAAGACCAAAAAACTTCTTCCAAAGCTTCTTTTTTTTTACAGATTTGAAAACTTCTAAAGACTCTGGGTGGGAAAAATATTGAAACACAGACTAGTGCAATATTTTCATATGCTGATATATTGACACTTAAAAATGCGGTATTGATGTATTTTACTAACGAGATCTTGCGATATTTCATCTTTCTGTTACAAAATCTTGTGAGAATTCACAGAATATCGTGAGATTTTATGAGTAAAATAGATTGATACTGCGTTTCTACATATCGATTTTATTTTGGCATATGAAAATATCGCAATTTTCAAGTATCAAAATTGTTTCCACCCCTATTTTTCAAAGTGTTGAAAACGGATAACAAAACTACGGAAGAGGATTAGGGCCACTAGAAAAAAAAAAGAATTCTGAGAAAAAAGTCAGAATTCTGACTTTAATCTCAGAATTCTGACTTTAATCTCAGAATTCTGACTTTAATCTCAGAATTCGGACTTTTTTCCAGAACAGTAAAAAAAAAAAAAAAATTCAGGATTTTTTTTTTTTCAATTTCCGAAAAAAAGTCAGAATTCTGACTTTTTCTCAGAATTCTGAGAAAAAGTCAGAATTCTGACTTTAATCTCAGAATTCTGACTTTTTCCAGAACAGTAAAAAAAAAAATTCTGGATTTTTTTTTTTTTCAATTTCCGAAAAAGTCAGAATTCTGACTTTTTCTCAGAATTCTGGGGAAAAAGTCAGAATTCTGACTTTAATCTCAGAATTCTGAGAAAAATGTCAGAATTCTGAGAAAAAAGTCAGAAATCTGACTTTTTTCTCAGAATTCTTTTTTTTTTTTTTTCTAGTGGCCCCTACTATTCCGTACCAAAAAAAACTACTTGCAATGACTACTTTTTTTTTTCAATTTTAATATCGGTATCGATATCGGTTCTTGGCCACGCGGATTTTAAAATATCGGATATCGGTCCAAATTCCAATGTCGTGCATCCCTAGATGCGACGTCTGTGAACGTGGGTGTCTCCTCGGGAAGGTGGTGACATCCTCACATCAACGTGACGGCTCCTCCGCCTTCTCCCCCTCTGCAGGAGCCCCCACCAACATCTACATCCAGGGTCTGGACTCGGCCAGCCAGCTGTCCTCTGACGTGAGATCGCTGAGGGAGGAAAACGCGGGTCTGCAGAGCCGGCTGCAGCAGATGACCAGAGGTACGGATGCTCCCTCCAGCTCCTCGTCTCAGACGCTCACGCTCGTCGCATCTCACACTCAGGCTGAGTGACTGCTGATAGAGGAGGCGCTGCAAAACTCACCTTGTTGGTGTCATTAGAGCACAAATGTGGGTGGAAGATCACGGATTTATGTCCAGGTTCAGACGGGACATTGTTTTAAAAACATTCCAGTTTTTTACTGGCAGCAGTTAATCTGACCTGGTCTCATCTGATCTATGACAAACTTTAGTGTAACACCTGCTAGTCATACAACATTTTTTTTACATTAATTTCTGGTCTAATAAACACTTTTTACTAAGGATAGACCGATATATTGGACAGCCGATACTTTAGGCCAATATTTGCATTTTTTGCCAGTTTCAGCATCAGCTGATTTGTTTTGTTCTTTTTTACTATGGACTATGGAATGGAACTTAAAAAATCTGTATCGGCTGATCCCTAGTATCGACCCTAAAAAAATCTGTATCGGTTGATCCCGAGTATCGACCCTAAAAAATCTGTATCGGTTGATCCCTAGTATCAATCCTAAAAAAATCTGTATCGGTTGATCCGAGTATCGACCCTAAAAATCTGTATCGGTTGATCCCTAGTATCGATCCTAAAAAATCTGTATCGGTTGATCCCTAGTATCGATCCTAAAAAATCTGTATCGGTTGATCCCTAGTATTGACCCTAAAAAATCTGTATCGGTTGATCCCTAGTATCGATCCTACAAATCTGTTTTGGTCGATTCTTGGTATCGACCCTAAAAAAAATTTTATCGGTTTATCAATAGCACCGGCCCTAGAAAATCTGTATCGGTCTATCCCTGGTATCGTTCTTAAAAAGTCTGTATCGTCTATCCCTAGTATTGGCCCTAAAATATCTGTATCGGTCTATCCCTTGTGTCAGCCCTAAAACATCTGTATCTGTCTATCCCTGGTATCGTCCTTAAAAAAATCTGTATCGTCTATCCCTAGTATTGGCCCTAAAATATCTTTATTGTTCTGTACCTAGTATTGGTCATAAAAATTCTGTATCGGTCTTTCGCCAGCATCAGCCCTAAAAAATCTGTATCAAAAGATCCCTAGTATCGGACCTACAAAATATGTATCGGTCTATCCTTCATATGTGCCCTAAAACATCTGTATTGATCTATCCGGAGTATCAGCCCTATAACATCTGTATCGGTCGATCCCTGCTGTAACATGAAACCAGCTTCTCTCTGAGTGAACCTGCAGAAAGGCTGAGCTCATTTCTGACTGGAATCTCACATGTTGGTAAATATCGGTAAATATCGCAGAGAGCAGCCTGAGGCGGAGCAGCTGAAGGAGGCCATGCTGCTGGAGCGGTCCAGGCTGAAGGAGGCGGAGCTAGACGGGGAGAGGTGGGCGGAGCAAAGCCGGAAGCTGCAGGCGGAGGCGGAAGCTCGCGGCCGGGAGGTGATGCAGCTGAAGCAGGACCGGCAGAGGAACCAGGACACCATCAACAGGTCCATCGCTTTCACACGTCTCCCAGTCCAGATCCGTCAGAGCGGGGGACACTTTGTCCACGCGTGGACGGTATAAGACGTGTGTGTTATAATGTGTGTGTGTGTGTGGACAGGCTCCAGCACGAGGTGAGCGTCCTCCAGCAGCAGCTGGGCGAGAGCCGCGGTCTGGTCCTCTCTCTCCAGCGGGACCTGCAGACGTACGGCAGCGGGTGTGACGTCCCCCCCAACGCAGGTAAGAACCGGCCAATCAGCTGCTGCTTCATGCCTGACGTGGTTTCCATGGCTACGAGCCGCTGAGGGCTCCTGGTCCCTGTCCCATGTCCAGCTTCTATTCACAGGAGACGAGATCAGTCTAGGCCGGGTCTGACATGGACAGTAGGGTGGGGGACATGGACAGTAGGATTGGGGGACATGGATTTGCTGTAAGACATGACTCCTGGGAGGGAAGGGGTTAATTCTGTCGTCCAGTCCCAGAGAAGAAGAGACAAAAATGTGCTGGACATAATAACTTGACTTGACGAGGATGTCCCAGAAACTTGACGAGGACGTCCCAGAAACTTGTTGAGGACGTCCCAGAAACTTGTTGAGGACGTCCCAGAAACTTGACGAGGACGTCCCAAAGACTTGACGAGGACATCTCAGAAACTTGACGAGGACGTCGCAGAAACTTGTTGAGGACGTCCCAGAAACTTGACGAGGACGTCCCAAAGACTTGACGAGGACATCTCAGAATCTTGACGAGGACGTCCCAGAGACTTGTTGAGGACGTCCCAGAGACTTGTTGAGGACGTCCCAGAAACTTTTTGAGGATGTCTTGGTAACATGACGAGGACGTCTCAGAAACTTGATGTGGACGTCCCAGAGACTTGACGAGGACGTCCCAGAGACTTGTTGAGGATGTCTCAGTAACTTGACGAGGACGTCCTGAAAAAATTGTTGAGGACATCCTAGAAACTTGAGGATGTCCCAGAAACTTGACGAGGACGTCCTAGATCCATCAGGAGTGAAACAACGTGTCCATCCGTTTCATCCTCTGTCCTCGTTGTCTCCCAGCAGCTGAGACGAGCAGTGGTGTCCAGGCTGGACGTGTCTCCGCCAGCTTAGACCCCACAGAGCTCCACCTGCAGCTGGAGCAGCAGCTGATTGGCCGGAGTGACGCTCGTCCCGGAGCCGGTGGACGTCTCTTCAGCGGTCAGTTTGTCTCCCACCTGAAACGGGACAGAAAAGCCGAAGCTGCAGGTTTTCACGCAGGACGTTTGTCTCCACAGATACCGTCCCCTCTCCGCCTGTGAGGGACACCGGACTCGTCGGTCCTTCGTCCCCGCTGCGGTCCGGCCAGAAGCAGGAAAGCGGACCAGCTGATCAGGGTGAGACGTGATTGGTCATCGAGGTGAAGGTGTTTCGTGTGACGTGTCTCTATGCTGGAGGACGTATGACGACAAAACTAAACTGACTTTTTCTGCATTCAAATCATCGTGAACCAATGGCAGGCTCAGACAGACCCAGCAGCCAATCAGAAAGCTCCTGCCCTGCTTCACCTCCTCCACACATTCAAAGTATGGTTGCGGTTTCTTAGCAACAGCAAAATAACAAACCACACAAGTACACTTGTGCTTGAAAGTTTCCGTCCCCTCCCATGAAAGAAAAGGCTAAATCCACAGCAGTAATTCTACGGCAACCCCACCGATATATTTAACCGATATTTAACCGATATTTAACCGATCAGCCCGCTGTTTCTAAAGTCTAAATAAAAAAAAAAACACTCTTCTTCTTCTTCAAAAACTTCTTTTTTACAGACTGAAAACTTCTAAAGACAAGTGGTGGGAAAAAATATTGATACACTAAAATATTATATTTTCATATGCTGATATCATATTGACAGTATCTATTTTACCAATGAAATCTTGTGATATTTCACTGTTCTATTAATTTTGCAGGAATTCACAAAATATCGTGAGATTTTGTAACAGAACGATGAAATATCATAAGATTTCATTCGTCAAATAGATCGATACTGAGTTTTTAAATCTCAATATGATATCAGCATAAGAAAATATTGCAAAATTTTTGTGAATTCTCGCGAGTTTCTGTAAGTGACATAGATCAATGTTGCATTTTTAAATATCAATTTGATATCGGCATATGCAAATATCACAATATTTCCGTGTATCGATATTTTTTCTGTAAGTGACATAAATCAATGTTGCATTTTTAAATATCAATTTGATATCGGCATATGAAAATATCACAATATTTCAGTGTATCGATATTTTTTCCCACCCCTATTTTTTAAAGTGTTGGAAACGGATAGCAAACTGCTGTTTGCAATGACTGCTTATTTTTTTCAGCTTTAATATCGGTATCGATATCGGTTATCCGCCACATGAGTTTTAAAATATCGGCATATGAAACAAAAATTCCGATATCGTGCATCCCTGATGAGGACGACTGTAAATCACATCAAGGGAAGAAAAGTGAAAGAAATCCTTCAACAATCACTGAAGAGAAATTCTGATCAATAATCAGATCAATAATAATGATAATCTGGTTCCAGCAGAGACTTCTAATCCGGTCTGATCCAGCCTGTAAATGATCCCGCAGCAGTTTCTGCTTCTGAATCTCCATCTTTTATTTCTCATGCCTCCGTCTCCCTCCTCCGCAGCTCCGGCTCTTCGGGGTCCGGTCCCGGACGGGTCCTCGGGGAACCTCCCCGGCCGCTGCACGGTCGTCCGCGCCGATGACGTCGAGGCTCTGCAGCAGCAGCTCCTGGAGGGGGGCTCGCTCCTCCTCCAGATGCAGGACGTCCTCCGTTCCCTGAACGCCTCGCGGGAGAAGCGGCTCCATCAGGTGAGAGGAGGAGGAACTGGTTGTAGCTGGTTTAGGTTCCGTAGTTTAACCCTTTCTTTGGCCTCATTCGGAGCTCAGAACACAGGCTGATGTTTCTGAGGGAATCATTTCTGATTTTTGACCTCAGGCTTCGGATGTGGGATGCTTCAGAAAGCTGCTGTCGGACACGAAAACTCTGAAACAGATCCTGCAGGAGGCAGATTCCCTGCTCCGCATGTTCTGGAGAGCAGCTCAGCCCGACGCCGAGGAAACCTCACAGGTTAGAGTCCAGTCAGCTCCCACATTCTCAGTCTGGATGCTCGTTTAAGGTGTTTTCATAAGGACATAAACAGACCGATATGTTTCAGTTTACCACACAATACACTATTGTTCAATATGATACAACATATGATATCTGATATGATACTACACAATATATCTAATATCATACGATACAGTACAATAAATATGCTACGATATGATTTGATATATGACAAATATGTCGTCATATGATACGATATGATACGATATGTATGATACAGTATGATCATGAAATGATATGTTAAGATATGATATATGATATGATATGATGCAATAGGATATAAAATGATACAAATATGATATCATACAACATGATATATGATACGATACGATAAATATATGAAATGATGCAATATATGACATGATACTATATGATATGAGAAATGATTTGATACAATATATAATATGAGATAATACAAGACGATATATGTGATATTTTTGATACACATTATATGATATGATATATGACAGATATAATATGAGAAATTATATGATATACAATATATGATATGAGATATGATACGGTATGATACGAGATATCATACAATCCAATACGATATATGATACAGTGCAACATGATACAGTATGATATGAGAAACACTCATTGGGTTTGATAGTAAAGTGTCTAAAGTTTGATCAAGAGTGTTTATGATATCATTCAGTACGATACAGCAACATGAATTAGTCCGATATTCAATACGATGTTACAATACGATACTTTACAGCAGGGAGGGGAACTCCTGTTGTTGGGTCCTGCAGGTTTTAGATGTTTCCCTGCTGCAACGTCATTGCCCCAAATTAACAGGTGATGGAGAAGGATTCTGGATCAGGTCTGCTGGTTTAGGGGATTCTGGATCGGGTCTGCTGGTTTAGGGGATTCTGGATCAGGTCTGCTGGTTCAGGGGATTCTGGATCAGGTCTGCGGGTTCAGGGGATTCTGGATCGGGTCTGCTGGTTCAGGGGATTCTGGATCAGATCTGCTGGTTCAGGGGATTCTGGATCAGGTCTGCTGGTTTAGGGGATTCTGGATCAGGTCTGCTGGTTCAGGGGATTCTGGATCAGATCTGCTGGTTCAGGGGATTCTGGATCAGGTCTGCTGGTTTAGGGGATTCTGGATCAGGTCTGCTGGTTTAGGGGATTCTGGATCGGGTCTGCTGGTTTAGGGGATTCTGGATCAGATCTGCTGGTTCAGGGGATTCTGGATCAGGTCTGCTGGTTTAGGGGATTCTGGATCAGGTCTGCTGGTTTAGGGGATTCTGGATCAGGTCTGCTGGTTTAGGGGATTCTGGATCGGGTCTGCTGGTCCAGGAGATTCTGGATCAGGTCTGCTGGTTCAGGGGATTCTGGATCAGGTCTGCGGGTTCAGGGGATTCTGGATCGGGTCTGCTGGTCCAGGAGATTCTGGATCAGGTCTGCTGGTTTAGGGGATTCTGGATCAGGTCTGCTGGTTTAGGGGATTCTGGATCGGGTCTGCTGGTTCAGGGGATTCTGGATCAGGTCTGCTGGTTTAGGGGATTCTGGATCGGGTCTGCTGGTTCAGGGGATTCTGGATCGGGTCTGCTGGTTCAGGGGATTCTGGATCAGATCTGCTGGTCCAGGGGATTCTGGAACGGGTCTGCTGGTCCAGGAGATTCTGGATCAGGTCTGCGGGTCCAGGGGATTCTGGATCGGGTCTGCTGGTTTAGGGGAATCTGGATCGGGTCTGCTGGTTTAGGGGATTCTGGATCAGGTCTGCTGGTTTAGGGGATTCTGGATCAGATCTGCTGGTTCAGGGGATTCTGGATCAGGTCTGCTGGTTTTAGGGATTCTGGATCAGGTCTGCTGGTTTGGGGATTCTGGATCGGGTCTGCTGGTCCAGGGATTCTGGATCAGGTCTGCTGGTTTAGGGGATTCTGGATCAGGTCTGCTGGTTTAGGGGATTCTGGATCGGGTCTGCTGGTCCAGGGGATTCTGGATCGGGTCTGCTGGTTTAGGGGATTCTGGATCGGGTCTGCTGGTTTAGGGGATTCTGGATCAGGTCTGCTGGTTTAGGGGATTCTGGATCAGGTCTGCGGGTTTAGGGGATTCTGGATCAGGTCTGCTGGTTTAGGGATTCTGGATCGGGTCTGCTGGTTCAGGGATTCTGGATCAGGTCTGCTGGTTTAGGGGATTCTGGATCGGGTCTGCTGGTTCAGGGGATTCTTGGATCGGGTCTGCTGGTTCAGGGGATTCTGGATCGGGTCTGCTGGTTTAGGGGATTCTGGATCGGGTCTGCTGGTCCAGGGGATTCTGGATCAGGTCTGCGGGTCCAGGGGATTCTGGATCGGGTCTGCTGGTTTAGGGGAATCTGGATCGGGTCTGCTGGTTTAGGGGATTCTGGATCGGGTCTGCTGGTTTAGGGATTCTGGATCAGGTCTGCTGGTTTAGGGGATTCTGGATCAGGTCTGCTGGTCCAGGGGATTCTGGATCAGGTCTGCTGGTTTAGGGGATTCTGGATCAGGTCTGCTGGTCCAGGGGATTCTGGATCAGGTCTGCTGGTTTAGGGGATTCTGGATCGGGTCTGCTGGTCCAGGGGATTCTGGATCGGGTCTGCTGGTCCAGGGGATTCTGGCTCGGGTCTGCTGGTCCAGGGGATTCTGGATCGGGTCTGCTGGTTTAGGGGATTCTGGATCGGGTCTGCTGGTTTAGGGGATTCTGGATCAGGTCTGCTGGTTTAGGGGATTCTGGATCGGGTCTGCTGGTCCAGGGATTCTGGATCAGGTCTGCTGGTTTAGGGGATTCTGGATCGGTCTGGTGGTTTAGGGGATTCTGGATCGGGTCTGCTGGTCCAGGGGATTCTGGATCAGGTCTGCTGGTTTAGGGGATTCTGGATCAGGTCTGCTGGTCCAGGGGATTCTGGATCAGGTCTGCTGGTTTAGGGGATTCTGGATCGGTCTGGTGGTTTAGGGGATTCTGGATCGGGTCTGCTGGTCCAGGGGATTCTGGATCGGGTCTGCTGGTTTAGGGGATTCTGGATCGGGTCTGCTGGTTTAGGGGATTCTGGATCGGGTCTGCTGGTCCAGGGTATTCTGGATCGGGTCTGCTGGTTTAGGGTATTCTGGATCGGGTCTGCTGGTTTAGGGGATTCTGGATCGGGTCTGCTGGTCCAGGGTATTCTGGATCGGGTCTGCTGGTTTAGGGTATTCTGGATCGGGTCTGCTGGTTTAGGGTATTCTGGATCGGGTCTGCTGGTTTAGGGTATTCTGGATCGGGTCTGCTGGTCCAGGGGATTCTGGATCGGGTCTGCTGGTTTAGGGGATTCTGGATCGGGTCTGCTGGTTTAGGGGATTCTGGATCAGGTCTGCTGGTTTAGGTGATTCTGGATCGGGTCTGGTGGTTTAGGGGATTCTGGATCAGGTCTGGTGGTTTAGGGGATTCTGGATCAGGTCTGCGGGTTCAGGGGATTCTGGATCGGGTCTGCTGGTTTAGGGGAATCTGGATCAGGTCTGCAGGTTTAGGGGATTCTGGATCGGGTCTGCTGGTCCAGGGGATTCTCGATCAGGTCTGCTGGTTTAGGGGAATCTGGATCGGGTCTGCTGGTTTAGGGATTCTGGATCGGGTCTGCTGGTTTAGGGGATTCTGGATCGGGTCTGGTGGTTTAGGGGATTCTGGATCAGGTCTGCTGGTTTAGGGGATTCTGGATCGGGTCTGCTGGTTTAGGGGATTCTGGATGGGGTCTGCTGGTCTAGGGATTCTGGATCGGGTCTGCTGGTTTAGGGGATTCTGGATCGGGTCTGCTGGTTTAGGGATTCTGGATCGGGTCTGCTGGTTTAGGGGATTCTGGATCAGGTCTGCTGGTCCAGGGGATTCTGGATCAGGTCTGCTGGTTTAGGGGATTCTGGATCGGGTCTGCTGGTTTAGGGGATTCTGGATCGGGTCTGCTGGTTTAGGGGATTCTGGATCAGGTCTGCTGGTTTAGGGGATTCTGGATCGGGTCTGCTGGTTTAGGGGATTCTGGATCGGGTCTGCTGGTTTAGGGGATTCTGGATCAGGTCTGCTGGTTTAGGGGATTCTGGATCGGGTCTGCTGGTTTAGGGGTTTCTGGATCAGGTCTGCTGGTTTAGGGGATTCTGGATCGGGTCTGCTGGTCCAGGGGATTCTGGATCGGTTCTGCTGGTTTAGGGGATTCTGGATCGGGTCTGCTGGTTTAGGGGATTCTGGATCGGGTCTGCTGGTTTAGGGGATTCTGGATCGGGTCTGCTGGTTTAGGGGATTCTGGATCGGGTCTGCTGGTTTAGGGGAATCTGGATCGGGTCTGCTGGTTTAGGGGATTCTGGATCGGGTCTGCTGGTTTAGGGGAATCTGGATCGGGTCTGCTGGTTTAGGGGATTCTGGATCAGGTCTGCTGGTTCAGGGGATTCTGGATCAGGTCTGCTGGTTTAGGGGATTCTGGATCGGGTCTGCTGGTTTAGGGGATTCTGGATCGGGTCTGCTGGTTTAGGGGATTCTGGATCAGGTCTGCTGGTTTAGGGGATTCTGGATCGGGTCTGCTGGTTCAGGGATTCTGGATCAGGTCTGCTGGTTCAGGGATTCTGGATCAGGTCTGCTGGTCCAGGGGATTCTGGATCGGGTCTGCTGGTTTAGGGGATTCTGGATCAGGTCTGCTGGTTTAGGGGATTCTGGATCAGGTCTGCTGGTTTAGGGGATTCTGGATCGGGTCTGCTGGTTCAGGGGATTCTGGATCGGGTCTGCTGGTTTGGGGGATTCTGGATCGGGTCTGCTGGTCCAGGGGATTCTGGATCGGGTCTGCTGGTTTAGGGGATTCTGGATCGGGTCTGCTGGTTTAGGGGATTCTGGATCGGGTCTGCTGGTCCAGGGGATTCTGGATCGGGTCTGCTGGTCCAGGGGATTCTGGATCGGGTCTGCTGGTTTAGGGGATTCTGGATCGGGTCTGCTGGTTTAGGGGATTCTGGATCGGGTCTGCTGGTCCAGGGGATTCTGGATTGGGTCTGCTGGTCCAGGGGATTCTGGATCGGGTCTGCTGGTTTAGGGATTCTGGATCGGGTCTGCTGGTTTAGGGGATTCTGGATCGGGTCTGCTGGTTTAGGGGATTCTGGATCGGGTCTGCTGGTTTAGGGGATTCTGGATCGGGTCTGCTGGTTTAGGGGTTTCTGGATCAGGTCTGCTGGTTTAGGGGATTCTGGATCGGGTCTGCTGGTCCAGGGGATTCTGGATCGGTTCTGCTGGTTTAGGGATTCTGGATCGGGTCTGCTGGTTTAGGGGATTCTGGATCGGGTCTGCTGGTTTAGGGGATTCTGGATCGGGTCTGCTGGTTTAGGGGGATTCTGGATCGGGTCTGCTGGTTTAGGGGATTCTGGATCGGGTCTGCTGGTTTAGGGGGATTCTGGATCAGGTCTGCTGGTTTAGGGGATTCTGGATCGGGTCTGCTGGTTTAGGGGATTCTGGATCAGGTCTGCTGGTTTAGGGGATTCTGGATCGGGTCTGCTGGTTTAGGGGAATCTGGATCGGGTCTGCTGGTTTAGGGGATTCTGGATCGGGTCTGCTGGTTCAGGGATTCTGGATCAGGTCTGCTGGTTCAGGGATTCTGGATCAGGTCTGCTGGTTCAGGGGATTCTGGATCAGGTCTGCTGGTTTAGGGGATTCTGGATCGGGTCTGCTGGTTTAGGGGATTCTGGATCAGGTCTGCTGGTTTAGGGGATTCTGGATCGGGTCCGCTGGTTTAGGGGATTCTGGATCAGGTCTGCTGGTTTAGGGGATTCTGGATCGGGTCTGCTGGTTCAGGGATTCTGGATCAGGTCTGCTGGTTAAGGGATTCTGGATCGGGTCTGCTGGTTTAGGGGATTCTGGATCAGGTCTGCTGGTTTAGGGGATTCTGGATCGGGTCTGCTGGTCCAGGGGATTCTGGATCGGGTCTGCTGGTTTAGGGGATTCTGGATCAGGTCTGCTGGTTTGGGGATTCTGGATCGGGTCTGCTGGTTCAGGGGATTCTGGATCGGGTCTGCTGGTTTAGGGGATTCTGGATCGGGTCTGCTGGTCCAGGGGATTCTGGATCGGGTCTGCTGGTTTAGGGGATTCTGGATCGGGTCTGCTGGTCCAGGGGATTCTGGATCGGGTCTGCTGGTCCAGGGGATTCTGGATCGGGTCTGCTGGTTTAGGGGATTCTGGATCGGGTCTGCTGGTTCAGGGATTCTGGATCAGGTCTGCTGGTTCAGGGATTCTGGATCAGGTCTGCTGGTCCAGGGGATTCTGGATCGGGTCTGCTGGTTTAGGGGATTCTGGATCAGGTCTGCTGGTTTAGGGGATTCTGGATCGGGTCTGCTGGTTCAGGGGATTCTGGATCGGGTCTGCTGGTTTAGGGGATTCTGGATCGGGTCTGCTGGTCCAGGGGATTCTGGATCGGGTCTGCTGGTTTAGGGGATTCTGGATCGGGTCTGCTGGTTTAGGGGATTCTGGATCGGGTCTGCTGGTTTAGGGGATTCTGGATCGGGTCTGCTGGTTTAGGGGATTCTGGATCGGGTCTGCTGGTTTAGGGGATTCTGGATCGGGTCTGCTGGTTTGGGGATTCTGGATCGGGTCTGCTGGTTTAGGGGATTCTGGATCGGGTCTGCTGGTTTAGGGGATTCTGGATCGGGTCTGCTGGTTTAGGGGATTCTGGATCGGGTCTGCTGGTTTAGGGAACCATCTAAAACCTGCAGAGAGGCCCAGACCTGGTCTTGAGACCCGGACTGTTCGGTGGGTTTTCCTGAACCTTCTGGTGTCTCTGTGACGTCCAGGTCCGGTCTCTGAGGGACGAGGTCGTCTCTCTCCGTCTCACGCTGTCCCAGCGAGAGCAGGCTCTAAGGGACACCACGGAGAGGCTGAGGAACTCCAACCTCACCAGAGACAGCATGGAGCACTTCATCGTCAGCCAGCGTGAGTCCTTCATCGCCACGGCAACGGGACGAGGACACGTCACACAGCTGCTGCAGCTCCAGTCACACCTGCACGTCCCTCACCTGTTTGTTTGTTTGTTTGTTTGTTTGTTTGTTTACAGTGTCCAGAACTCGGGACGTCTTGAAGAAAGCCAAGAACAACCTGGAGGTGAGTTCTGACATGATGAAGGTGGGGAGGAGGAGGAGGAGGATGAGGAGGATGACGATGTGATGATAATAATGATGATAATGATGAGGAGGATGATAGTGATGTGATGATGAAGATGATGAGGATGATAGTGATGTGATGATGAGGATGATGATGATGAGGACAATGATGAGGATGATAACGATGAATGTGACGATGATGAAGAAGACGACAATTATGAGGCTTATAGTGGTGATGATGATAATGATGAAAGTGATGATGATGAAGATCATCAAAGTGATGATGATGATGATAATGATGAGGATGATGAGGATAAGGATGATGATGATGATGATAGTGGTGATGATGAAAGTGATGATGATGATGACGATGATGAGCATGATAGTGATGTGATGATGAGGATGAGGTTGAGGACGATGATAATGATGAAAGTGATGATGATGATGAAGATCATCAAAGTGACGATGATGATAGTGATGATAATGTTGAGGATGATGATGATGATGGTAAAGATGATGACGATTATCATGGTGAAGATGATGATGATGGTGATGATGATGAAAGTGATGATGGTGGTGGTGGTGAGGATGATGATAATGATGATGATGATGATGAAAGTGATGATGATGATGATGGTGATGATGGTGATGTTGATGGTAAAGATGATGATGGTGGTGGTGGTGAGGATGATGATAATGATGATGATGATGGTGGTGGTGGTGAGGATGATGATAATGATGATGATGATGGTGGTGGTGGTGAGGATGATGATAATGATGATGATGAAGGTGATGATGATGATGATGATGATGGTGGTGGTGGTGAGGATGATGATAATGATGATGATGGTAAAGATGATGATGATGGTGGTGGTGAGGATGATGATAATGATGATGATGATGGTGGTGGTGGTGGTGGTGATGATGATGATGATGATGAAAGTGATGATGGTGATGATGATGGTAAAGATGATGACGATTATGATGGTGAAGATGATGATGATGGTGGTGGTGAGGATGATGATGATGAAGGTGACCTGGCAGTGACACCTCCTCCTCTGCTCCTCCTCTGCTCCTCCTCTGCTCCTCCTCTCTGACTCCTGCTGAATCTCCAGGAGAACAGACTCAGGATCTCCTCCCTTCGCCGACCGTCTCTCTCCGACCCTCCTTCCTCCCCCTCACCTTCCTCCTCCTCCTCTTCTTCACCTCTCTGGCCTGTTGAAGGTATCTTCCTCTGGTTTGCCTGCACCGCTCTGATAACGTGATGAAGCTGCGTGTCTTCATCATCGTCGGCCGTTAGCATGAGCCTTCATCATCGTCGGCCGTTAGCATGAGCGCTGCTGGTTTCCTGACTCCAGCATCCTCTTCCTCAGTGGTGAACAGATCCGTCACCACGTTTGCAGCGCTGAGATGATGAAGAACGCGGCTTTATGAGCAGGAATGGCTTTCTCTGTTGATGCTAACCTTAAACAAGCTTCCTGATTGGCTCTCTGCGGATGCTGACATGAAACAAGCCTCCTGATTGGCTCTCTGTGGATGCTGACATGAAACAAGCCTCCTGATTGGCTCTCTGTGGATGCTAACCTGAAACAAGCCTCCTGATTGGCTCTCTGTGGATGCTGACATGAAACAAGCCTCCTGATTGGCTCTCTGTGGATGCTGATATGAAGCAAGCCTCCTGATTGGCTCTCTGTGGATGCTGATATGAAACAAGCCTCCTGATTGGCTCTCTGTGGATGCTGATATGAAGCAAGCCTCCTGATTGGCTCTCTGTGGATGCTGATATGAAGCAAGCCTCCTGATTGGCTCTCTGTGGATGCTGATATGAAGCAAGCCTCCTGATTGGCTCTCTGTGGATGCTGATATGAAGCAAGCCTCCTGATTGGCTCTCTGTGGATGCTGATATGAAGCAAGCCTCCTGATTGGCTCTCTGTGGATGCTGATATGAAGCAAGCCTCCTGATTGGCTCTCTGTGGATGCTGATATGAAACAAGCCTCCTGATTGGCTCTCTGTGGATGCTGATATGAAGCAAGCCTCCCGATTGGCTCTCTGTGAATGCTGACATGAAACAAGCCTCCTGATTGGCTCTCTGTGGATGCTGATATGAAGCAAGCCTCCTGATTGGCTCTCTGTGGATGCTAACCTGAAACAAGCCTCCTGATTGGCTCTCTGTGGATGCTGATATGAAGCAAGCCTCCCGATTGGCTCTCTGTGGATGCTGATATGAAACAAGCCTCCTGATTGGCTCTCTGTGGATGCTGACATGAAGCAAGCCTCCTGATTGGCTCTCTGTGGATGCTGATATGAAGCAAGCCTCCTGATTGGCTCTCTGTGGATGCTGATATGAAACAAGCCTCCTGATTGGCTCTCTGTGGATGCTGACATGAAACAAGCCTCCTGATTGGCCCTCTGTGGATGCTGACATGAAACAAGCCTCCTGATTGGCTCTCTGTGGATGCTGATATGAAGCAAGCCTCCTGATTGGCTGTTTTAACTCCGTATAACCTGCTTGTGTTCGGCTTTTAACTCCAACCCTGATAACAACGATGCGTTCATGTCTTCTAAGCTTTCGTGTTGCTTCTGGTATTTTCGTAGTTTCTTAACTGAAGGTGTGTGTGTTTTGCCTGTTTTGGTGTGTGTAGCTTGAGGTTATAGTAGTTTTGGATTTTTAATTAGTTTCAGTTTTTATTTAGTTTTGACTTTTTGTTTTTCAGTCCAGTTAGTTTTAGTTAGTTTTTGAGCAGGTTTGCTAGTTTTCGTTCGTTTTTATTTTTTGGAAAATGCTTAGTTTTAGTTTAGTTTTTATTAGTTCGGTGTTAGTTTTAGTTTTTTTCCCTGTAGATTGCATATATTTGTCTGGTGTGACATTCAAAATCATCAAAACGTCACTCGGAGTAAAACCAGTAGAGCAAAGTAAACAAATTAAATAGAAATAGATTTTGTAAAGCAACAATACAGTTTCATAGGGGTGGGAAAAAATATTGTTACACTGAAATATTGCGATATTTTCATTTGCTGATATCCTATCGATATTGAAAAACGCAGTATCGATCTATTTTACTAACAAAATCTTGCAAGATTTCATCGTTCTGTTACGAAATATCATAGGTTTTCATTAAATCTGGCGAGATTTCGCAGAATGATGAAATCTTGCAAAATTTTGTTGGTAAAATAGATCAATATCGCATTCTTAAATATCAATCTGAAATTGGCATGTGAAAATATCGCAATATTTCAGTGTATCGATATTTTTTCCCAGCCCTACAGTTTCAGTTTGTTATCTTTTTATTAAAAAAAAATGTCATTTTTATTTTTATTTCAGTTAAAGGTACAGTGTGTAAAAATTCAAAGGTAAATGGCAGAAAAATGTGATATATAATTCGAAACTATGATTCTATTTATGTGTAATCGCTGCACCAGAACAGCTGTTCTGTGTTTATTTTTCAGAATGAGTCATTTATATCTACTTGTTGGGGGGTGCCATACTTGTCCCACCATTTTTACTATAGTGTCCCTGAGTATACATATAATATATAGATAGATACATAAATTATAATATACTTCAAATACCCATCTTTACCACTAGATGTCAGTAATTCTTACAGACTGTACCTTTAACAAAAATCATTTTTCAATTTTACTTTTGTTTTTTCGTTAGTTTGAGTTAACTATAACTATTATCATTTTTTAGATTTTTTTTAATCTATTTTTTTTCCTTTTATTTTTTATGTTTTTTATTGGGAGTATCAGAAGGATTTAAGGGCACTGATTTATATGTGTCATGTGTTTTTGATTTCTCACAGTCAGTTGGATAATGCATTTTATTTTATGCCATCGTTTTCTGTATATATATTGGATGTCACTGTGGTGTGGCACATGATAGAAAAATAAAATTATATAAAAAAATAAAATAAAAGTTTAAATAAAGTTATGAGGTAACTCAGACTGAACGTCTGGTTCTGTCTTCAGGTGAAAACCCAGGAGGGCTTCGGTGAGCTCGCCCTCTCTCCTGGTTGGAGTGTCCTGACACCTCCACCTTCATCCTCCAGCTCCTCCTCCTCCTCCTCTGCTGGCCACCGTCGCCCTCTGCAGGCGGTTTTCCTGTAGTCGCCTGGGCTCGGACTGAAAACGAGAGAAACGTTGGCTTGATTTCAGCTTCTGGTTTCCAGCTCTGACTAACGAACAGGAAAACGCGGTTCATGAATCGTCTCTGGAAGCAGAAGCTGCAGATCAGCAGCCGACATCAGCGCTGCCTCAGCAGAGAGCGAGGAGGACGATCACCTGACACCAGCAGAGAAACAAGGCTTCCTGAATGCAGAGTGGATGGTTGGTTGGAGCAGGTTGTGGAAACAAAGCCATACTCGCTGTTTTATAATGTCTAACTTTACCAAAAACTGTCCCAGAAATGACCAACTACTGAAAAAGGAGCTTAGAGGAAACCTACGGAGGCACGAAGCTGCCAAAGTTAAAAATTACTACAAGATTATAGAAATGGCTCAATTTACTAATTATGAAACAAAAAATAATTACAGAAATTGATATTTAGTACTGTTTAATACCCCTGCTTGTTTACTTTTACAACTTCTCTGTTTATGTGGGACCTGTGAGGATCTGAGCACATGACCAAAGACCGCCCCCTCATTTACATAATGAGGCAGAAATGCATACAGAAATGCTAAAGGAGGCAGGAATAAATATGTTTTGGGAAATAAATAATGGGGAAGTAAATATGACTGAATAAAGAGACAAATATCTTAAAAACAAAAACAGAATGAAAATGCAAAAAAAAACATCAGAAATAAATACAGGGATGAAAATACAAAGAAAAGGAAATGGAGTGGAATAAAGATGAAATGGAAAGGTAAATAAAGGATTATTGATTCAAAGTTAAAACAGCTGAAAAGGACTTAAAATATCTACTTAATTCACATTTTTTTAAACTCTGATGGAGTATTAGAACCACAATAAGAAAAGGAATATTTAAAGACTTTGAGATTAAAGTTGTAATATTACAAGAAAAAAAGTCACAATTTTACACGAAAAAGTAATTCTTTAATTACTGTAGAAAACAATATAATTTTAGAATAAATAAAGCCATAGATTTACTAAAATAAAGTCATAATTTTAAAAGAATAAAGTAAGATTATGGTATAAAGTGGTTATTGTACTAGTAAGTGGACAATGGAAACACGCGAGTGCAACACAGGTAAGTTTATGTCACTCACGTTTAAACTTATTAGTTAAAGAAGGAGCACAAAACCCCTCTGAACTGCCGCGGATGTCTTGATTCTAATGATGTGGTGCTGATGTACCAAGAGATTGAGTTTCTCCCAGTCTGAAAAACCTATGCTTAAGTACATCTTCATATACATAAAATACATAAAAATACACTAAAACTAAAATACAATAGAATAAAACAAATCAGCTTAAAAATAAATAAAAGACACAAAGGACCACACAACTCATGCAGAGTTAAAACTCAGAGAAGAAAAGTGGGCCTTCAGATGTTGTGTAATTCATTAACATGTTAGTATTATTTGAAGCAGTATTACACACAAATTAGTTCTATTTCCCTCTGGGATGAATTCAGTGTTCCTCATCTAATATGATTTCATTTATTTGGCCGTTTTTAAACTTGTGTTTGTATCTGTAATTTTGGCATCTTTGGACCTCCGTACATTTCTCTACCTCCAGCTTCATAGCTGTTAAATCTGTAGACGAGACCTGCTGAAACGCTGAGTTCCTCAGCATAGAGCTGATGTGCTGCATCTTTACTTTAACTAGAACCCAAGCAATATAATTAGCTTTTATTTTCAATATTGGTCCAAAGAAAAGACATTTCATTGTGGGGAAGAAAGTGGGATGGGAAAATGGACCATGAATTACTGATTTTTAAATGTTTTAGGTATGTTTTGTTTTTAGGTGTTGGTGACAATCGTACAGCTGCTCTCGGATCTCCTCGGAGATGACGTCTCGGACTCTCTGGATTTCTCTGTACAGCTGTTTAACGCTTCTGTTTGGTGCATGAACCAAGGCTCTCACTGACATATGCAATCCTCTGGGTGACTGTGCAATACCAACGTGTAGGTAGCTTTTACTGGAAACTGTGGGCCTGGCTATCCAAGTGCCATCATGTTTTATCTCGTAGACTAAATGTGTTTTACCGCACCGGCATCTGGACGACCGCGTCAGGTCCTGACAATCAGTTTTAATCCTCATTTACGTGTGAAAAAGAAGCAAATGACAAGCTGAAGATCTCACTGCTGATGTTTTCTGAAGCAATAAGAGGAACCAAAGTGTTCAGATCAGGTGTAAAATGATCCGTTAGTTTTTGTAGAATACTTCGTCAGCGTCTTCTGAGTGTGTTGTTCACGTATGTACATATGAAAAGGGAGTGTTTTTCCGTTAAAGCGAGTTTGTTTGCTGTGAGAGAACAGGCGGTCTTTGACCTGGATGTATTTTTATGCATGTTCAATTTGTTAAAATGTTTTGGGGTAACGAGAAAAAGACCTTTTCAATAAAAGGGACAAAAACACGTCTGCCCCGTTTGCTGTCTTTTATTGGATCAGGTCTTCTCAGGTCCACGAGGCTCCACGATACTGGACGTTATTTAACCCAAGACGCAGGAAGATCTGCGTTCTAATTTTACGAGATCCTACAGCGGATCATCATCTGATCCTTCGCCTAGAACACCAGGCGGGCCTCAAGGGTTCTGTGCTAGACTGGTTCCAGTCATATTTAGCACACAGATCATTTGTGGTTCAGGGAAATTGTCCTCCACCTATTCTTGTCTTGTTTGTGGAGTCCCTCAAGGCTCAATCCTCGGTCCCCTTCTTTTCTGTCCACGTTTCAACTTCCAGAAAAACTGCCGCTGTTCCACAGACCTGGATCATCCAGACTGTCAAAGAGACATGTCCATGGAGGACATTGTGTCCATGGAGGACATCATTGGTGTGAAGCTGGCACAGATGCAGAGGTGGACGTGGGAGTTTTTGAGAAGGTGTTGGACAAAAACTGCAGCTGACATCTGAGATTCCTGTGAAACAGAATTATTTAAATATAATTAAAATGATAGTTTAAATCAAGTGGGGTTTGAAGAAATAAGCTGAGTCATGACTAATATCTCCTCATATGAACCGGGATTCAACTGAGTTATGGTTGATTTCTCCTCATATGAACCAGGGTTCAGCTGAGTCATGACTAATATCTCCTCATATGAACCAGGATTCAGCTGAGTTATGGTTGATTTCTCCTCATATGAACCAGGATTCAGCTGAGTTATGGTTGATTTCTCCTCATATGAACCAGGATTCAGCTGAGTTATGGTTGATTTTCCTAATATGAACCAGGATTCAGCAGAGTTATGCCGTTTTCTACATGAACCAGGATTCAGCTGAGTTATGGCTGATTTCTCCTAATATGAACCAGGATTCAGCTGAGTTATGGTTGATTTTTCTCATATGAACCAGGATTCAGCTGAGTTATGGTTGATTTTTCCTAATATGAACCAGGATTCAGCTGAGTTATGGCTGATTTCTCCTCATAAACCAGGATTCAGCTGAGTTATGGTTGATTTCTCCTCATATGAACCAGGATTCAGCTGAGTTATGGTTGATTTCTCCTCATATGAACCAGGATTCAGCTGAGTTATAGCTGATTTCTCCTCATATGAACCAGGATTCAGCTGAGTTATGGTTGATTTCTCCACATATGAACCAGGATTCAGCTGGGTATGGCTGATTTCTCCACATGAACCAGGATTCACTGGGTTATGGCTGATTTCTCCTCATGAACCAGGATTCAGCTGAGTCATGGCTGATTTCTCCTCATGAACCAGGATTCAGCTGAGTTATGGTGATTTCTCCACATAGAACCAGGATTCAGCTGAGTTATGGCTGATTTCTCCACATGAACCAGGCGGGCGACCGATTCAGCTGAGTCATGGTTGATTTCTCCCACATATGAACCAGGATTCAGCTGAGTTATGGCTGATTTCTCCCACATGAACCAGGATTCAGCTGAGTTATGGCTGATTTCTCCTCATGAACCAGGATTCAGCTGAGTCATGGTTGATTTCTCCACATGAACCCAGGATTCAGCTGAGTCATGGTTAATTTCTCCACATATGAACCAGGATTCAGCTGAGTTATGGCTGATTTCTCCACATGAACCAGGATTCAGCTGAGTTATGGCTGATTTCTCCTCATGAACCAGGATTCAGCTGAGTCATGGTTGATTTCTCCACATATGAACCAGGATTCAGCTGAGTTATGGCTGATTTCTCCACATAAACCAGGATTCAGCTGAGTTATGGCTGATTTCTCCACATGAACCAGGATTCAGCTGAGTCATGGTTGATTTCTCCACATATGAACCAGGATTCAGCTGAGTTATGGCTGATTTCTCCACATGAACCAGGATTCAGCTGAGTTATGGCTGATTTCTCCTCATGAACCAGGATTCAGCTGAGTCATGGTTGATTTCTCCACATGAACCAGGATTCAGCTGAGTCATGGTTAATTTCTCCACATATGAACCAGGATTCAGCTGGTTATGGTTGATTTCTCCTCATATGAACAAGATTCAGCTGAGTCATGGTTGATTTCTCCACATGAACCAGGATTCAGCTGAGTTATGGTTGATTTCTCCTCATATGAACCAGGATTCAGCTGAGTTATGGCTGATTTCTCCACATGAACCAGGATTCAGCTGAGTTATGGCTGATTTCTCCTCATGAACCAGGATTCAGCTGAGTCATGGTTGATTTCTCCTAATATGAACCAGGATTGCTGAGTTATGGCTGATTTCTCCACATGAACCAGGATTCAGCTGAGTCATGGTTGATTTCTCCACATATGAACCAGGATTCAGCTGAGTAATGGTTGATTTCTCCACATGAACCAGGATTCAGCTGAGTTATGGCTGATTTCTCCTCATGAACCAGGATTCAGCTGAGTTATGGTTGATTTCTCCACATGAACCCAGGATTCAGCTGAGTTATGGCTGATTTCTCCCTCATGAACCAGGATTCAGCTGAGTCATGGTTGATTTCTCCTCATGAACCAGGATTCAGCTGAGTCATGGTTGATTTCTCCTCATGAACCAGGATTCGGCTGAGTTATGGCTGATTTCTCCTCATGAACCAGGATTCAGCTGAGTTATGGTTGATTTCTCCATGAACCAGGATTCAGCTGAGTTATGGCTGATTTCTCCTCATGAACCAGGATTCAGCTGAGTCATGGTTGATTTCTCCACATGAACCAGGATTCAGCTGAGTTATGGCTGATTTCTCCTCATGAACCAGGATTCAGCTGAGTTATGGCTGATTTCTCCACATGAACCAGGATTCAGCTGAGTTATGGCTGATTTCTCCTCATGAACCAGGATTCACTGGAGTCATGGTTGATTTCTCCTCATGAACCAGGATTCAGCTGAGTCATGGCTGATTTCTCCTCATATGAACCAGGATTCAGCTGAGTTATGGCTGATTTCTCCCTCATGAACCAGGATTCAGCTGAGTCATGGTTGATTTCTCCTCATGAACCAGGATTCAGCTGAGTCATGGTTGATTTCTCCTCATGAACCAGGATTCAGCTGAGTTATGGCTGATTTCTCCTCATGAACCAGGATTCAGCTGAGTTATGGTTGATTTCTCCACATAAACCAGGATTCAGCTGAGTTATGTGATTTCTCCACATGAACCAGGATTCCAGCTGAGTTATGGCTGATTTCTCCTCATGAACCAGGATTCAGCTGGATTATGGTTGATTTCTCCTCATGAACCAGGATTCAGCTGAGTCATGGCTGATTTTCTCCCTCATATGAACCAGGTTCAGCTGAGTCATGGCTGATTTCTCCTCGTTTGAACTAGGATTCAGCTGAGTCATGGCTGATTTCTCCTCATTTGAACCAGGATTCAGCTGAGTCATGGCTGATTTCTCCTCATATGAACCAGGATTCAGCTGAGTCATGGCTGATTTCTCCTCATATGAACCAGGATTCAGCTGATGGTTATTTTCTCCTCATATGAACCAGGATTCAGCTGAATCATGGTTGATTTCTCCACATATGAACCAGGATTCAGCTGAGTTATGCTGATTTCTCAATGAACCAGGATTCAGCTGAGTTATGGCTGATTTCTCCACATGAACCAGGATTCAGCTGAGTTATGGCTGAGTTTCTCCT
>JALJCO010002442.1:0-27238 GCA_023101725.1 Atherinomorus stipes
TTCGGTTTCTACAGATACCATCAACCTGTCTGTTTGGTTTTTCTTGTCTTTTCTCATCAACATGCAGAAAACTTGTCCTCATTAGATAAACCTGCTCTCACCAGTTTAATAGTTACAGTCCACTTGGTCCATTTTCTCTTTTTAAATTAATAAAGCTCAATAATTAATCTAATAAATCTCCCACAAATATTTTTTGTGCGAATTCCTCTGCCCCAATATTATTTTTAGGTTTGATAATAAAAATAAAAGTGATACATAAGACAGTAAAGTCATAAATAGAAAATTATACAGCAGTTTTAGTTAAAGCCAATAAGAAAAATTGCCCCAGCTATTGAAAATAAATGGTGTTACATAATGTAAGAATAAATATCTAGTGTACAACTGCTGCTCATCCCCATCCACAAATCCAGCAGGAGCTCTCTTCTTCCTCATAAAATGAGATAAACTTTATTTTCTGTCACAGGGTGACAAAATTGTGTATTTGTCTAGATTGTCTCATCTTTTTTCCTTCACTTTATGTTATAATATGTGCAAACGACACAACAAACTTCCAGAAAGACGCTATTATTTACCACTTTGATCGTTTTTCTCACCGCTGCACAATTGAACACAGAGCACACGCCGGTGTCTTTACCGTAATATGCTGCATATCAGCGCAAAGCTGCGCTTCTCGGCTTTCAGAATCTGCTGAAATTACGTCAATTGCGTAAGAGGTCGAAGAGTTTCGGTCATTGTAAGAACGTTAGCTAATGTTCCTTATGTCATTTCGCCAGCAGCATATTCAGTTAAAAAGGCGCTGCTACTGGAAGCCAGACTGAGAGGTAGCGGTGGGGCCGCTTTCATGAGTTCTGCTCCAGTCCACCAGTCTAGTTACAAACTCTCCACCAAGAGAGCTGCTGCTCTGTAGTATTCATAGTCTGTTAGCCCTCTGGGGCCCCCTACTGGCTGGAGTACCGATGCATTTACATGTATTCCTGCCAAGCGGAGCCTCAGATCTGATTCTGTTCATTTCCTCACAGTGGGCCCCACGTGGGCGTGAGCCCTGGGCCTGTGCCCAGAATGCCCATTGGATAATCCGGCCTTGTTCATACCTGATAAAAGGGGAAATAAGTTAAGGACACGCAGACACCAGCTTTCCTTGGCTCCCGCATGTATTAACTGAGGTGAGGAAGAGGCGTGCCTCGTTACACAGCTCAACACTTCCACACTCCCCCTGCTGGCATCCTCTGGTAACTGTTTTAGTTTCTACCAATAAACTCAAACAGGTAACACTTTCGGTTTCTACAGATTAATTCAAACAGGTAATAATCAGAAAAATACTCCAAAAAGATCAAACTAAGAAAAAAAAACAAATAAAGTTTATAAAGAACAATAACATTTCAAATGTGACCTGATCAGGTATCTCTTATTTATGATAAAGACATTTTACTGAGTTTAGGGCAATTCAATCTGCCACACATATTCCCTTCTAAAGGAAAAAAACGAGATTATAAATGAATGCTGACTAGAATCTCATAAAGCATATATTTCACATTTTTTTAAAAGAAACTCTTAGCTATATTTTTTGTTCTTTCCCCCATGCTAAATTTCTAATTGGATAAATATGTAATATGCACAGATAACGTGAATTTGGTTTGTAAATAATAATATTGTGGTCAAGAAAAGGCTCTAAATCTTTGCAGCTTTTAGTGCAAAACTAAAGGCCATGCATGACGAAGGTCAAACTTAAATTCTTAAAAAGAGTGCATTTTACAGTACATGTAAAAAACAAGAAAACATACTCATAATCTTTGTAGAAAAACAAAACAAGACAATAAGGAGAAAAAAAGGCACAGTGATAAATATTAATATCAAAGCCCCATTCAGACTTGTGCTGGAAAGTGGTAATACTGCAGACTTCATCTTTTATAACGCGCTTTTTATAACAGCTTAAAGAAAACATAAGATCACCAGAAATCAGAAGAATTGTACATACAAACATTTTGTGTCTATGTGGTAGTTTACCTGAGCTGAATGCTGAGGAGAAATTGTCTATTTGAATACATCTATAGATGAATGAAGTTTTGTGGTAGCAACGGGAAACGCTGATCAGCTCCATGTTTTAACCCTGACAGAAAGAAAACTGGCTGGGTGACCGCAGCCTCTCTGCAGGGGGGTCATGTGGAGACCTGGTAAATAAGATGGCACCAGTTCAGTCCTGAATTACAAGAGTTGAATCAAAGTCGCGATTCACTGGTGTTATTTGTTAGGTGACTTTTCTAAAATGGCATAATCTGAATACAATTAAAAACACACAACAGAACTTTTAGCAGTTTTCTCACCCCCCGGCAGCTAAACTAGCATCCATCTTCATCATACTTGAACTGTGATTCACTCCAAACAGTAAAAGACAGTCTTATCTTGACTCTTGTTCTGTCCTTTCCTCTCTTTCTTTTCCTCTCTTCCTCTAGTAATGTTTCCTTGCATTTCTTTACCGAATCCGACATGATTTGCGTTCAAAACACCTGCATTGTTCATATTTGGTTCATATCCGTTTGCTAGTAAGTGACGTGGCGCACAAACAATAGTCGGCTGCAACGTCACAGTCACATCTTGGATGGGAAACTTACATACTGCTGTTTCTGAGCCCCGGGACGCCTCTGGGCAGTGACGGCTCAAAAATGCGCATAATGAATGTTGGTGTGCCATTAAAACAAGTCAGAAACGCATATTTTTAAGGTCTAAAAGTTCCATTGTGTGTCTTTAAAAATAAATTTCCTTCCTGTTAAAAAGAAGGTTTTCCACCTCCACTGTGTCTTCATGCAGCTCAGGATGGTTTTGATCCAATCTGTTGGTCTCCTGAGCCAAGTCATTATATTGCGACCTGGCTAATATGAACACAGTTATTATAATTGAACTAATGTGAATCATATAATGGATTTGTTTTAATTGGATTATAATAGGACAACAATGAACTGGATTGTATCTGTAACTTTGCTTTCAGATGACTTGTCAGTTGGTGCTCATTAAAGCTGAATTGAATTGATGTAAGACAAAAGCACTACACAGATTAATGCTGTTAGAGGTGAAAAGAATCACATCAGATTGAATTTAAATTCAAAATTTGTTTATAGAGCACATTAAAAAAAAACCTCTGTTGACCAAAGTGCTTCACATTAGCAACACCATCACAGATAAAATAGGTAATAAAAATAGTTACGAATGAAATTAGAAATAAAACGAAATAATGGAGCAGTAAAAGTAACAAGTCAAGCTATACTCTGTTAAAGATTGTTGAAGGTCAGGGAAAAGAGGTACGTTTTCAGTCTAGACTTTAAACTGTCCTACAGATTGTGAAGACCTGATAACCAGAGAGAAGCCGTTACAGGTTAGGCGCTGTCACAGAGAAGGCTCTGTCACCAATGGTCTTTAACCTGACTTTAGGGACAGTCAAGAGGATCTGGTTGGCTTACCTCGGGGTTCAAGGCGGAGTACAGGACTGCAACACCTGGCTCACCAGCCTGACCAACGCCATGAATGAGATACACGGTAAGTCAGTCTGGGTTTCCTCCATTGGAAAGTGATTTCCACTCCGGTAAAAAGTTGGCCGGACTAATCACAGTGCGGGAGGTGGGACTTTATGACACGTCTTTTTCAGCGACTCAGTTATCTAACCATAAATAGTCAGAATGGCAGCCACAGAGGAGTGACGATTTAAAGAATAACTTTCTTTTTTTTTCAACCTGGACCTTAATTCTAGTAGTTTATATGTGCATTTACTCCCTGGTAAAATTTCTGTATCACTTTGACTCCTTTGGGTGATATGTACATTATGTCACCTTACGGCGTACATCCATATACATTATATTGACAAAACTATTTGCTCACCTGCACTGACTCTCATACTGTATGAGGTTAGGTGGCTCTCAGTCTCTGCTCTAATTCATCCCAAAGATGTTCTATCAGGTTAAAGCAGAACTCAGTAACTTCAGCTCGGGGCTCCCCCTAGTGGCGTCCTTTCACTGTCGTGTTCAACCCCCCCTTACACCCCCACAGCACACAGACGGCTTCTCTACCTGTCTTTCTTCTATTTTGATCCCTGGATATATTTCTAAGCTTTTTCTAGCTTGTTGATGCTACTTTGATGCGTTGGTAGCAGCACCACGTCTCCCTCTGCTCAAAGCAAAGACCTGTCTCTTCTGAAACGGGATGTTTTACCCGCGATTTGCGGGTAAATATGCCGTGGATTATATTTTTCACTGGTGTTGGCGAGTAGCAGGTAAGAATACGAACTTTTATTTTCTTTTTGCGGATGTGACAAGTGATTATTGAGCCTGAAGCAGTGATGCTTCACCCGGCGCCCAGGCAGCGCAAGCTACGTGAATCACTCTGGTCCAGCAAAGAGTTGGTTATGAGAACCAGGAGCCTGTTTAGGTGGTGGAAGCTAAAGAAATGTTTTCTTCGAATTAGCGCTGGTAGTCTGGTTCAAATCGGCGCTGGAAGCAGCTCGGTAGATAGGGGACCTGAGTACCGTACAGCGGTTTCTGTTGTCGCAAGTTCTGCTCGGGTCGGCGCAGGCAAAGTTGTATTTAGCTGCTCGCAGGCCAGAGGCCCCGGTGGGAGGGGGGGAACATTGAATCGCTCCGTAAACACTTTGTTTAGCCCCACGGGGATTCCGAAAAGCATTTATTGAGGTAAAAAAGTGACTGAGTTTCCCCTTTAAGGCCAGGAAGGACTGTGGAGGCCAGTCAAGTTTATCTATACCAGACTCTGCCATCCTTCTTGCTTTGTGCACAAGTTGGGAACATGGAATTGTCCAAAATGTCTTGGCATGCTGAAGCATTCAGAGTTCCTTTCACTGGAACTAAGGGGCCAAGCCCAGCTCCTGAAAAACAACCCCACATCATAATACCCCCTCCACCAAATTTTACACTTGCTCCACAGCTGCTTGACTTGGAAACCCATTCCATGAAGCTCTGCGCACTGTTCTTGAGCTGATCTAAAGGCCTCATGAAGTTTGGAGATCTGCAGTGGTTGACTCTGCAGAAAGTTGGTGACCTCTTCGCACTATGCACTCCAGCATTCGCGACCCCACTCCGTCAGTTTACATGGCCCACCACTTCGTGGCTGAGTTGCTGTTGTTCCCAAACACTTCCATTTTCTTATAATACAGCTGACAGTTGACTGTGGAATATTTAGGAGCGAGGAAATTTCATGACTGAATTTGTTGCACAGGCGGCATCCTATCACAGTCCCATGCTGGAATTCACTGAGCTCCTGAGAGCGACACATTCTTTCACAAATGTTTGTAAAACAGCACATGCTTAGGAGCTTCATTTATACACCTATGGCCATGGAAGTGATTGGAACACCTAACGGTGTGTACAGACCAAACACGATTTGGGCGTCAAAATCGCCCCTGATGCCCAAAGTTGGACGCTGGGTCACTAAAAAGTCAGACGCTTGATTTTCAGCGTCTTGACGCCCCTGACGCGCGGCGAGGGATGTCCAGCCAAGCCGAGGAGCCCCTCCTTTTTCTTTCTCCCGTCACCGGTCTGTCTGCACCATGGCAGATGCAAGAGAGAGACGACTTGGCTTTATGTGATAAATAAAGCAGGGAATGTCGTCATCGGGCGTGCTCTGAGTGTGATGAGTTTCACCGTTTACTCCAGGAGCTGCTGATGAGGGGTGCTTTCAGCCGTCTGATCCGGCCCAGTTTAACAACCCGCTGTCCCGATGCGGGGCAGCATTATACAGTAAGCCCAGTAAATCCCATCAGGACAGCAGGTCATCAAACCGCCCTTCAGAAACCCGGACACAGATCTCTTCCTCTGTCTTCAGAGAGAGAGGAGATTCCCCTGGTCCTTCTGGGTGTTTCCCCTCCTGTCAGAAGATATGTGTCTGTGTCATGACTCGCTCTGATTGGTCAATGGCCCGCGTCAAGACGCCAAAGTTACGGTTTTCCAATTCCTGCGTCTGATGCCCGTGATGTGCGTCACGTGCGTCATACACTCAAAATCTCAAAACTCGCCCGACGTGCCCGATGCGCCTTGACGTGCCTAACGCACCGCAGGGTTTTTGACGCCTCCTCGATGCGCGTCGGCCATTGACTTTGCATGTTAGCCTGACGCCCTTGACACCCAAATCACGCTTGGTCTGAACACACCGTAATTCTTTTTGATCTTTGGAAGTGTCCTCACTGTCATTCACTGTCGTGCCCGATTCTGCATTTGTCAGATTGCAGAACGTCGCGTCTTCGCTCCGTGTAGTGTGATATAATCAGCGATTGGTGATTTGCCATCTGCGACGCTTCATGACCATGGCATGTCAGAGTTTTTTGGTTTTGCCTGCCTAGTGTGACATGTCCCGCGACGTGTTCCTACATATTGACCAATAGAAGGACAGTGCACCCGTTGCTTCCACCAATAACCAGAGACACTGCTCAGTAGCGCCGGTACACAAACAACAATGGCGAAAAGGGGGAGAGACACAGCCGCTCTCCGGTGGAGCAGTGGAGCAGAGGAGAGATTTGTGGAGCTGTGGCATTAGTTTCCGTGCCTTTTTGATGTGTCCTCAAGAGACTGATTGACAGCTGATGCTGTCTCGTGCCACCTTGTGCCATCTCATGCCGTCTCTTGCGACACCGCGCGATAATCAGACAGTTGTCTGTCTGGTGCCATTCTTGTAGTGTAACCACTCGCGAGTAACAAGACACTATCCGATTTTATGACACAATGTCTGTTAATCTGACATAGCAACCATCGTAAACGGTGAAAAAAATCGTGTAGTTTGATCCAGGCATAAGACAATCCTGCAGCATGGTTACTGTGGTCAGTCACAGGCAGATAAATCTGAATATCGTCTGCAAAACAGCAAAAAGAGACTTTGTATTTTTTAAAAACAGAATCCAGAGGCAGCAAATACAAGGCAAAGAGAACAGGTGCGAATATTGACCCCTGGGGCACACCATAGTTCAGAGGAGACACAGAGGACGAGTACTGTACACCTTATTATAATCAAACTAATGACTGAACACACGAAGTGCTCAACTGAACCCATTCACTCTCCTTTACACACTTCCACAAACCAGTGGCCATCAGAGTCAATATGAGGTTCAGTATCTTGCCGGAGGACCTTCAATGTGATGATAATAAAGCTAAGGATTTTAAAAAACATTGCAGAATAGCAATCTGGTTCCTATCAGTCAGTTTGAGGATTCTCATAGGGGTCTTTTTTACAAACTGTAAGCCCTTTTAGAAATCAGGTCCAGAAAAGGCCACTGGTTTCTACTAACGAATCATTCAAGAAAGTCAATGATTGGACAGGACAAGTAGAGAAGAGGAAAAAAAAAAAAAAAAAAAGAAAGTCAATGATTGATTTGAAGTTTACTTTTTTTTTTTTTATCACCAGATAATATAATGGAAATGATACATGTATCTTGCATTAATTACTGAATAAATGCAAGAGGGAAAAAAAGTATTGCAGAGAACTGGACTGTTATGATTTAGGTTCCAATTGGACTGATTAATTTGTAATTACTTGGACTTGGACTTATACTTACTTTTTTTTCTCTCCAAAGTGTCCTGAGATGACTTTTGTTGTCAAGTGGTAGTATATAAATAAACTGAACTGAGAACTGAAGCAGTGAACTTGCAGTTGGTGGAGATGCCTCTATCTCATGAGCCCCAGCCGCCCCAGAAGCGTACCCTATTTCTGTCAAATTTCCAGCCCAACACATTCAGTCAGGAGAGAACTGCATGCTTACACTGCTGGGAGAAATGGGGCTTTGGACTGTAAGGACCCCCCCCCCCCCCCCCAAAAAAAAAAGAGCACTTGAGAGGAGAGCATATTCTCCCAGAGTACTTCATTCACTATAGGCGGGCCTCTGTGCAAGAATGCAGTCCTTGCATATTTCTTTCTCACAGCACCTTCCTCGTCACATGCTCAGTGATCTCAGCGCGCTGGCCTTCCCTGCTGCTCACACCTGGCTGGACGCCTGAGCCTCTCTGATCCCTCTGCACAAGGTCAGCCCTGACAGATATGGTACATCCAATATTCCCTTGTCTTTCTGTGAGATATAGAGATCTGCCATATGAATGTTGCTTCGTTGGCTCCTGCTGGGGGTAAAGGTGTGAAATATGTTCCCCTTATGTTTTGCAATGTTTAATTTATGACACACAAGAAGCCAAAGAAATGTTTCCAAAATGGAAAGAGACAATTTACAAAACAGCATCAGAAGAGGGGTTTGTAGGAGACCTCGTGGTGCCTCAAAGGCCAAAGCAGCAGGAAGCCATGACCAATATGAGTTGTTGCTGGCTGCACATGGAATCTGCATCACTGTTAGAGCCTATACTGTATCCTCCTGGTGAATGAACACAGCTGCCAGAGACAGTTGTTCAACCCCAAAACAGATGTTTCAACAGGCTATTAGATTTTACAATTATTAATTCAGTGCTTTCTTCATGTCCAGAATGAGAAATCCCCCGGTAGCTTCATTCTGCTGATATTTCAAGGCACACCGGTCCCTCTTCAGTACCCACCATAAACCATTATCAGACCGCTATCTGGCCAAGACCAGGGACAAACGTGTTGTGTCATATTTTTCTTGTATGAAGTTTTTTGCTGGTGTTGTTGAAATATCTGTAGTTGAGTCATCTTTGTTAGCTAATTTCACAAATTTTACCATGTGTTACTTGCAGAGCAAATCTGTGGTTGTGTCAGAACGTCCACACTACTCCCTAACCCCACAGGGCTGCACAACATTGAAGACTGTTAAGTGCACTCAGTCTGTTGGTGATTCGAACACGAAGCTGGCTATTTTCGCCTTGTCGCAGCTGTCACCATGGCAACCACAACACACATAAAAAAATGTACTTCCAAATCAATTCCAAATATTTCATTTCCTTATATTTAGGAATATTCGGTATTGACTTTTTCCCCCACTGATATTGAATATGCCGATCTTGTCCAACTCTTAATTTCCAACATCCGATATCAATTGATACCAATCTATGCAGACAGCTGTGAGTTTGTATCTGTCATATTTTGAGAGCAAAGATCACAAAATTTCCTTAACTCAATCAGACAAGTTCATTTTGGACATCTGGCTGCCAGATATCAGATACTAGCAGGTATTAGCCAACATGTGGTTAATTCGGATTCTGACAACTTGGTAAGTTAAACAACTTAAAACCAGACGTATTATAAGCAGCTTCAAAGCAAGTCAGTCTGTAGCAGCAGCAGCTGCACCGTAGTCTCATAACTCTGAATGGAATGCTGGGATATGAAGTTCTTCCACAATAACAGGGACTTTTATACATGCTGGACTGGTGCTAGTCGAACAAGATCTGTGTAACTGAACGACATCTCATGAGATTTCGTTAATGAAAATATTCCAATATTTTCTGATATCACATTCTAATGCAGATATCGGCTGATAATATCGAACATTTCTGCTTATATTGTATTTTATCCTGTTTTTGCATTTCTGTTCGATAAGACATTTTCAGGTCATCTCTTGGTGCTTGATGTGTTCTTGTGCCATTTTGAGCACCTGTCCCTTAAGCATTGTATTCTATTGATCCGTCTAGGTCAATAAAGACCAAGGGTGTCCAAATTCTTTACAATGGAGGGCCAAAAATGACTCATTGTGGACGGTCACAGGCCAAAACTACAATTTGGTGTTTCAGTGTATGAAATCCAATATGCTTAGCCTATAGCATAATTGTCAAAAATAAAGCCTCATACAAAGTAATGAAGAAAATGAATAACCCTATTTTGTTGCAGCCTGAAATTACTAAATATCCAAAAAAGCCTTCAAAAACATTTGGTAAAACATAAATTCAAACCTCCATGAGACCAAAAATATATCACCAAGCTCCTTTGAAAACAACGACTTTCTGCTTGAATATTAGGCATACTTTGAAATTGAGGTAACACTTTATGATAACTATCCTTTATAACTAGTTAATAGATCATTTGTAAACTGTTTATCAATGAGTTATTAATTACTTGTGTAGTGCTTGTAAATTGTTTGCTAAGGATTTATAATGATGCCTTATAGATTGTTAAAAAAACCATTAACAAACTGGTATTTAATGAGTTATAATAATAATAATAATAATGGATTAGATTTATATTGCGCTTTGTCTTGCAGGGCACTCAAAGCGCAGGACATAAATAACTTGTTAACTGCATGGTAATAATTTATAACTATACCTTTTAAACTAGAAGTAGATCATGAGCAAGCTATTAGTGAATTACCTACTAATGACTTGTCAAGTATAGATTAATAGTTATTCTTCATTAAGGTCATTCTAAAGTTGCAACTATACCGCATTTACCAGCAGTTAATAAATGAGGAATGGCTGCAACTTTATATATGTTTATTGAGACATTATTCTTAACTATCAATGGATAACAAGTCATTAGTAAGTAAGTCACCAATGGCTTGTTCATGATCTATTACTGCTTCATAATCAATAGTTATAAATCAGTAACATACAATTAACAAGTCATTTATAAGTCATTAACTAACCGTTTATTGATGGTCTATTAACTATCTTTAAGGCAACATTTTACATCCTCAAACGATTATCAAACAATTAACAAGTAATTCATAACTCATTAATGAACAGTTTACAAATAATATATTAACTAGTTATGACAGATAGTTATTATAAAGTGTTACCAAAATCAATTTCAGTAAAAAAGTACTCATGTTCCCAACTACTTTAAAACTTTCTCTTGTCAGTGTGCCACTGCTTTTCATGAACTGACATTTGACAATCAGAATAAATCTGATTTATTCTCTGATCATGGGCTTCCAGATCTGAGCTGACAGAAAAACAACAGCACCACCCCTTCCTACAATGTAATGCAGTGTATTAGTGGTCAGCAGGGGAAGTGCAACAATGAGCAAATATCAAAATAACTTTTCACAATTCTCAGAAAATCAAAACTTTGAAAAGAATGACAAATGGCAGTAGGCCAAAAATAACAGCTCGTGGGCCACATTTGGCCCCCAGCCACAAATTGGACAGCCCTGTATAGACCATTGATGTTTGCTACTTTTCATGATGCATTGTGAGTAACTCTGAGTGCACAACGTTCTTCTCTCAGGTCATTCGGACACCCATAGAAAATGGCTTGAACACTATATAGGGCACTATAGGGAATAGTGTGGATGTTTGGACTTGTATCAGTGATTCCCAACCCTGGTCCTCAAGGCACACTATTTTTCCCTGCTAGGAAAAAGCTGATTCAAATTAAATGGATCTCTGATAGGCTCTGCACCAGTCTACTACTGACCCATTGGTGCGAGTCAGCTGCGTTTCAACAGGGCAACATGGAAAGTCTTCAGGATAGTGTGCCTTCAGGACCAAGGTTGGAAATCACTGGCTTATATGTTTTATTTAGCTTAGCTGCACCACCACTTGTGTTCAAGTGGTAGTTTTGCAGGTGCTGAGAGCTATTTGGCCTGGTTTGCTCAGACCTCCACCTGTCTACAGTTAGCGTGTCTCCTGGGTTGAGCCATATTTAGTCCACAACATACACTCATTCATCCCTCCACAGCCCACATTACTGATACTGGCTTTTCGACATTTTACATTGTGTCGCTTAATTTTCTTTGCTAGAGCTACACTTCATGCCTGCCTACGTCTTTTGTTGCAGTTTTTGAGCCAGGCTGTAAACATAGATTCATAGGAGCCTGGTCTATGTCGTGTTCATCGGGAAGGTCGTTTGGAGATCCAGGTGGATGAAGGTAAAACATTAGTTCTGGTTCAAATGATCCCAGCTCACATGTTGCTATTGGCTTCTTGCAGCTGCAGCTTTTATCCCCACTAACAAGTTTAATTTAGCTCCAACATAACGTTAGCTGAGAAAGAAAGACCCAAACCAACCGAAGAAGCGATTTACAAACCTTTAAGCAAGTGATTTCTGAAAACTCTGACATGATCTGACTGAGCTTTGTTCTCCCTTCTTCATGAGGACCTCTGAAGGAAAAGCCGTCAGTTTCATCATTTAAACAACTGAAACAAACATCAGTAATTTTTTCAGAGATCAAGAACATGAAGTTGACCACCACTTGCTGCTGTGCGCAGCTAATAAGGAGGATGTGATGTCATATGACTACAAGAAATAGCTGCTGTAGAAGTTAATGTTTTTGGGTTTTTTTTCTGTGAAAAATCTAAAGGAGTTATTCAGTCCAAGCAACCACACAAAGGTTTAGCGGTAGTGAGAGCCTCATACTTGAAACACTGATCCTAAAAGCTCATATTCACTGATATAAATCAGAAAAATAACGCTAGCACCTGTCATGCCTTGCAAGAAATTACAGAGCATGAAATTGAATTTGTTGTGCATCATCAGGGTGATGCCTACAACACCTCAGTCCTGTCCAGATGAGACCTGTCCTGTGTTCTCTAGCTTTCAAGAAAGAAGAGCTTCACACCAATGTGATTCCTGCTGTAAAACTCGACACCATCTCAGGTATGCACAGCATCTCTGATCCAGAACAGCAGCTGCTATTTCCAGAGACAACATCTCATACACATGATTATCTTTCAGGAAGCACGAGAATACTCAGCAGTACTCAGTATGTTATATAACATTCTATAAACGCCTATGGTGCTACTTACTCAGTTTCATCATTTCATCAGTGGTAAATAATTGTTATCAGAAGCTGTACAAGCTGTTATGTGTCAACAGACTATAACTCAATCTCAGCAGCGGCTTTTTTCTGTTCCCTGATGCAGATTATGTTTGTCACAGATTTAGACCATGTCAACACAAAGTTAAAACAAAGACGATACGCTCATATTTTCCAAACCGTTTGTCTTGTCTTAAAGACGGAGACATAAAATAAATGTGACTGACCCCATGAATGCATGGAAACGCTGCAAAATATATGCCAGGCCTGTAAGTGGCGCTGTGGTGCTAAAGCAAAAATAGGCAAAAACAGGCGACAAAATATTGGGCATGCGCAGAAATATGTATACAACATTAAATAACCAAACCAAATGCTCTGATCTACGGTTGCGATCTGCCAGAAACCCCAAAAAGAAGAAGGTTGAACAACCAAACCGAAAAAGATGGCAGCAAGTATGAATGGGCGAACAGGTACAAGCAGCAACCATTCAACACTGTACGGCGCCATTGTTGTTGTGATGCTGAGTGTAGTGCATGTGTGTTTAGAGGAGAAGCTATGACGCATGCATGAATGCGGTCAGAGCTTAAAGATGGAACCGCACAAACGGCGTTTCAAAATCTTCCCGTACAAATACAATGGCCATGTCTCAAACACTTGAGCACTTCAATTCAATTCAATTCAATTCAATTCAATTCAATTCAATTCAATTCAATTCAATTCAATTCAATTCAACTTTGTTTGTATAGCGTCAATTCATGACAGTGTCACCTCAGGGCGCTTAACAGACAGAGAAATTCAAGTGAGATTCATAATAGCCTAGCTAAGGAAACCAACAGATGGGCTCCAATCTTGACTTGACCCGGTCCAATCCCCCATCCTGAGCAAGCACGGAGTGGTGGCGATAATGGGAAGGAAAACACCCTTTTAACAGGGAGGAAAAATCTCCGGCAGAACCCGGCTCAGGTTGGGCGGCCATCTGCCACGACCGGCTGGGGTGGAGAAGACAGAAAGAGAGACCAACCTCAAACATTATTTTTGAGTATGTCGCGTGTTCATACTGTCATTAAAAAAATTCAGTGTTTTGAAAAGTACCCGGATGTTGCCACGCAGTGCAAAACGAAGCAGACTTCTCACACTAAACGGACGCAATCCTGCTGACGTAGCGGAAGAGGCGAGACTTTCGGACTTTTTTCAGAGCTGAATAATAATAATGATGGTCTCCGCCATGGTCCAACCCAGAGATTGTGTTGTACTGATGCAAGTAATGTTTATGAAATTATTCAGACTTAATTACTAATGTATATTGTGGCATGCTACCAAGCTGTTCACTCCCTGATGACAGTTATGATCTGGTCATTCATTTGAGGGCGCGGTTATACTGGCTCAGTGGAGTTAGCTAACGTTAACGGGCAATGCTAGTTCGCCACTTCTGGTAAGTGCAGTGCTTTATTCAGCTCAGCATTTAGTGACAATAGTGGGCACTACAGACGAAGTACACAGTGCTCACTATGCACTGAATTCCAGTGCACTCAGGCAAGTGCGCAATTTGAGACATGGACTAATGTTCACTAAGTCAAGCTTGACTCTTCCATCTACCGTATGCTCTTAGGCCCTGATTGACAGATCTTAAATAAAGATCGTTAATTTGCATGCTGCAACAATAGATTGTGCCCGCTGTGTCTTTGTTTGCGGCCGATCTACTAAGATTGCTCTTACTATTGGTAAAATGCGCAAACATGCTGCTGTGGATCTGCCTAGACAAAATAGAGTACCTTGCTCTTTAACAGAAGATTTAAACACTTGCTTTGCCATGGAAAGTTCGGCAAAACAGTCATAAATGCATAATTAAGTTTGTCCGAGACAGAGTTATTAGTATAAAAGCCAAATATAAAACTATGATCTATAATTATTATGATAATTTAAAAATAAAAACAATAAATCAAGTATTCCTGCCGAGCCAAAGAAGAGACCAGTTCATGAGTTGCTGCTTGAACAAATTAAATATCGTAGATAGTCTGACATCTATTACATAGGAGGTGAACAATGTGACACGCCAGCAGCTTCAGAGCACAGCACCCGCGGTCTGGAGAGGGGGAGCAAGTTAAAAATGTGATGATGGCAAATAAAAAGGGGAAACAAAAAGACATAATTAATTTCAGCTTTAATTACTAGTGGCTACAAATGTTCTGATTCGTTTTTCTAGAATAAATCTGTGCAGAATAGAGATGTTTGCTGTGCTGATTATTCAACTGAATAATGAAAAGTGAATGCATTGCCCTCATCACTCTTGAGAAATGATTCTGACCCAGTGCTGCATGTCTGCAGTCCTGCAGCACTGGGTTGTTGCACCTCACCCAGAAGCTACAGCCATTAAAGCTGCCAGTTAACACAGGCACAAAAACAGCCACCACAACTCTTTTCATGTTTAATCAACCACATTGCATGTGAAAGCTAGATTATTTGCATGTTCTCCTTTCAATATTTGCACATTCTGACAAAAAAGCTGCATTGCATCAATGGCAGATGCGCTAAATGGATTGAAGGCACTATTTTGCTAATTTAACATGCGCAATCCTTGTTACGCGCTGTTGGTAATTTAACTGCAAAGGGGTTTTGCGTGTGCAATGGAATTTGCCCACGTTTTAATATCCACAAACCTTAATTCCTCTTTAAATCAAATCAAATCAAATCAATTTTATTTATATAGCCCTTTACAGTACCCATTGGACACACAAAGTGCTTTACAGCAGGGTAACAGAAAAAGAGACAACAATGTAAAACATAAAAATGTAAACTTAAATACTAGGAAAAGTGAAGAACAAAAAAGAGTTAAGAGTGAAAACAACCAACAGAGAATCAGAACAGGCTACTCGGGGGAGTGCAGGGTGTACCTAAGAGAGAGTAAAAACCTTTAATAAATAAACTAGTTAGAATTAAAAGCTAGACTAAAAAAATGAGTCTTTAACTTAGATTTAAAAGAGCCCAGTTCAGTCGTGAGACGAATGTCGGGGGGCAGTGAGTTCCACAATCTGGGGCCAGCAGCTGAGAACGAGCGGTCGCCCCATTGCTTTAGCTTCGTTCTCTGCACTTCTAAAAGAAGTTGGCCAGCGGAACGAAGGGCCCTGCTGGGGTCCCGGCGGACCAGCAGGTCAGCCAGATAAGGGGGGGCCAGGCCGTTGAGGGCTTTAAAAACAAACAAAACAAAAGTATAATTCCACATAAAAGTTAGTTTTGCTTGAAGAAGACCTTGTAAACCTGATGGGTCCTGAAAATATGATACATGTATGGCATACATACAAGTGTGTCTGTCTTTGTCAACATACAGTTTTTTTTGTGACCACTGATTTTTGAAAACTCAATAAAAACAATTTAAAATAAATAACAAGACTGTGTAAACTCCTAATTCCGAATGAAAATGATAATTCCAAATTAAACTTCATTCCGAGTGTTGTACTCGTTGTACTGATGTAACTGTTACTGTTACATCAGTGTTAACAGAGGAATTAACACTGAATTCCTCTGTTAATTCTTTTTTTTCATGTAAAACTTTAATTGCGTTTTAAGTTAATACCAATTGTTCTGTGCATGCTCGTCCTCTTGTCCTATTGTAATTGAGCTTGTTGAACCGTGCGTGAAATAAGCCTTGAATTCAAGCCAGCCAGTGGTAACAAAGTAGTATGTTAGTGTTGAGCTGCAAAACTAAAATCACGATCAAAGTGAAAATCTGTGTTATTATGTGGTTTTCATGTCATAGCCGAAGCGAAAAGGAGCAGGAACCGGAGTTTGTTCACTTCTGGATAGACGTAAATGGATGTAAATACATCACGTCCACCCCTGTCCAATCAGAACCCTTCTTAACCCCCAGATTGAAAGCAGAATTTGAAAAATAAAACATGTTTTCCATGTAAACCAGAATTATCATTTCCATGTAAGCATGAAGGAGAGTCATTCAATAATTCACAAAAGTGTTGCACCGTTATGACATCACACCACTGCCATTAGCTGCACATGTAGCTATCTGGCTGATACCCCATCTGTAGAGTAAGGATACGGTTGATGTGGAAAGCAACAGCAACCAGAAATTTACCAAACCACGGCGAACTTTCCCATCCACAGCTTTTTTTTTTTGCTTTTTTTCATCCAGAGCTGGACCCTTGGTGGATACATGGCTTTAGATCCAGCTGCTACGTTAGATACAAAAATAGAGCAAAACTGAGGTTTGGGAAGGTTTTATTGTTAAATATATGATCACAAAGCTGCTGAAAGAATATTCTTCTCATAAGTGATCACACAATGAACAATGTAAGTGTGTTCAGTCACAGTCTTCTTCAGCTTCACTGCAGCAGTAAACAGTACAAGAAGTCTTTCCTGTCCAGACCAATGATTTCATCATTATTATTGATTTTTTTCCTGTAAAAATTATTCTCCATTTTCAGATTAAATGTAATTTAGTTTGTTCTACAGTAATCTGAGTAAAAGCAGTTTAAACCTACCTGCCTTTTAATAATGGTGGCAATTATTGATATGTGTTAATATAACGTGTAATTATGAGAGTGTGAATAAATAAAGTAAAAAGACAAAACTGATTAATAAAATACAAGGCATATTACAAGTAGATATATTTTTTCAGTCATTTCTTTGGGCACTGTTAGGCTGAAGTTACATTGGAGTTGTGTTTTGTTTCTTAATAATTATGGGATTTTGGTTGCTTCGTGTTGCGTTTAGTATCTGTTTCCCATGACGTGATTCATGCTGGAACCACTGAGGGGAATTATTAATTTAGCTAGAAAATAGTGTCCAACTGTTTCTGACGCTTTAAAGAGACAGAACTCTGACTTTGGTTTGTATATGTGGTAGAGTAATAGAGACACTGCTGTAAATGTTATTGATGCATATAAAACTGTGAAATTACTTTTCCACACAGGAGGCTGCTGGACTTCAGCTGGCATCAGGACTCTGCTTTCACAGAAACACTGTGTACTTTTAGTTGTGTGTAGATTTTTATCCCTTTGAGCTCATTCAGTCCCTCAGGCAATATTCCTAGAAGTAGGTTTCTTTTCAGCACACGCTGTTTGGATCCAGGTTTTGACTTGCTGACTCCTCCACCATCTCTCAGAAGCCAAGAGAGGAAATATTCCCCCACTTTTCTCTTACTTACTGGTAGTGTGTGTGGAAGTGCAAACTGATAGCAAATGTGGCCAAACCACAGCAGATCAATACTGACAGTTTAGTGGAGTTGAAAATGCCTCTGATGACTAAATCAGCTCAGAATATTTATACCAGAGTAGGAGTAATAAAATGGAAAAAGTATGTAAAATTCATGACTTAATTAGTATCTCATCGGGGCACACCATGCAGCTTTGAATCCTTGAAAGACCTTTAATGGGGTGTCTGATCTGAGATGGAGAGGAAATACACTGGGATCTGGTTACTGCTTGTGTATGTGGACCAGACATCAGGGTACATTTACACACTATACAGTTTCACTGTGGTATGTAAGGCATGAAGCCATCGGATTCATTCTGCCTGCACGAAAAAAGAGAACACAGTTGAATCAATAGTTAAAATCCTATTTTACTTTTGGAAGGATCATTTCCCAAGATCTTTATTGAAGAGAAAAGTGACTCCAGAACTTGCATCTTTTTGATTTTCCCACAATGTTCACTGACATGAAACCACAACTTCAGGAAAGCTGAATTCTGTTAAAGGTGGTATAGAAGATGTTTCTTTGATTCATTTTTCCAATATTGGATGAAATTGGGTTCACTGCCCTATATCGTAGGGTTAATAAAAAGCCTTAAAGTGTTGATTTCAGCACATCTGACCAGACTGTGGCGCTGTTTGCTGAAACCTGAAGTGGAGTTACAAGTAGGAGCTCTTCATCGCTGTCAGTATGGATTTTGATGGGTTTATTTCAGTTTTAAGTTACTTTTCCAGTTTAACAGACGGACAGTAGCGGCTCAGCCATCTGTTGTATTGCCAGTTAATGTTTAAACGCTCATAAGGATGCCGTTACTTTATGTTTCCTACAGATCTTAAAACATCATGCACATCTCTGCCAGTAAAATTCCCGTTTGCTGGACTTGATGAGACTTTTAACACATGGAGCTGCAGTCACGTCTGCTCGGTTATTCTTCCTTCATCAGTGTTTGCTACACAAAGCTGTGATGTCCAGCTGTGAACAGAGACAGTTTCTCCTCGGGTCTTCACGGGACTTCTCGGACATCATAGGACTTTTCTGGCTGATTCCAAAGATGCATCCTTCCCTCCATCCTCATCTTCATAAACAGGAACTCTCTGAAACTCGACTGGAACCATGTAAGTTATCTTCACGTCTTTAAAGGCTAATTATGTGCCTCGAGTTAGCCGTGGCTGCCTCTCCACACTTACTCCTGACTGCCTTGTGGGCTGGTCTTGACCCGCTAGGTGCAGGTCTTAGCAGCTCTTCAACAGTTGTGGGTCCACTTGGTGCTGTTCTGGGTCGCTCCTTACAGTTATGAGTCTATTTGGTGTGGGTCTTGCATGCCGGAGCTGAACCGAGCAGACTGAGGGCTGGGAGGTTTTGGAGCTGACCCGCAGTTCTAAAGTCCGGTTCAAACCTGTAAGGTCTGAGGTCCCCATATTCATCAGCATCATCCCACTCTTCTGAACTGACTGATGATCCCACCACACAAACCAGTTCCAATCTAGCTGTTCTGAAGTATCTTTGATGTTTTCACTTGGATTAAACATGTAAATCAATGAGCCGACCACAACTGCTTCTACCCGTGATGTTGTGTCATGGAGAGGCTAATTGCTAACGGCTAGTGAGCTTTGGCTTTTCAACATCAGATATTTATGTGAATATAAGTCTGACTGACTTTTAACTGCATGGAACTACTTATTTTGTTTTGTTGTATTGCAAAATTGAAGGTGAAGTTAAGGTCATGTCATCAGCATTTTAGATATATAAATATTATTATTCATCAGCTGTGTAAAATAATGGGACGTAAAAAAAAAAAAACATCCACTAATCATTTCTGCTCTCATCACATGTTTTATTTTTCTGTTGCCCGTCAATCACTCTCACTACGTGCCGGAAGTGGCGCACTCTCATCTGACATTGTGAGGTGTCCTACATACAGCATTCCTAAGGGAAAAACACTAAATGGGATAAAATTATCTGTTTGACAATTAAAAAAAAAAAGAAAAGAAAAAAAACTTATTGTGAAGTTTGAACTGAAATTATGCTAGCTTTGGGAAGTCTGAACTCTTACTAATGCCACCTGTAAGTCCTTTTTTCACATCTGTGCTCAGAACCATGGACTTCTTCATTTCAGTGTGTAAGCTGGCTGCCAAATTCCCAGGCCCAGTGGACCGGGAACATTTGGCATGGGCCTTGTTGTGGCAGGGTCAGCATTTGAAGGATGAACAGTGACACAGTGAGAGGGAGCAGGCAGGACTCGGACAATGGGCCTTTATTCCTGCTGCAGTTCTTTTCCCTGCTAGCCTGAGGTAGCGGTGTAGTCCAGAGTATAAAGTGGGAGCCTCATTCTTTCCTATCAGCACAGCAGATAGGGCCTTAATGAGGTCTCATGGGAGGTGTAGTAGATTTATTAATGTGATGGTATGTCAGGGCTGAGATCTGCTATGTCAGCCAAGGTCGGCTCCTGTGTGCTCTAAAATGATCTTAGTTTGTTCTGCAGATGGAAGTTCAGCGGAAGCATACAAGGAGACCAACAGGAATATAAATGTACCATCTAGGGATGTTCCTCAGCTTGAGGAAGGAAATATGCTCGTCTTAGTATGCAGGACTGCACTTTAACATCTGCTGACATTTAGGCACGAATCTGAGCCATTTGAGGCCGGTTTGCTGATTGAATAGTGTGGGGGTATATCACTGTCTTTAATCAAGAGTGTAGTTTTTCAGTTCAGTGCAGGATGTGTTGTTTTTTTTTATGAAAGGGAATTGTTGCTCTCCCCTCCAAACTCTGCTCTCGCTCTGAGTTTGCATGCAAATATGCTCTGCTCGGTTTAACATAGTCAGTTTGATCTTGTATTTCTGGGCTATATTGTCAAATATCCTCTAACTCAGTGGTTCTGAAACTTTTTGAGCCATAACCCCCAAGATGACATGCATTTTTGTTGCAACCCCCCTCCCCGGCAGCAACTAAGGGGTGAATTGCGTGATATATCCAATGGGTCATCCTATGGCCATCCTGAGGCTGTAAGACTTGTTCACTGTCAGAATCTTAATAAATGAGAAAAAAAAAAAGTGGATTTGGGTGGATTATGTTAACAGCTGTGGAAAAAGAACCCAAATTCAGCTTTTCTCACAGAGATGGGGCCAAATTGGGATTTTTAATGAATGACCCAATAACTTTGTTTCTGGAGACTCAATGATAAAAATTCTACATGTAAAAGCTTTTTCATACTGAGACTGATGCAAAAAAACGGCACAAAATTGTGAATAATTCGTAGGAGAAATATTGATGTCTTTCATAGTAAGTAAGTAACCTTTATTTGTATAGCACCTTCAAGTTAAAATTACAAAGTGCTTTACTGTAGGATAGTACAGAAGAACAGTGAAATGGACAAGCAAAAAGCAAAAAAACAATTAGCAAACAGCAGGTTTTAAGTTTTAAGCTGCCTCTTGGTCCACAGATCTCAGCACAAGAGGAAGGGAATTCCAGAGTGTAGGAGCCACAGCTGCAAACACTCTGTCACCTTTGGTTTTTAAGCATACGCTGCACGGCTAGCAGATCCTGATGACATGACCTCAGTGATCTACTTGGGACATATGATACCAAAAGTTCATTTAAGTAAACTGGGGCTTGACCATGCAGAGTTCTGTAAGTTTAGTAAAACCAGAATTTTGTAATGGACTCTGTGGTGAATAGGCAGCCAGTGGTGTGGGGTGTTTGGAGTTTGGGCTTGGGTGTTTGTTTGGTGTTTGATTTTTTGGGTGGATTGGGGGGGTGTGTTTTTGGGATGGTTTGATGGTCGTATTAATGTGTTTGTGTGTGGTCTGGTTGTGGAGGGGTTGTTGGGGGGAAGGGGGGGGGGGGGGGTTGGGGGGGTTAAAAAAAAAAGAAAGGGTACTGAGGGGGGACTGCAAGAAAGAGACGTTTAGATGCTTGTGTGTTTTCAGCCGAAAAGTAGGACGTCATCAAGCTGGCTGATGCTAGCCTGCTAACACCAGCTGTGTAGTCTGCCGGCTACAAACAAACGTGCTGCGTTGTTTTATTATAAAGTTCGGCCCTTCACCGCGACGAATCGCTTTGATCCACTTCTTCCTTAGCATCACTTCAGTCGGGAATCAATGAAAACTTAAGTATGGTTGGCGTTTATCCGAATTTCAAAGTGGAACAGAGCAGGGACAGCTATTGTTAAAATGGCCCGGAAGAGGAAATGTCCAGATTCCGGAAACTTCCCGGAAAGCGTGATAATCCCCTATTGGATTAATGTGGATTTATTTCAACTTGAAATGATCATTTCTGTGAAGTGCCTTGAAATGGCTGTAATGTACTGCTGCCATAAGCTGAACTGAATTCCCAAAGCTTCTGTGGATCCTTGAAGGGAAAACCTGTTCAGTTGTGTTCTCACCAATTTGTTCCTAAGCTGTGGTCCTCAGACTTTGGCTCAGGCTTCCTCAGGGAGGTGTGGAGCTACAAAAGCTCTGAAAGGCTGGAACGCATCATAGTGCTTTTGAAAAGCTGCTGTTTAGCTCACAGCAAGACATCCTGGCTTCCACATATCCATCTCGAAGATGATGAAAACACTTGGTGGTTAAAGTTACACTGTCCAGCAGAGACAGAGCTACATCACATGAGACTCCTTTATGCCTCATAGTTATTTTCCATTCAGTTCACTTCAGGAATGAGGCAAAGCATGTCTTCTGTGAAGATGATAGATGATGATGATGTTAGAGCGAGTTCTTTTGGGACAGATAAAATCATGTGTGAACCTACAAGCCGTGTGCAGCTACTTAAAAACAGACCAGAACACTGTATTGTCCGCCTTTCAGGTACTTTCCGGATGGCATTTTTGGGAAAGAGGGCCGTGGCCTTTTTACTTTTTATTTGAACATCAGACAACAATTAAAAACAAATGAGAAACAAAAGGAGAAAGACACTTCTGAAGAAGAAAAGAGAAAGTCTAAATTCAAAAGGAGTGGGAAGAAGCCAACACTTATTTAATCCCACTCTTTCACTACACAAAACTAGAAAATACTGTATATAAAATTATTATTACATAATACCTTCAATAATAACAATAAATACCAATGATAATAATAATATTATTAATGATAGTATTGATAATAATAACAACTGGAAAAGCACTCGGAGAGCGCAGACCTCCGCCAAGCAGTTCAACTCCCTTATTTTTGTGTGTTCTGGATCATAGTATCCTGAATTATCTCTGGATCTGGATCAACTTTCAAAATATTATAGAACTCATTTAGATCCTTTCTTGTAATTTTTACCAAACACTCGGGCCATTTGTATGGAGTTATATGGAAAAATTCCAAAAATTTGGCCTATTAGGGTGATGTTGATGTAAGACTGTTTAGGCGTTGGTAAGGAGGTTTGATGTTCACCATGGGGGTGTCGGTCAGAACACACAGGACTCGCTTGTACAGATAACTGTCTTTGCTGGTCACTCTTAATCACAACAGCACAGTAAAGCAACAAACGACAGGCTTACAGGTGAGGAATTCCAGGCTAGTTAAAGGAGTGATGACATATAACAGTTAAAAACTAGTTTATGTTGTTGAGCATTACTGGATATGTAAATACTCCAAAGAAAAAAATGGCATTTTTTAAGCGGAGTATTGTTTTGACACACCAGACCTCCCTCGTTTTGGTCCCCCCCCCCGGATACAGTTGGGTCCAGTGATGATATGGAGCTTTCCCTGGAGACCACGTTGACTTCATTTTGATTGGTTGCACCTTATTTGGCTATGACCTTATTTGGAGAATCTAGGTCAAGCTGCGGTTGGACTTTGCTAAAGGCTAACCGCTAGCAACATGGGCACTTCAGACAGTGAGCTACGTTTTATCAGACAAGACAGCATTTAGAAAATAAATAAACTTACAGGTAATGAAAAGGTTGTGGTCGCCTCCCTCAGTGTTACTGCAGAAGTTTTCTTTTAAATCCATTTGTTTGAAAATCCAGACCTGACTGCAGTAGAAGTTACTACTAGCTCAGACAGGGAGGGGGGGGGGGGCTGTTTACTTGATAGTGTGCTCTTATTGGAGCAATTAAATTACGTAGAATGATAGAACTACGTAGAATGATAGCCTGCTGTCTGATTCAACTGTTTCTGAGCAGAGAGACAAAGCTGAAAGACCATAAACAGGAACTTTGATTCTCACTCTGACATTCACATGGCCTCATCAGTGCACAACAGATCTTATTACACCCCCAAACCCCAGAAAAGTGAAATTTGATGTCATGGCACCTTTAAGGTGAATGCTGGATGGAAGTGAGTGTGGTCTATAAACACAGAAATACAAAGAGGAATATTTGTTTAAGGTATTAATTATTACTAATAAATCCCTTCCAGTTAGGACTAAACATGTATATGTGTGTTCATATTCAATCAGTTATAGTAGCTGGCATGTAACAGGTCAGCTAGCTTAATAGCATAAAAAGGCACATGGTGAATGGAGTAACACTTCTGAATAAGCTAAATCAGCTAAATAACAATAAAGGCTAAATAAACATCCCTGTTCAGGCAGAAATACAACTTTACATATATATATACCACCAGAATTAATGGCAAGAGAAGAGAAAAGTGCAGAGAAAAAATTTTAAAAGGGGGGAAAAAAAATCCTATTTCTTTATCCTTACATGATTGGCTTGTTACTCGGGGTTGCAGGGGTCGCTGGAGTCGCTTTAGCCTCCCCCAGCTATTATCAAGCAAGAGGCAGGGTACACCTGGACAGGTCGGAAGCCGCGATTAAGTTAACACATTTGTTGAAAAGTTGCAGTTTTGCTGGAAAATAAGTATTAATGCTTATTTTATGCTTGTTGTGATTAAAGGTAGAGTCCGGAGTCGCCCCCCCCCCACTGTTTCTGTTTGCAAACAACAGTATTCAAACTGAGCGCCCCTTCCTCTCAGGCTAATGGCCGCCTGGCTCTTCAGCCTATTCAGCTTCAAGACTCTCCTTCAGAGCTCAGAAGCGGGTAAAAGCCAAACCAATATTAAAGGCTGAATATGGAACAATTTTATTAAAAGCCATATTTAAAAAAAAAAAAAAACCTCCACAGGTCGTTTAGGGAGGGTAAAGAATGAAAGTACAACATTTTCTTAGAAAAATTGGAGATATTGTTATCTGTTTCTGGAGAGGAGTGACCTGAGAAGAGCAAAACCTGGAGTAAATTTCCTAGTAGAAGACTTTACCAAATGGACCCACATAAACGTTTTTCATGTCGTCAAAACAGGGAAATGGCGACTTTCCTTCTGGATCGGTAAGCTAGCTTGTTTGCTAACGTGGCTAACGTTAGCTGTCAGTTATAAACTCCTCTGCATTACTTGTTGGACATGCTGCAGGCTGTTGGTCACTTGCGTATCAGCAGTGAGCCTGGCATCTCAGCGGCTGGAGTTGTTTTTCTGCCACTGCAACTACAACCTAGACACACGTGATGTTGCTGTTCTGTCCGCATTCCATATTCAACCTTTAACTCTGGTTTTTCAACGTGCACTATCTAAAGCTCTTACCTTTTCTTTGGTGCATCCGCTGTTTTTCTTTCTTTCTTTCTTTCTTTCTTTCTTTCTTTCTTTCTTTCTTTCTTTCTTTCTTTCTTTCTTTCTTTCTTTCTTTCTTTCTTTCTTTCTTTCTTTCTTTCTTCTTTTTCTTGAGAATTCGAGTGACTGGCGTCTGCTCCAATCATGAGCTTATTCCCACACACCGTCATGCCCTTAGCTCTGTCAGTGGCTGGCGATATAAACAGAAATCTCCACCCAGAAACGTCTTGAACACAACAAAACAAAGCTAAGAGCGAATTACAGGCAGGGGGAGAGAGAGCTGCATTCAAACGCACCACTGCATGCGTGTAGAGACCCAAAGGCGCAGTTTGAGATGGATTTCACTTGCACAAGTCTAGCCTTATATTTTCAGGGGGAAAACTTCGAACCCTACCTTTAACAACATAAAAACTATCTGGGTTTTCTCAGGTACTTTGACCCTAAATGACATGCATACATTTACTGTTAGTGCTTTATACTGTAAACTGATGTTCAGGTGCAGCTACTTAAGAACAGCCTCTACACAGATTAACGAAGCTCCTCTGCAACAGAACCCAGTGCAGGGTGAAATTTGCTATCAACCAGTCTGTGGCCTCCCTGTGGGTCGTGTTTTTTTACAGGGCTGCAAAGGTCCTTTCACCCCTGCTGCTCTAAAAGTCCCCTCCACACCCGGTCATGCTTGGTTTGGTCAAAACAGAGCTGCAAATGGAAACCAGACACGGACACATGCTCGCTCATGGAAATCTGGGCCATGTTTACAATGGTTGCCACATGATCAAGCAGAGATTTTCCTCATGAATGTTCAATGTATAGGCAGGGCTTTGTTTTCTCATACAGTAGAGACAAATGCACACATGGACACACACACACACAAGAATTTCTCCATATTCATGTGCATGAATGTGGATGGGATAGGTGTGCAGGAGTGTACAGTGACAATGGCACACACAAACCAAGATACAACTCTGGTGGGCCTCATAGTTTTGTACATGCACGCGTACAGTCTCACACACAAGCACTGGTAAAAACTGCATGCAAAGCAGAGGAAAGGAGGAGCTGTAGGCCATGAAAATGAACTTACTGATATTTCCACATGAAATCAGATCATTGTTTCTTCTGAATGCTGAAATTCATCCTTATTTCTGTATGTTTGACTGGTGATTAGCGTTATGATGAAATGACATTTCTGTCCTCCCAGATTCAGATTTGTGTGTTTTGTCTTTAATGTACCAGCTTTGTGTGTGTGGAACTGTGAAACTGTGAGATATAAAGGAAACTCCCCAGATATTGTGACTGTTTGTGTCACAGGAAGCGACAGAAGCTTCAGCACATGTGAGATGATCTTATGATGTCGGCCATCGATGGACTTCCTGATCTGCACCATAAAACAAAGGTAGAGCACAGTAAACGCTTAACTTCAGCAAGTCGTTTTGATCGTGTCTACATGACTAAATCCAGAGTTGCTGCCATATGATTGGCTCATTACATACTTGAACAGGTGGAGCTGATGAAGTAGACAGTGAGTGTGTGTAAGTGTCAGTATGTGAAATCCAACCTCGTTTAAAATAACCAGGCATTCCATACTGTATTTTGCAGAAATGTACTCTCCAGCATCATAGCAAGCAGAATGATGATCTGGTTGCTTTATTGTGTTGAACAGTTTTGCTTTGCCAAGGGGAGCTTTATGAACACAAGGCTCCCCTTGATATCCTGTTTACTCATTTTATTTCTGTAATTAAACATTTGTTTCATAACAGCATTTTACTTCATATTGCTGGGATTGACAAGAGAAAAAGGGAAAGAAAAGAAAGTTAATACTGTAGAGCAACGATAGAAAGTAGAACGGAGAGAAAGGAGTGAGGAAAAGAGAGAGA